>CM057349.1:380341964-380671964 GCA_030015575.1 Agapanthus africanus | reverse complement strand
TAGGGTTCGAAGACTTCCGAATTGGCGGCAATTTCATCATCGAAATCTATGATGGTTCGAAAACTACCAGATTGTGGAATATGAGGCTCGGGTATATGAGTGAGAGAGGTATGACTTAGTTGTCGAAATAGGGTCTACTCAGTGGCAAGAGTACGACGAAACTGGAGTTTTTTGAACATTGCGTTTTTGGGAAGCAGAAACGTGTTAGTTTTAGTTCGGTGGTGCACAACACAAAATGTGCTCTTGATTATAGCTATTCAGATTTATGGGGACCCTCTCCAGTTACTTCTAAAAGAAGCGGTGCTAAGTATCTGCTTATCTTCATTGATGATTTTTTGAGAAAGGTTTGGGTCTACTTCTTGAAGCACAAAAGTGATGTGTTTACTATATTCAAGCAATAGAACATGTTGCTTGAAGAGCAGACATGAAAGCAGATCAAGAGGCCGAGGATGGACAACGGGTTAGAGTTTTGCAATGGAGATTTCAACAATTTTTGCAAAAACGAAAGAATAGTTTGTCATCATACCGTTTTCTATACACCACATCAGAATGAAGTTGTGGAGCGAATGAACCAGACTCTTTTGGAGAAAGCGTGGTGCATGTTGTCTAACGCAGGGCTGGAAAAAGTGTTTTGGGCAGAAGAGGTAAATGCATCATCCTTTATTATGAATCGGTTACCTCATATATCGCTAGGTTGTAAGACACTGGAGCAGGTATGGTTGGGAAAACATGCTGATTATTCAAAATTTAAGGTGTTTGGTTGCCCCTCTTATGCACATTGCCGTGAAGGCAAATTGGATCCTCGAGCGAAGAAATGTATATTTCTCGGTTATGCTACCGGCACTAAGGATTGTAGGTTGTGGTGTTTGGATCCAAAGTCGTCTAAATTTATGATTAGCATAGATCTGACTTTTGATGAATCTGCTATGTTGAAGACGAACAACAAGGAATTTTCAATTGAAGATGATTCGAAAAGGGTCGAGCTGAGAGTTGATATTGAGGTCGGTCATAGCTCGGTTTCACAGGAGATCTCTCCTTCACCATCGTCTGAAGTAGCTCATGTTGAGCAGTCCCATGATGAGGAGTATTTGCTCACTCATAACCGACAAAGAAAGGACATTAGACCGCCACAGAGGTATGACTACGATGACCTAATGGCACATGCATTGTCTATTGCAGAGACAATTGATAGTAGCTAGCCGACAAGTTATAAAGAAGCCATCTCATCTGATGAAGCAGCTCGTTGGTTAGTCGCTATGATCGAAGAGATTGAGTCTCTTCACAAGAACCAAACTTAGAAGCTCATGAAGCCTAAAGGAGAAAAGAAAATAGTTGGCTGCAAATGGGTTTTCAAGAAGAAAGAGGTGACCAAGGGGCGTTAGATACAAGGTAAAAGGCACGATTGGTAGCTAAAGGGTATTCGCAAGTGCGGGGAGTTGACTTCACTGAGGTATTTTCTTCGGTTATTAAACACACCTCTATACGTGTCTTGCTTGGTTTGGTAACTAAGCAAGATTTAGAGATTGAGCAGCTCGATGTGAAGACTACATTCTTGCACGGTGATATGGTAGAGAAAATATACATGCAAAGGCCCAAAGGTTTCGAAGTCGGAGGAAAATAAGACCACGTTTGCTTATTAGAGAAGTGTATATATAGTTTGAAGCAGTCACCAAGTTGTTGGTATAAGAAGTTCGTCTCTTTCATGAAATAAATAGGGTTTACGAGAAGTATGGACGACAGTTGTGTATATTCGAAAAATCTTGCCGATGGTTCTTTCATATATTTATTAATCTATGTTGATGATATGTTGATAGCAGCAAGATGTATGGTTGATATTATGAATTTGAAGAAATAGTTGAAAGGTAAATTTGAGATCAAGGATTTGGGAGTGGCCAAGAAAATACTTGGTATAGAGATTAGGCGTGATCGCAAAGGAAAAAAGCTATACTTGTCTCAACAACGATATGTTGAGAAAGTTATAGAGCGTTTTGGTATGCCAGACGCTAAATCTGTAAGTACTCTGTTGGCAGCTCATTTCAAATTTTCAGCTCGTTCATCACCGTAAACAGAGGATGATATTAGATATATTTCGAATGTTCCTTATGCGAGTGCGGTTGGTAGCGTTATGTATGCCATGGTTTGTACACGAACCAACATTTCACATCCCGTTAGTGTTGTTAGTCGCTATATGGTATCTCTTGGTAAAAGCCATTGACAGACGGTGAAATGGACATTACGATACCAATGACGTACGTGATGTTACGCCATGGTTTAGGGTCACCATCCTTGTTTCCTCCAGCGAATAGTCGTCGCTCTCCCACAATTCTAATATCCCATTCGAAGAAAACAGTATCCTCAGTTTGTAACTCTCGAACATCAAAGTCTGAGACAACGTTGACGACCATTCCCTTAGGAGCGTCAGAGCTTTATAATCCCAGGATCCATTCCGACCCCAAAAGTACATCTCTACAGTACCACCGGACAGAGCAACGAGGCCATGGTTTTTTCCAATTCTTCCCAGCTGCAGCCTCGTCTCAGGATTGATACTTGTTGATAGGAGTCTATCTTTCATGATCGCGGTAACCCCTCCGAAGGGATTATGAACAACAACCAGCGGTGTGTCATAATGATGATCAGCAAGCCAAAGAGCGCATCCCTCGAAAGAAACCCCCGTGTTCAAAAGGATTCTGCGATCCGGAATCTTGATGTTGCTCTTGTTTGATCAGAAAAGCAACTAGCAGGGAATGGTTCTCTCTTTTGTTAATGTCTTACAAACAAGGGGATATATATATATATATATATATATATATATATATATATATAGGAATGTGCATGCTGGTTTAATCTAACAAACTTAATTATAGGATGAGAATGAGATGAAGCCAGTCTCGTCTCATGCATGTGTTCATGCATATATTCTATTAAAGATCTTTAATTACTTTGATCATTCAATGTGTTTTTTACCCAAAACCTTGTAGGACAAGATAAGATTGGTCCACACTTTTTCTTGGTCACACTTACTGAGGGTAAGAACAGCGCGGCGCTACCTACATTCGTTGTGTCCTAATTACTTAGTTTTTTTTTCCAAAACGAAAGTGAAAAAACCCGTGTCATTAATAGAAGATTTTTTTTGATAACCCTCCCTCCAAAAAAAAACTTCATTAAAAAGAATTTAATGATTACAAAACTTCAAGCCTCTCAAACTTAATTCCATTGATCTACAAAAGAAAGACTAATAACAACAAGGAACATAACAAGTGCTAAAAAAACATCATTCTCTCGCTCTAATTTCATTTGCCATGGCTTTTATATTTTTGCCTCTCTAAAACTCGGATATCTTAGTCAACTCGGCTCCTCTTCTTGGTCTAACTGCAGCAAAACCATCCTTATCTTCTTCTGAGTACGATCTAACACCAAGATCATCCAATTAGTAATTGTAGCATAAATGGAAGCTATAACTGAATTAATAGAATGCCATTTGTTAAAAACACGATCGTTACGTTCCCGCCATAAACCCCATAGAATAGCAATTACCATCAAATCCCATCCCTCTCCAAAATCAGGGTTTACTACTCTAGTTCTCCATGATCCCCAAAGTTCTAAAAATGAAATAGGGTGAGACTGCAGTTGAAATCAAGAAATAACCCCCCTCCCCCACCTCTCCCCCCACTCTTTCAGAAAATGGACACCTCAGCAACAAATACCCCACTGTTTCAGAGTCTCCTCTACAAAACACACATATAGATGTCTCTTGCCATCCCTTTTCCTTTAAATTGTCCATCGTTAAAATAGAGTTTCTAAATGACAACCAACAGAAAGCCTTAACTTTGTGTTCAACCTTATCTCTCCATATTTGTGATGTCCCCATCTTGATTGATCCTCCCTTGTTAAGTATATCATATAAATATCTCACTGTGAAATTTCCTTTAGCATCCTATCTCCACACACATTTATCTTTTTGTATCTAGTTCGATTTCCAATCTTCCACGTAATGTTGTAATTCGTAAAGACACATAGGTACGTTATTCATAGTCTTCCCTTGAATCGAATTTTCCAGCTCGTTCCCATTCCATTTTCTTCGAACGGACACATGCATTCTTATCTCTCGCAAGAAAAAATAATTCCGGGGACTTGTATCGTAATGTTTCTCTTCCACACCATCTATCCATCCAAAAATTAATATGATCCCCTCCACCTTTTGAACCTCTGGAGAGGGTGATTAATTATCTTGGTTTATAGGAAATATATAATAAACTGGATTTTGAGATTCTGAGTTTTTGATGAATCAATTACAACGAAGGAAAATTATGTTTTAAGAATTCAATATTTCCATGCATACATGCTTTTAGTTTTGTTTTTCAAGCACTAGCTACTCTTTCAAGCATAATCCCAATAAAGTTGATAGATACATATTTATACTTTTAATTTTAGTGCGACATAAGCTTCAACTCATCATACTTTCCAACTTCCCAGGGGATTGACCGGGCTAACAAGTTTTGCCATTTTCCTGTATTTTATACTTTTTACTATTTCCTTACTTTTTATTTCTTTTTCAGAGAAAGGACATTCCGAAAGTTGCGAAGTTCAAACCCTTGGGTTTACATCCGAAAACAAACTAAATGAATAAATTGAACAGCGTCGTGTTATATTTGTTGAGTTTGCCCTGCATTCATGATCTCTGTTAGTTTCCCGGTTCAATTTGGTGTTACACGGGGTATTCCAGATTCAGGTTCAGCTACAGTAAGGAGGCAGATGTCTGAAACTTAAGCTTCAGGCATCTGACATGTATTCGAAGACATGCACACAGAGAGTCGAGAGACGTCTCCTCTCTTGCACTTCAGACATTAACCAACGCTCTGTTATTTGGACAGAGGTCTAACCAATACTAGTCAGACATCTTTACGCTCTCTATGATCCGCTGAACCTTTTGGGCAGACGTCAGCTAAGTCCTACTTCAGACGTCTTCATCTTGGACCAAATATTTTAGTTTCGAAAAAGTTGGGAAATTAATTATTTGATCTTATCTGTCTAATACTATATATATTGTAGTATTTTGTAATTCTAAATTAGATAGCTTTTGGAGATAAAATTTTTTAGAGGAGGCTAGGGTTTTATGAGATTTCATCCACCGTTTGTAACACTCCATATTTGTTTGATTAGTAAATCTTCTCCTCCACCCGTGGTTTTTCCTATAATGGTTTTCCACGTAAAATATGGTGTCTCGTTTGGTTAGTAACCTTATTGTTATCGCTTTTTTTTATTTTATTGATTCTCTATATCGTTTGTTATTATTTTGAGATCGTATTTTCCGCAACAAACTAGTATCAGAGCTTTGTTGTGTTTGGAAGATTTGGTGTTTTGTTTGAACAGTTAGGTTTTCAATCTCATGATCTAAGTTTATGATGGGTAACGACGCTCGAGTCCTCTTCCCCATCTTCTTAGATTGTGATTTTGATGTTTTAGGGTTTGCAAGCACTCAAGGTGTCTTCTTTTAATCTTATATCATGTCTCTAATAATTATGAAGTTCGATATTGAGAAGACTGATGGGTCTATGAGTTTTAGTCTATGGCAAGTTCGTATGATTGCCGTATTGACACAAAATGATTTGAGAAAGGCGATTCGTAGGAAGGATTTAAGGCCTTCCACTATGACATAGGAAGCATTGGAGGAGTTGGATGAAAAGGTCCTCACGGCTATCCCGTTGTGTTTGATAAATGAAGTTTTGTAAGAAGTTTTAGTTGAGAAGACGGTGGCTAGTTTGTGGTTAAAATTGGAGAAGTTATATTTGAAGAAATTTCTCACTAATCGACTTCTATTGAAACAGCGTCTCTACACATTTCGTATGTCAGAAGGCTCTCTTATTGAATCCCACATCGGTGTGTTTAATTCGATCATTACAGATTTGGATAAGATCAATATTAAAACTGATGATGAAGATCAATCATTGTTATTGTTATGTTCTTTGCCATCCAATTATAAGCACTTTCGTGACACCATGATCTATTAATGAGATACTATCTTGATCAAGGATGTTAAAGAAAATTTGATGAACAAGGAGAAGATCGACAAGGAGTTATCTTACAACGTAGGTGATGGTCAATCTTCAGGCTTATTTGTTCGAGAGCGAGCGGAGAAGAGAGATCCGGAAGGTATCAAGAAGAAGTCAAGGTCGAAATCCAAGAATAAGAACTTGACCTGCAACGATTATAAAAAGAAAGGGCACTTCAAGATCGATTGTTAAAAATGCAGAATAAATAGAAGTTTGAAGACAAACAGAAAGAGTCTTCAACCGAAATTAGTATTGCGGAAAGTGAAGGAGATCTAATTGTGGTTCTTGACAACATATATCAATCCAACGATGAATGGATTATGGATTCAGATTGTTTCTACTATATATGTCCTAATAGGGATTTGTTCATCACCTATGAGTTAGTTAATCGTGAAGTCGTTTTGTTGGGCAACAATAGTTCGTGTTGAGCTATTGGTAAGGGGATGATCCAAATCAAGATATTTGACGGCGTTGTGATAACATTAGCAGAAGTTAGGCATGTACCTGACTTAAAGATGAATCTCATCACATTAAGTACACTCGACGTTAAATGTTATAAGTTCTCCGTTGAATGTGGAGTTTTGAAAGTAACCAAAGGTGCTCTCGTCGTTATGAAGGGCTTGAAATTTGGGTCCGTATATGTGTTGCAGAGTTTGACAACTATCGGATCGGCATCGGTTTCATCATCTAAATCTATGTCAAATTAAAATGTTACAAGATTATAACACATGAGACCCAGGTATATGAGTGAGAGAGGTATGACCGAGTTATCGAAGCATGGTCTACTTTATGGTTAAAGTACATCGAAGATTTTTTTGTGACCATTGCATTTTTGGGAAGTAGAAATGAGCACTAGTAGAAACTGTGCGTATCAGGAACGGTATATTAGAGACCATTTAATTCTAAACGTTCTCTAATATTATATCAGTGACCATAAATAATATATGGTCGCACATGAACGATCGCTAAAATGTTAGCGACTACTTATTTATTATCAACGACCATTCACAACAGTCGCTAATATTCTCTACGCAATAAGCCTGCCAAAAAGCTTTCTCTTTCCTCTTCTTCCCAAATTTTTTCTCGAGCTCGCGAATTTCCCCCCAAAGGTGATTTTCATCTAATCCCTCCCCCCCCCCAATTCTTACAAAAAATTAAAAATTCCTTATCTATTTTTTGTTTTTCAGGTATTGCTGCTACTATTGCTACTGCTGGTGCTCGAAATTGCATTCCTTGTTTAAAATACGACGAAAAGGTTAGGGGTTTTCCTTCTCAAATTATAATTTTTTCATTTAGATTATGAATTATGTTGTTAAGGTTATGAATTGTGATATTAGGCTATTAATTGTTATGTACTTGTGATGTTAGGTTATGAAATTGTGATATGGCTGTTAGGTTATGAATTTATTCAATTAAATATGAAATTATGATGTAATTGTGATGTTAGGATATACAATTTTGTTGTTTTGGAGATAATTGGGTTGTAGGAATTGAATAATCTATAAACCCTAAAAAAACCTAACATAATAACAACTTATTAACCCTAATAATAAATTTTAAACCTTAATTACAGATTATAAACCCTAATAACAAATCTATAAACCCTAAAACCCTAATGACAACTTAAAAACCTTAATTAACAAATTAACTAATTAATATATAATATTAACTCACTAGTAGAAACTGTACAGATTAGAGACATTTATTAGGAACCTTGTAAATATATACAGTCCCTAATAAATTATTAGCGACCGTATATATTATACAGTCCTTAATAATCAAATTCTTAAATACAAATTAAACCATAGAAGATGCACAAATCAAAAATAAAATCAAACTGATTAAGAAAAATTAACACCAATTAACCTATAACATTAATTACACTAATTAATAAATCTTAATTGAAACCAAATGATAGTGAATCGAGATCCTGATTAAAAAACGATTAAATACAAAATTAAGGGACACCCTAAAATTTTGATTAGAAACTTAACTAGGCTTTTATGTTTTCATTTAATTAGTAAGTTTAATATCGAAAGGTTTTAAAATTGTTTAAGATCAACTTATAGTTTCTCGTTTGACAATTGGTGTATGTCAAATCTTTTTCCCGACGAATTGATAGGATCACATTATATGTTTGTGAGAATTAAGTGTCATGTTCAATTTTTTCAAACGTATGTGTAGTATTCGACGAGGGGATTTGACATTCAGTAATTGTCAGATTTGTCCAGTTTGGATATGCTACAAATGCACTAAGACTCACATCTCACATCATTCTTTATTTTCGTCCATTTCAAGAAGTTTCGATGGTGCTTTCAATTTGTTCCCCATGTACAGATTTATGTACGAACACAGAGAACATGGGAAAGTGCTGCCGAAATTTTCTCGAAATGGACAAAAAAACAGGAGGAAGTAAGATGCGAGTGTTGCATTCATAATGGGAATTAGGAACTTTATTCCTAACAGCCGTGAAACAAATTATTTGTCCCGACCTTTTTTCCAGAGTAGTTACGCCAATCTTAAATGACTTAAGATGCTTTGATGCATCTGTTAGTTATGTATATGTCCCAGAGGCCATTGTTGTACATATGATGTATATTATAGTGGATCCTTAGATATATATAGAGAGGACTTTCTTGCTCGACATGATATTATATTATCTGGCTTCACTTTGTCTTAACATATTTACTTGTATTGTTTTGCTGTCTTGCTCTCACATGTTGATAAAGCCCTTAGGATATATAATCGACTACTGGGACTATGATGCAGATTATACTAGTGGGGTCAGGGTAGTCCAAGAGTACATCCTATAACTGTTCCTAGTCGAGAGTGTATCAAGACAGGGCATCGATACTTCAGAGTAGACTAGCGTATACGCATCTTGACCCATATGATGGGCGATGGATGATCCCATACCCATTGGTGTTGACATCAAAGATGGTGTACGGGTGCTCAATGGAAACTGAGTACACTGAACGGACTCGCCGAGAACTCTTAGATGGTATTATACCTATCGTCAGGTAGCAGTTCTCTGGTGACACTGGTATAGGTTAGTCTGTAGACCCGAGATCGTCATAGAGTCTTGTGTGGTTCCCACTGTGCTTTAATTTCCACCTTACCACATTCATGAGAACGTGCAATACGGTGGCTTTTGGGTACAGTCCCGAATCACATGGAGGCAATGAGCGATAGGAGGGGTTTCTTCTCTCCCGGTATTGGGAGTTGATATTGGGCTATGTTCGATTGGCTATAACTGGAAGTCCCTGGCCAAGGCTTATATGGAGTGCTACTAGTAAGTGTTATCAGTAGTTTCTCGACCCATTATGAGCCTCACATCGACACGACTTATCAGTTACTGGGGTCTGACGTTTACCACCCCTAGACTGGATATGCGACATATCAGACGAAGAGACCGGACTGTACGATAGTGTTACTGATTGGATTCACAGGATTGTGTGCATGCTTTCTTATTGATCTTCTGATCGCTCAATACCCGGGTGGCAGTTATGTTTAGCTGACCGCTTGCAGCTTGTAGGTGTTTGATATGATCATCACATACTGCAGGCGTATTGACGATTCTTTAGAGTCCTACACAGAGGTTTCCTGGCTCAGGCAAAACGGAGTAGGAGCACATATGTGATATGTATGGGACCGAGATTGATACGAGTATATGATACCGTATTCAATTCTCACGATATGTGATATCGGCCGGGTATATGTGATATAGCCGGGTCATCGGATCAAGTATTGATTCGATGAACTGATACATATTATATTAGTCGGTTATATATGATATAGCCGGATTATCGGATCAAGTATTGATTCGATAATTTAATATATAATTATATATATGATATATTATATTACATTAACTAATATAAGCTCACTTAAGTAATTCTTTTTCTCACTTTGGATGCATTGATTTATATGTGATATATGTTAAATGTATTCTTTTCCTTTGTTACATAATTATATATATGTGATATGTATAATTGTAACATGTTAGGTTACAAATGCAACTAAGATTTTTGGATTCTTACCATGGCTAAGATTAGGGTTTGTAATATATTTATTTTAGTTTATTCAAAATTGTAGACTTTTGTCATGATATTTGTTTTGACTAAGTCTTTTCTCTCGATATTTTGCTAAGATATTTATTTACCAAACCCTAACCCTAGTCCATGGTCAAGTATCTACAAGGGTTAAGCATGACATTCTTAACACTTGGTTGCATTTATAATCTCAACAATAATTCATTTTCATCACTCATTTTATTCTTCATCTTCTTTTTTCTCACAAAAGTGCTTGCTTGATTTTTCTTTGTGATGAAACTTTGTGAGAAATAGAAAACAAAAAAGTGCAAAATTCCTAATTCATGATCCTCTTCTATACTTGCCATATAGATTAGTGTGTTGGCTTCACTAATTTCTCATTAGTGAAAGTAGTAGCTTTGGTTTGTGATTCCTCAAGGTAGATCATCTTTGATAGTGAAGTCTTCAAGCAAGAGTACCTCATTCACCTCATGGAGCCTCTCTAGAGTCCGGGTACTTGATGATCGCAGCGAAGGGACTTCAACTTGGAGCTTATGAAGCGAATGAACGGACTACAAAGGATGTAATCCCTATCTCTTAGATGTTAAGTTGTTAACATATTGTTTAGTTTGATTATCTAGTTATCGATTCTAGATTAGGATTACTTAGAACGGCAAAATTTTGAAATTGGCCTGAGAGATGCCACTCGAAAACTTGCTGCCGTTGTTGGTATCCCATCAGTGGTATCATAGCCTAACTAGAGAATTAGACGGATATGTGTAGGATTACGAAACCGAAACCACTCCGCAACACCCGACATCAAACCCTGGTTTCTGTAAATTTTTTCAGAGAGCCAAAATTTTTTCAAACAGTTGTAGAATGTTGTATGTGATACAATATGAACACCGTATAAAATTTCAACACCTACACTCGGTTTTGGCCGGCCACAGGCAAGCAAAATCCAGCCTCCTCAGTTTTTGTGTCAGGTTTGGGGTTGAAAATTTTACAGTGTTTTGGTTTCTTGGTTTGGGATTTCAGGTGTTGTTTGTTTTTGCTAAATTTGCTCGTGATGTTATCTTTTACAGATGCAATTCGGAGTGTTTCGTATTCATAATTCTTGTTTGTTTTCGGGTTATTTAGACCGTGTTAAAAAGTTCGATCGGATATCAAATACCCATTTGAACCCTTACTGGAAAATTTTTCAAGTTTTGGATTTTTCCTTAGTTAAAGAACATTCAAATATCGTGCAAGTGATGCGGTGAACTCTCTAGAAGAACAAAACCTTAACTCGATTTTGTGACCGTCAAAACCGCCACTAAACCCTAGGGTTTGTGGTAGTTTAGCGGTGCCACAAGTGAGGTATTGGTTGACCCTTCTACGGCTGGTGCATTGCTACTATGTCACGTGATGGATACTTCTAAACTACGCTCAAGTGTTGAGCATTTTGGAAAAATTTTGGTGATTTTTGATTCGATCGAAATGTTTAATATCGTTTAACTTTTTCGGTAATGTGATACAATATGTGGAATTCATATAGTTAGGCATGAAATCCGTAATATGTGATATTTCGGGTTTACGATGTCTAAGGTGATTGTGGATTCCCAATGTTATAGTTTTTCACTTTCTTTTCTGTGACCGTAAGTGTAATGTGTGGTGTATCACCGGTTTCATTGCTATACATCAACGACAATTGGGATACACATATTTACTTACATTGATGACATGTGATGTTATGTGTTGCTGTAATATGTTATATTAGATCGTCGTGTTTTGAATAGCCTGGGGTTTTATGTGAGATGAGGGTTTTTATTTTCATTCATGTAAAATTCATTGTATGTAATATTCTTTTATTGAGGCACTTCCGGGTTGAGGATGATGTCACCATTGTATATTATTTACTTTTTCGCATTAGGATAGACCCAAGGAGGGGAGAACAAGTAACCAGGTTGTAGGGTCCAGTGGGAGGCCATCTCGAGGAGTCGAAACCGGGTCTCCTAACCCTAGAATTGGGAGGGTTACTTACCGCTCTCATAAGGGTCTAGGGATATGGGTTTGGCTATTCATCGCGACCATGGAATCCGTGTTTTATCCAGACTCAAAATAAAACACGGACCTCCTAATATATCTAATATTTCATATGTTATCTTCTGTTGCTGATATTATGTGATGTGATCATATTATATGCGTGAGACGAATGCTTTATTGTTGTATATATAATATATAATAAACGTTGCTTATGTTTTACATCCGTGCTAGCCCCCCCGGTATGCCGTTAGTTAAGTAACCTACCGGTGCATAACGGGACACTGTGGCGAATGCGGATGGCATAAGCGTACGTTGTATTTTCGTTTCTTCTATGATGCTTAGGAAGCTTAAATGATAGGATTTAGTTTATGAGATTAATGAAAGAAAAAGAAACCTAAAAGATGTTGTAGAATCAAATTTATAAAAAGGGTAGCTCTAGTTTTTGCTTTGCATAGCGGTATTTCTTGTAGAATATCCAGCACCTTATTCGATAAGGAAAGAGCCGAGATCCCTTCACCGGAAGTGACCTCTTTAGAGAAACTAGCAGATGCTACAACTCACTCGGTTTTGTATTTGATTGCTTTTATAGTTCTTGCTTTGCATAGTGGTATTTGTGAAATATCCTGCACCTTATTTGATAAGGAAAGAGCCGAGATCCCTTCACCGGGAGTGACCTCTTTAGAGAAACTAGTAAAAGCCTAAAAAACACTCCTTTTCAAAAATCACTTGTTTCTACAATGACATCAAATTCATTACGCTCATGGTTTTCTGAAAAACCTGCGCAGCCCTCCGTCATTTCAGATAAGTACTACTTAGTATTCGTGCTACGTTTGTTGGCCTGTGTCAAGGCGTAGTGTGCGGTAGCTAACTAGTGCTTATCTTCAACATAAGATGAGATTGGATTAGGGTAGTCGTACGACTTTGTTAGCCTGCGTCAAGGGTCGTGCGGGTGGGTTTAATTCAATCAGGAAATGACGGGTTGAACTTGACTAGCGGACTATGGTTTGTTGGCCTGCGTCAAGGTCATAGCACGCTAGGGGTAAAAACATTATCGGGAATTTCAAGTGTTGAAATTTGCAATGAGATTGCATACCTTCTATGAGATAGATGGATCCTGATACCCACTGCGAGTAAGAGTTACTCCTGGGAGAGTTTTACACATGACAATTAGCCGATCAAGTAGGTGTTTAGAAAGGTGTTTACGGGGTTATGATTATGGGAAAACGAGGTTTATTTTAATTAGTTCCGTGCGAAAGCACGGGGAACCACCCTCAAAGTACCAACACTGACCTGGCTGAAAGATTGGCAAACTTGTAAGGTGTAATCAATCCCTGCTAGTCTTACCTTTTAGGGTTTTAAGAAAGATTTGATAAAACCAGTGGGAGCCATCCTGATTAGATAATATAATAACCAATATAATTTTACAAGAGTATACGCTAAAGTGTTTTCTTCTCTCTCTCTTCAGATAGCGACCATGTCTTCAAAGTGCCCTTCCTTGGCTCCTAGTCCGTCGGGATTGAGCTTGGCCGTCGGTCTCCTTGCGTCGAAAACGATCCACTTGAGAGTTTGTGGTTCAAGCTTCAACCTCAAAAAGGAGATGACTAAAATACCCAGTTTACTAATTTAGGTAGTTTAGAAGATGTAGAGTGTGTTAATTGGATTAGTTTATCTCAAAGACCCTATGTTTCTCAACTCATGAGAGGGGTTAGGTTTTGAGGATGAAGAAGAGATCAAGGAGGAGAGAGACTGGCTAAGTGAGAATGATAAAAGAAAATGGCTAAGGAAAAACTATTAAGCATTTCTTATACAATAAAATATACTGGCCAGGCTTGAATAATTTTCACAAATGAATAAAGAAAGCAAATAGCCATGCTTCTCACCATGCTTAAAAACACATCATCCATCCACCTCATTGTCTATTTCTAATAAATAGAATAACACAAAATGAGGCATCCACTTCTAGAAGTATTCTTGTATAAATACAAGAATACATACACCGTATATACATACCCGTATTCATACTACAAAAAATACGAATACCAAGAGATAAAATAATCCAATAATATATTACTAGATTATTATTAAAACAATACTTGATTCAATAATGAGGCTTAATCCTAAGCCCGTTAGTATTGTCCTTCTGAATATAAATCTGTATAGCTAGTATACGTATTTGATCGAAACCCTACACGTAATACCTGTTAGTTATATGTATGACCTAGAGGCCATTACTGTACATTGGATGTATATTGTAGTGGATGCTGGGACATATATAGGGAGGACTTTCTTGCTCGACATGATAGTATGCTATCTGGTTACTCTTTACCTTAACGTGTACATTGATTGTCTCTCTGTTACATGTTGGTAAAGCCCTTAGGATGTGTACTTGACTACCTGGACTATGATGCGGATCATACTAGTGGGGACATGGTAGTCCATAAGTACATCCTTCAAAGTCCCTAGTCGTGGGTGTATCGAGACGGGGCATCGATATACCAGTGTAGACTAGCGTATACCTTCTCGACCCATACAGATGGGCGATGGATGATCCCATATCCATTGGTGTTTGACATCAGAGATAATATACGGGTGCTCAGTAGAGACTGGGTACACTGGACGGACTCGCCGAGAACTCCCAGATGGTATTATACCTTACGTCAGATGGCAGTTCTCTGGTGACACTGGTACAGAGTAGTCTGTTGACCCGAGATCGTCATAGAGTCTTGTGTGATTCCCACTGTGCTTTGATTTCCACCTTACCACGTCCAAGAAGGGGTGCAAAACGGTGGTTTTTGGGTACAGTCCCGAATCACATGGAGGCAATGAGCGATAGGAGGGGATTCGTCTCTCCCGGTATAGGGAGTTGATGTTGCGCTGTGTTCGATTGGCTATAACCGGAAATCCCTGGCCAGGGTTGCTGAGATTTACTGGTAAGTGTTACCAGTAGTTTCTCGAACTGTTATAGACCTCATATCGACACGACTTATCGAGTTATTGGGGTCTGACGTTTACCACCCCTAGGCGAGATATGCGACATATCAGACGATCAGACTGGACTGTACGGTAAGTGTTACTGGTTGGATTCACAGGAGTGTGAGCTGGCTTGCTCGTCGATCTTCTCATCGCTCAATACCCGGGTGGCCGTTACGTTTAGCAGACCGCTTGCGGCTTGTGGGTGATTGATATGATCATCACCTACTGCCGGCGTATTGACGAGTCTTTAGAGTCCTACACAGAGGTTTCTTGACTCAAGCGAAACGAAATAGGAGCGCATATGAGATATGTGCGGGACCGAGAATAATACCAGTATGTGATACTGTATTTGATTCTCGCGATTTGTGACATTGATCGGTTATATGCGATATAGCCGGGTTATCGGATCAAGTGTTGATTCGATAAGTTGTTACTATTGATATTAGTCGGTTATATGTGATATGACCGGATCATTAAGTCAAGTGTTGTTTTAATGATTTAATGTATTATTATATATTTGATATATTACTTTGCATTAACTAGTATTGGTTCACTTTAAATGGATTTTCTCACTTGATTTCACTTGATTTGTGCAAGTTGTATATGTGATATACTTTTGTGCACATGATTGTATCATGTTTGATAATACATGTTTATATGGTTAAGTGTAAAGAATTAAACCATGGTTAAGTTGATGATTAGGGTTTTGCTTATTCGTTTATTTATTTGTTTATTCATTTTGGAAATGATAAGAAAAGAAGGTGGCTTTATTTGTAGTTTAGTTGAAGCTTCATGAAACTTTGACCTAGTCCACCATTCTTGTCTCTTACTTAACCCTAACCATCATATCTAACCATGGTCTATTCTCTACACTAAACTAAGATTAGTATTATGATAAGTATTCATTTTCCTTTTCATTTTAATAACTGATCATAATATTATCATCATCTTCTTCTTCTTCTTCAAGAAGAAAACCTAGAATTCATCAATGGTGACTTGATGAAATGAGTGAGAAATCCAATTCTAAAGTGAACCCACTTCCTATTTCTTCATCCTCTACCTCTTGCCAAGTAGTAGAGTGTGTTTTCTTCACAAGTTTCATGACTTGGTGAAGTGGGAGCTTGATCTAGTGATGCCTCGACGTAGATCATCTTCGGCATCGACGTCGACGACCTAGCCCGCCCATTTCTCCGATGAAGCCGACGCTAGAGCCCGGGATTCCATTTGGACAGCGAGGAGACTTCATTGCGGAGCTATGGAGGTGGAGAACCGGATCTACAAAGGTTGTATTTCCGTTTACCATTTAGTTAAGTTGTTAACTAGTTTCTTTTTCGCCTAAACTTCTAGCCAACGATCCGTATTAGGGTTTCTCGGCACCGTAATTTTTGAAATTAGCATGGCTGATGCCTTGTGAGATCTCTTGAGAGTGCCTAGGAACCCTACAGTGGTATCAGAGCTACTAGGCATTGGATGCCGACCTATGGGGGGTTCTCACTGTGTGACAGTGTGGCGAAGCATAGGCTCTTACCCCCAGGATGTCCCGAGACCGGAAGGTGTTCCGGCGGGTTGTAGTCCTCACGAGGGGGCATGCGTAAGAAGTAGCGGCTGAGGGACCCGTTGGTGTCACGGCGACCCCATTGGATGGGGTGGCTGCCTGACCTACAGTGGTATCAGAGCCTAGCTAAAGCCTTAGGCGAAGTCTAGACGAAGTTTGAAACCCGAACGAACCGAAACCCTAACACAAAAATGCTCTCTGGACTTTTTCTAAAAACTGGGTTTTTTCCAGATTAAAAATGCTTAAAAAATTCAGCAGGGAATTCTAAGAATTACGGCGCAAAATTTATCTCATGATCCCTCTAATGCGCGGCGGAACCGCGGCATAAGCCTAGCTTATGCGGCGGTTCCGCGGCGAAAGTGTGACGTCACCCCCCCAATTTTGCACAGTAACTTCTTTTATTCAGTGCTGAGTTCTCTGGGTATTTTTAAATATTATTCAAGAGTTGAATTTTCTGGGGTTGTTTTGGGGATTCGGTGTTTCGATCGGAGTATCAGATTTTGTCTATGTGTCTTTCCGGATAATTTTTGAATATGTTAAAAGGTTCGACCGGATATAAATACCCAATTTTTCCCCTGTCGGGAAATTTCCAAGTGTTGGATTTTTCCGTGGTTTAAAGACGTTCTAAGTAGTGCAAGTAACGCGATGGTCCCTCTAGAAGACAACAAACCTTAACTCGATTATGTGACCGTCTTGAACTGCCCTTTGAACCTTAGGGTTTGGGGCAGTACGGCGTGCCACATGTGAGGCGTTGGCTTGACCCTTCTACGGCTGGACCGTTGGTACTGAGGCACGAAGTGGATGTTTTTAAACTTGTTTCATGTGTTGATCTGTATCGGGAAAACTTGGGTGTTTGAATGTTCGATCGGAAAGTTTAACATTTTCTAATTATCTGGAATGTGATACAATAATTGGAATTCACAAGTAGTTATAAGATAACTGAATGAATGTTATAAACGTAGCACTTTAGTCTCACTTGATCGGTTGCCACGGAATTTTGATGTGATCAAAAGTCCGTCGCAATCACGTAGCGTACGCGGATACTCGCCGGGTAAACTTAATAGACAGCCTCGCCCCATAGCCCCGACCAAGTGACTGTAGGAGAACCCCGTCGCCGAAAGCATCCGTTCGGGTGCTCGCGGCGGCAGTGTTCCGCCTTGGTGCACTTCGTTGACGGCGTCGGGGGTGCGGCCGCCTACTGAAGTTTGCGACGAGCATTCGATCAGGATGTCGGGAATCTTGTTGAATTGCCCGACTTGAAATTGAAAAGAGTTTTCGATAAATGAGACTAAAATGCGGGGTTTATAAATGTTAGGCATGCGATGTCTAAGTAATTCATTTGGTCAGGCATGTGATGTCTGAGGTGGTTGCGGATTCCAACTGTTGTAGTTTTACACTTTCTTTTCTGTGACCGTAAGTGTAATATGTGATACCGCCGGTTTCGTTGCTATATGTCAACGACAATTGGGATACGTATGTTTACTTACGTTGATGACATGTGATGTTATGTGTTGCTGGATATGTTATATTGGATCGTCGTGTTTGAATAGCCGGGGGGTTTTATGTGAGATGAGTGTTTTTCATTTTCATTCATGTAAAAAACTTGTATGTAATATTCTTTTATTGGGGAACTTCCAGGTTGCGGAAGTTGTCACCATTTGTATATTATTTACTTTTCCGCACTAGGATAGACCCAAGGAGGAGGGCATAAGTAACCGGGTTCTGGAGTCCAGTGGGAGACCAACTCGAGGAATCGAGTCCGGGTCTCCTAACTCCAGAATTGGTAGGGTTGCTTGCCGCTCTCGTAGGGGTCTAGGGGTGTGGGTTTGGCTATTCATCGCAACCGTGGAATCCGTGTTTTATACTGGCTCGTATTGAAAACACGGACGTCCTAGTATATCCAATATTTCATATGATTCTTCTGCTGCGATATCTGTGATGTGATCATGTGATGTTCTGTGATAGATACAGTATATAGTATATATGATATATTATATAGACGTTACTTATGTTTTACACCCGCGCTAGCCCTGCCCCGCTCTGCCGTTAGTTACCTAACCTAACGGTGCACGAGGGGACATCGAGGCGAATGCGGATGGCATAAGTGTACGTCGTATTTATCTGTGATGTTTAGGTAACTTAAATGATGGGACTTCATTAATATGATTAATGAAATAAAATAAACCTAAGATGTTGTAGAATCGAATTTCAAAATAAAACAGGTAGCTACAGTTCTTGCTTTGCACAGCGGTGTATATGATATATCCTGCACCTTATTCGATAAGGAAAGGACCGAGATCCCTTCACCGGGAGTGACTCCTTTAGCAATAACTGGCATATGCTACACATTCGGTTTGTCTTTTGATTGCTTTTAAGTGTTTTTGCTATGCACAGTGATATATATGATATATCCCGCACCTCATTCGACGAGGAAAGGACCGACGATCCCTTCACCGAGAGTGACTCCTTTAGCAAAACTAGAAAAGCCTTAAAAGCACTCCATTTCAAAATCATTTGATTCTACAACGATATCAAGTTCATTACACAATAGGTTTTCATAAAAACCTGTCGTAGCCCTCCGTCATTTCAGATAAGTAGTAGTTAGTATTCGTGCTGCGTTTGTTGGCCTTTGTCAAGGCGCAGTGTGCGGTAACTAACTGGTGCTTATCTGTTTATGCATATGATGCAGATTGAGTTAGGGTAGTCGTGCAACCTTGTTGGCCTTTGTCAAGGGCCGTGCGGGTGGGTTTAATTCAATCAGGACATGACGGGTTGAACTTGACTAGCATCCTATGGTTTGTTGGTCTTTGTCAAGGTCATAGGAGGTTAGGGGCAAAATATTATCGGGAATTTCAAGTGTTGAAATTTGCAATGAGATTGCATACCTTCTATGAGATAGTTGGATCCCGATACCCGCTGCGAGTAAGAGTTACTCCTGGGAGAGTTTTATACATTACAATTAGCCGATCAAGTAGGTGTCTAGAAAGGTGTTAACGAGGTTAAGCCTCTGGGAAAACGAGGTTTACATTAATTAGGTTCGTGCGAAAGCACGGGGGACCTCCTTCAAAGTACCGACACTGGCCTGGCTGAAAGATTGGCGAACTTGTAGTGTGTAATTAATCCCGGCTAGTCTTTCCTTTTTGGGTTTGAAGGAAGATTTGATAAAAAGCAGTGGGAGCCATCCTGATTAGATAAAATATTAACCAATCTATTCTTGCATGAGCACACGCTGAGTGTTTTCTTCTCTCTCTCTCCAGGTAGCGACCATGTCACGCCTTAATCAAGATAATAATACGGATATTGACCGAACCCGCTTGTTATACTGAGCTGGGGAACATTGGTCCCGCTCCAACTTATAATTGTTATAAAACAGAGCAGGAAATTGGGGAATACCAGATTTCCCGTGCCGCCCAAACGAAGAGAGTGCATGCTGATGCATCATCTTCGGGTGTGTTCTTTATACAGAACTGTTTCTCAGTATCCTCCGCATCCAGAGCATATGATACCGGATCAGGATCCCAGATATGTAATCTGTTACATAGGGCTACAAAAGGGTAGAAAAACTGAGAACGGGTGATAAGTTTCATGAGGCAGAAAACGGGGCAAGTGTTGCATCCAAGTCTGTCGGTCACTGTCACCCTGTATTACCAATACATTGATTCTGAACAAATGTTATTAGATACCGAACCTGATATACAAAATCATATCAGTCTCTTTATCAGTAAAGAAATGATAAAATTTTGTATTGATGGATAATGTTTTGAACATTTCCTATATCAAAAGTTGATCGGTTCAGGCACGTTATCTAAAAGCATTGACGTTCTAAATCAAACTACAGTTCTTAGTATACGGAACACACACAAGAGGAAGAGTTCAGAAATGAACGGATCCTTCTTGAGGCCTTGTAGACTAGGTCATATCAATGCGACCCGACTGGCTGAAGTTACATTTAGATGCATATTTAAATCAGTTTGAATTTACATCTTGTGAAACTTGCCAGTCATGTCACAAAGATAAGATGACCATAGCTCTGTTTATTGGAAACAGAGAAAGAGTTAATGAACTCTTGGGACTGATACATGATGATGTATGTAAGGTCCCCTGTCTACACATGCCAGGACTGGTTCTTTATACTTCATTACATTCTCTGATGATCTTTCGAGTTTCAGACCTATGTTCCTGTTGAAACACAAGTCCGAACCTTTTGAGATATTCACAGAATATAAGTTAGAAGTAGAGAACCAAAATAAGGGTATAAGTATTATGTCCTTTGATGTGATCAAGGACGAGAATACTTGAGCACGGAATTCCTGGATTATTCTAAAGGAGAATGAGATTCTCTCTCAGCATTACTCCTCCGTATACACCATTGCACGATGGTATATTGGGGCGGAGCAGATACACCCTATTTAATATGGCGTGCTCTATGATGAGTACTACTGAGTTACCTATTTCCTTTTGGGGGTTATGCACTTGAGAAGCTGCATACCTGTTGAATTAGGTTCGAATCAAATCAGTTGCCTACCACTCCATATGAAATATGGAAAGGGAAGAGCCCATCTCTTAAGTTAGTTAAGATTTGGGGTTGTCCGGCCTATGTCTAAAAGAAAAATCCGGACAAGCTCGAGGCAAGGTCTGTAATGTAGAACTGGAAATGTTCCAGCTATACAAACTGCAGCTGATGATTTGGTAGAACCGAAGGTTCAGTAGATACCAACGAACCTCAGCCTCTCCGCCGATCTAGTAGGGTTCCTCACCCACCTGAGAGATACTTCTGTTTCTCTATGACAGTGGGAGCGAGAATTGCATCATGAGATGATGACCCAACTAGTTTCGAGCTGGCCATCAGGAGTGGGACTCTGTAAGAATGGCTGGATGCTTAGCGATCTGAGATGGAATCCTTATACACCAACAAAGTATGGACTTTGGTTGCTATATCTGAAGGGTTAAATCCCCATCAGGAGCAAGTATATCTTGAGAAGATTACTTGGTGTATATGGAAAGGTTGAGACTTTCAAAGCTAGACTTGTTAAAGGTTTTCTTCATCAACCAGGCGTGGATAATGATGAAACTTTTTTCTGGGGCCTATGCTTAAGTCCATCCAGATCCTACTTGCCACGGCTACATACCATGACTACGATATCTGGTGGTTGGGTGTCTTGACTGCTTTTCTAAATGATGATTTGGAAGAAAGCGTCTATAAGTATACAGCCAGAGGGCTTCGTAAACAGTGGGAGCAGCGGAAACGTGTGCAAGATGTTTTATAGGATAAAGCAGACATCGCGGAGTTGGAACGTTTGTTTTGATGAAGTAGTCAAAGAGTTTGACATCATCAAAATGGTAGATGAACCTTGCATAAACAAAAAGGTAGTAGGGAGTATGGTGGTGATCCTCGTAGAGTACGTGGATGACATACTCTTGATAGGGAAGGAGTTTCCTATGCTACGCTCGATCAATCTCCGCTTATCGCATTGATTCTCCACATAGGATCAAAGTGATACCTACTAAATCATGGATTTTGGATCTATGAGATAGATCTAAATGGATGTTAGGCTACTCACTAGTTGTAGTGAGATAGTATCAGTTGATCCTGGGGAGAATTACTGGAAGGGTTCCAAGATGATAAAGACAACTGAATGTCAGTCACAGGCATTGTCTTTACCCTCAGTAAAGGGACGGTATGTTGGAAGAGTTCCAAGCTAGATACCGTGGCATACTAGACGATAAAGGCAGGATACATCGCTACTTAAGATGCTACCAAAGAGGCTGTTTGGGTGTATATTGGTTCATGAGATGAACTACGTTCCTACCATTGTGAGACAATGGAGTTGTGGCTTATGCCAAGGAACGCCGGTCCCATCAGTGATCCAGACATATTCTAAGGCAGTATCACCTGATCATGGAGATGGTTGATCTCTAAGGGATCAAGGTAAGGAGAGTAGACTCAGAGGAAAACACGGCGGATCCCTCCACGAAGGCCTATTCCCAGAGAGAGACTTTTATGGGATGGTGGAGTATGAGATACTACAACCACTGCTATCAGATGGCCCTAGTGCAAGTGGGAGATTGTTAGTTATATGTATGCCCTAGAGGCCATTACTGTACATTGGATGTATATTGTAGTGGATGCTGGGACATATATAGGGAGGACTTTCTTGCTCGACATGATAGTATGCTATCTGGTTACTCTTTACCTTAACGTGTACATTGATTGTCTCTCTGTTACAAGTTGGTAAAGCCCTTAGGATGTGTACTTGACTACCTGGACTATGATGCGGATCATACTAGTGGGGACATGGTAGTCCATAAGTACATCCTTCAAAGTCCCTAGTCGTGGGTGTATCGAGACAGGGCATCGATATACCAGTGTAGACTAGCGTATACCTTCTCGACCCATACAGATGGGCGATGGATGATCCCATATCCATTGGTGTTTGACATCAGAGATAATATACGGGTGCTCAGTAGAGACTGGGTACACTGGACGGACTCGCCGAGAACTCCCAGATGGTATTATACCTTACGTCAGATGGCAGTTCTCTGGTGACACTGGTACAGAGTAGTCTGTTGACCCGAGATCGTCATAGAGTCTTGTGTGATTCCCACTGTGCTTTGATTTCCACCTTACCACGTCCAAGAGGGCGTGCAAAATGGTGGTTTTTGGGTACAGTCCCGAATCATATGGAGGCAATGAGCGATAGGAGGGGATTCGTCTCTCCCGGTATAGGGAGTTGATGTTGCGCTGTGTTCGATTGGCTATAACCGGAAATCCCTGGCCAGGGTTGCTGAGATTTACTGGTAAGTGTTACCAGTAGTTTCTTGAACTGTTATAGACCTCATATCGACACGACTTATCGAGCTATTGGGGTCTGACGTTTACCACCCCTAGGCGAGATATGCGACATATCAGACGATCAGACCGGACTGTACGGTAAGTGTTACTGGTTGGATTCACAGGAGTGTGAGCGGGCTTGCTCTTCGATCTTCTCATCGCTCAATACCCGGGTGGCCGTTACGTTTAGCAGACCGCTTGCGGCTTGTGGGTGATTGATATGATCATCACCTGCTGCCGGCGTATTGACGAGTCTTTAGAGTCCTACACAGAGGTTTCCTGGCTCAAGCGAAACGAAATAGGAGCGCATATGAGATATGTACGGGACCGAGAATAATACCAGTATGTGATACTGTATTTGATTCTCGCGATTTGTGACATTGATCGGTTATATGCGATATAGCCGGGTTATCGGATCAAGTGTTGATTCGATAAGTTGTTACTATTGATATTAGTCGGTTATATGTGATATGACCGGATCATTAAGTCAAGTGTTGATTTAATGATTTAATGTATTATTATATATTTGATATATTACTTTGCATTAACTAGTATTGGTTCACTTTAAATGGATTTTCTCACTTGATTTGTGCAAGTTGTATATGTGATATACTTTTGTGCACATGATTGTATCATGTTTGATAATACATGTTTATATGGTTAAGTGTAAAGAATTAAACCATGGTTAAGTTGATGATTAGGGTTTTGCTTATTCATTTATTTATTTGTTTATTCATTTTGGAAATGATAAGAAAAGAATGGTGGCTTTATTTATAGTTTAGTTGAAGCTTCATGAAACTTTGACCTAGTCCACCATTCTTGTCTCTTGCTTAACCCTAACCATCATATCTAACCATGGTCTATTCTCTACACTAAACTAAGGTTAGTATTATGATAAGTATTCATTTTCATTTTCATTTTAATAACTGATCATAATATTATCATCATCTTCTTCTTCTTCTTCAAGAAGAAAACCTAGACTTCATCAATGGTGACTTGATGAAATGAGTGAGAAATCCAATTCTAAAGTGAACCCACTTCCTATTTCTTCATCCTCTACCTCTTGCCAAGTAGTAGAGTGTGTTTTCTTCATAAGTTTCATGACTTGGTGAAGTGGGAGCTTGATCTAGTGATGCCTCGACGTAAATCATCTTCGGCATCGACGTCGACGACCTAGCCCGTCCATTTCTCCGATGAAGCCGACGCTAGAGCCCGGGATTCCATTTGGACAGCGAGGAGACTTCATTGCGGAGCTATGGAGGTGGGGAACCGGATCTACAAAGATTGTATTTCCGTTTACCATTTAGTTAAGTTGTTAACTAGTTTCTTTTTCGCCTAAACTTCTAGCCAACGATCCGTATTAGGGTTTCTCGGCACCGTAATTTTTGAAATTGGCATGGCTGATGCCTTGTGAGATCTCTTGAGAGTGCCTAGGAACCCTACAATACCCTACGGCCTCTGCATCGTTTCGCCTGAACCAGGGAAACCCTCTGTGTGGGACTTTAAAGACTCGATAGTTAGCTGGCAGTGAGTTTAACCACAAGCATGACAATGGCTCTAGCTGTACGTAACAGCTACCCATATACCTGTCGAAAAGAAGGCCGATGAGAAAACTCATCCGAACCCCTACTGAGCTTGTCTGTGATAATCTCCGTACAATTCGATCTATTCGTCTGAGAGTATCGCATGCTGGGTCTAGGGGATGGAAAATGTCAGACCCCTAATAATCTGACAAGTCATACCGATATGACTCAAAACCATCCGAGAATCTACCGATCTAACTATCAGTAATTCTCAACAGTCCTGGACAGGGATTTATAGTGTTAGCTAATCGAACACAGCGCGACATCTAATCTATATACCGGAAGAGACGAATCTCCAACAATCGCTCACTGCCTCCATGTGGCTCGAGACTGTACCTAACTAAAACCTATTTGCATGACTCAGTAGTAGAGTCGTGGTGGGATAGTAATCAAAGCACAGTGGGAAATCACATGAGACAAATGACGATCTCAGATCGACAGACAATCTGTACTCATGTTACTAGAGAATTGCTATCTGACGATAAGTATAATACCATATAGCCAATTTTCGGCGAGCCCGTCCAGTGTACTAACCCCTAGTGAGCTCCTGTATATAATCTTAGGTGGAACACACTGATGGCTGTAAGACCAACCACCGCCCCTCGTTAGGGTCTAGAAACATATACTTTAGTTTACTCTAGAATATCGATACCCAGTCTCGATACTCCTACAACTGGGGACATTTAAGGATGTGCTTATCGACTATCCAGCTCCCACAAGTATGATTGCCATCACAACGCTGGTAGTCAAGTAAAGATCTTACGGGTTTTATCAACATGTATATGAGATATAAAATAACAAGTAAAACATAATAAAGTCAAACCAAATAGTATATTATCATATCGAGCAAGATTGTCCTGTACATACATACTCCTAGCATCTTATACAATAAAGGCATCTAGGGCATATATATCCAAAATGAACATCCTGAAAAATAGCCTCCATCATCGCCTCCCGCTCCTCCTCAGTCGCCAAAACCCAGGGAATGTAATGATTCTTCCTTACTTCATATTGGCGTCTCCTCTTGATAACCTGGCACTCGGATATGACCCAGTCTATGACCTGATATGCATAGAACGACATAAGAACGCCATCCTCGCCGATGATTCTGCAATGTCCCTGGGTCTGAAATTACAAAAATTTAAATAAATAAGTATATATATGTATGTGTGTGTGTGTGTGTATAACGGCGATTAAATTTAAATGTATAAAAGGGTATGTGATACTGTGGTCGCTATAAAAAACTGCTGAACAAAGTCGGCCTGGCATGGGCTCCACTTAATATGGAGCTGGTATCTATAGTAGGTATGGATCTCCGCTCCCATGTAATCCCCCACTTGGTCAAGTACTCGCCAACATGTAAACCTGACGCGGTCTAATGCAGCGTCTATGGAGCAGCGCCTGGGGCTGGCCTAGAGTAGGAGGGCCCAGTAGGACCTCTCGTCCTAACACTGATAGAGCCTGAAAAAAGATAGATATACGGACACAATATTATAATATTCAGAGTATGTATATAGAATTTGATAAATTTAAATTACAATAATTATTTAAAACATTTAAGCAATAATATTTATACCTGACATCCCCGGCATGGCGCTAGAACAGATGCCAGACCCCGTCCCATTAGTACCATGCATGAATGCAAACAATAAACCGTTAGATGATTCGATATAATTATTTTAATAGAAAACTAAAAAATGAATAGATAACTATATACTATGTGCAGGAGGAGTGACTGGGATAGGAGGATCAGCTAAACCGCTAATAGGGGTAGGCAGCGGGTCGTATAGCGCAGCGGTTGCTAGGGTGGTGGGGGTCCTGTAGTAGGGCGCCGGTAGGAAAGTCCATGGTAGGAAGGAGGGTCGCCAGTAGGAGGGGCACTAGTACATGGGGCGCGGGTAAGGGTAAGCGCCGCCGCCGCCGTGGCTACTGACATCTGGCCAATCTCGTCTAGACGTCGTTTCCTATGACGTCTAGAGCCAGATCCATAGCTTCCCATCAGACCCCACATATTTATTAAAATATTAAAAATTTACTTATAATCATTATACAATTTAAAACATTTATTTCAATTTCATTACCTAACAGGTTTGTTCGGTGTATTAGCTGAAAATTCATTGGGTAGATTATCGAAATCTTGATCTGTGACAATCACTTGGCCGATGTCACATCTTACTAACATATTGATAGACGACACGGTATAATTTGGATCGTTGGTACGTTCAATAGAATGACCGAGATATGTTATCGCCTCTTCCTCGCCACTCTCATCTTCAGAGTCGCTCAACATCAGTACATTATAATAATCTCTTATTTCTAACGACAAACAACACTCCAGTCATCCTTCTTCAGGTCCCGAGAATAATATATTTGTGTTGCCATCAATAGAAAGATAAAGTTATCGTATTCGTAGGCTGTCCGTTTGGTATTTACCAAAGTGAGTTTGTATTCACTGAACTTCATACCCCGTTCAGACTTGGTATCGTACTTGTTCCCGCCAAAAAAAATTCTGCTCAAAAGAGCCCAAGGTATCAAATGGCAGCGGTACGTTTAAGAAAATGTAAACCAGTATTTTCCGGGCTGTATTTTGATAAACTACTGAATGAGAAACAGATAAACTCTAATGGTACCGAAAGCGTCTCGAAAAATCCTTCGATTTGATATATTATGGGCTTCATAATTCATCCGATATCAAAAGTTATGAGCAAATATGCTATGCACGTGTAATCTAACGAAGAAAATGCGAACCGGTATTTTCCAAGATGCATTTTGAAAAATTCCTGAATGAGAAACATCTAAATTCTGATGGTATCAAAAGATTCTCAAAAAATCCTTCGATTTGATATATTATGGGCCTCATAATTCATCCGGATCAAAAGTTATGAGGCATCACGTGCCCACACGTGATCGGGCGTCACGTGCCCACACGTGACCCGGCCTCACGTGCAGACATGTGACCAATTACAGGAAAAACCTGTAGGCACTGAATAAAATAAATAATTGGAAATAATTAATCAGTGGGGTCACGTGCCAACACGTGATGGGTCTTTAAACCCACTGAAAAGAATTAAAAGTATAATAAAACACTAAGGAAAAACCCCAAAGGGGCATCACGTGCTCACACGTGACCAAGGGTCGCGTGCTGACACATGATGATTCCTTAACTCTGTTAAAATGCATAATTAAATTCTGAATAAAATTCTTAATCAGGGGGTCACGTGCCAACACGTGATGGGTTCATAAAGATCTATGAATTAATAGAATTAAATTCTAATTAAAAGGGAATCAAAAATCCTAACTGGAAAAATATTTCTCTAAATCTTTCCAAACAAAAAAGATGGTGCTCTGTAAAATAGAGCACCGTTGGATTAAAAATCCAATGGTGATTAAAAATCACTAATTTATGGAAAGATTTCATACAAGGAAAGATTTCCCAGAAATTTGCCAGGAATAACAGATAAAAGATCTTTTGGATTAAAAATCCAATGGTGAATAAAATTCACTGAGTGATCTAACAGATCATGTTGGTTACAAAATCAATTAAAATCTTTCAATGAAAGATTGACAAAACAAATTGATTCTTTTCTTTCTCCTATAAATAGGAGCCAAGAAATGAAGAGAGAGGATCTACTTTTTTGGGGAGATAACAACAACAAAGAGAGAAAAGAGAGGAGAATTTAATTCTCAAGAGAGAAAAAAAAAGATCTCCTCAAAGAAAAGAAACCCTAGGTGAGAAAGGGGAAAGAGATCTAAGTTCCATAAAATAAAGAGAATTTAATTCTTAATTTAAAATTTTAACTCTTCTGAATAAGAACTTAGTTCTTCCTCTAGTTGAAGATCTACAGAAGCAAATCTCCCCATAGGTTGAGAATTTAATTCTCATCGGGTTGATATTCTGCCATGCAGATCCAAAACTTAGAGGGAGAATTGAGTTTAGAGAATTTAATTCTCCCAAAAGTAAAACTAGGGTTTAACCCTATATGATAATTTAATTCTTCTAAATTCACAAGAATTTAATTCCTCCCAAACAGAACTAGGGTTTAACCCTATATGAGAATTTAATTCTCCCAAATTCATAGGAATTTAATTCCTCTAAAACAGAACTAGGGTTTAACCCTATATGAGAATTTAATTCTCCCAAATTCATAGGAATTTAATTCCTCCAAAACAGAACTAGGGTTTAACCCTACATAAGAATTTAACTCTTCCACATGCATAGGAATTTAATTGCTCTAAAAACAAAATTAGGGTTTAACCCTACAGAGAATCTAATTCTTAAAAAAATAAGGAGACTTGAAAGATATCCATGCACGTAAAGAACATTGGTCGTATGATGACATGTGACCCCAATCCGGAGTGATCATAACGAAAGAATAAAGCTAGGTCACGTACCTCCACGTGAGCCCTAAACAGATCCCCCAAAAATGAGAAGGGAAAAGCATGGAGGCAATGCCTCATGTGCTCCCACGTGACTTCCGAAATAAAGAAAACAAAAGCAAAGGAAATGCTGGCTTTGGGCGCTCTCACGTGTCCTCACGTGACCCCTAATAAATACCTTAAAAAATCAGTGCATGAGTGCTTATCACGTGTCCACACATGACGGCTATGAAAACTAAAAGTGTTTAACACTTATTTGCAGTTCTGAGAACAAAATAAAGGAGTTCTGGTCCCACCTTTGGGTGCCCTCACGTGCTCCCACGTGACCCCTTCCTTTCTAGTGTTTAACACTATTTAAAGCATTTCGTCTCCAATGTTTAACACTGTTTTAAATACATCACGTGAGGACACATGACCACCAGATGTCCTCTAGTGTTTAACACTACTTTAAAACCAACCTAGCCTAAATTGGCTATGTTTTCTCAAAGGCAAATCTCCTCTTTAAATAAGCCTTAAAATCCAGAGCTATAATGTTTAATGCTCAGCCAAAGACAAAGTGTTATCAGAGCCTTCAAACTCTTGTTTAGCATTGCTAAATAATGAGGGGCTGAACCCAGACAAATGTCTAATGGTCCAATAAAGGGCCAACACTTCAAATGTAATTGGACTTAGCCCAAGTTGGCCATAAGTCCTCAATTCAGATTTAACTGAGCCAATGTGTTCATAATCTAATTAATTGATTTTAGTTCCAAATTGGACTACAGATCCCCAATCAACTTTGGTTCAAGGATACATCTCTTCACTCCTTTGAAATTTGTCGTTGTAATCCTTCAACGTCTTCAGAGGTGACGGATCCCGATAACCACACACTTCACAGACTATGACGTCTCTAAACTGGACTGTGGGGTCCTTAAACTCAAGGTCTATGATGTCCTTAACCTTGACTGTGAGGTCTTTAAACTCACGGACTATGATGTCCTTAACCTTGACTGTGAGGTCTTTAAACTCACGGACTATGATGTCCTTAACCTTGACTGTGAGGTCTTTAAACTCACAGACTATGATGTCCTTAACCTCGACCGCGATGTCTTTAAACTAACATTGGATCACCATGTCCTTAAACTGGCAATTGACCGTAAAGTCCCTAAACTAGAACAATAGAGCCCAAATGCTCTTTTGTTTGATCTAAATGATCCCGTTAAGTAGATCTTAGTCTAAAATTATACTAACGTATCCTTAACAAATGGTTAAGTTGACCTTAGTTTAAAATTAGACTAACGTGTCCTTAACAAACTATTAAGTTGATCTTAGTCTAAAACTAGACTAACGTATTCTTAACAAACGTTTAAGATGATCTTAGTCTCAAATGAGACTAACATATCCTTAAACCCAACCCCAAACCTAAATCTAAGAAGATACGGATTTGACTAATCCACGCCCTACGGGCGACAACATAAATTAGTCTCCGTATACAATCCACGGGCAACCAAAAATAAAACAAATATCCACGACATGAAGTGACCATCTGGAGAAGGAGAAAGTGGTTACCGCGATGCGGTAGCGTAATTAACTGCAGGGGCTTGCGCCTGCAGGGAAGAGCGTCCCCATGATCAAAAACCCCTCATAATGAGGGGGAATCTGACGAAATCTGCTACATCGGCCGCATCCGTTTAAACCTTTGATACACGGTGTCATAAATCAACATGGCATCTTCGGAGAGGTGGACGGATAGCACCAAATAGCATCTACCCTCGAAATTCAGGCCGTATGTCCCAACGTTCCGGTCACGGTTTTCGGCGGAGAACAGATTTTGGCGCGCGCGGTGGGACATTTTCCTCTTTCCACTCCACACTTCCTGTGTCGTGTTTGCGAATGAATCGCGGTTTGATATGGTTGCCTTTGGGTTCGAGGTACTAAGATTTTGTTTTTCTCCCGTGCAGAAAACAGAACATCAATGGCCTCTAACTGCTCCAGCTGCAACTGCAACTCCTGTTCCGCTTCATCTGGAGGTGTAACCTACGAGCCCCAAGCGGACTCCCTTTTCACAATGCCAGTGGAGCAGGTAACTCAAGCTACCATTGAGCTATTCTTCGGGACCATGCTCCCACGGATGAGCTTTAGTGCTCCTTTACCATCGCAAGAAGCTCCGAAGAAGTCGGTCTTTGATCAGCTTGCAACTACTGTAGCCCCTCTTAACGGGTCGCCCAAACCAAGCGCCTCAGTTTTCAGCAGACTGGGCCGAAGCTCAGATGGGCTCATGAAGAAGCCCGCAATACCAGAAGGTGTTATTCCAAAGCGGATAGCTATCCCTACTCCTGAAGTCACCAAGGAGGCTTCTCCAGCTAAGGGGCCGGTCTTCACAAGACCGTCCGTTTCATCTCCCACACCGGGTGAAGTAACTAAGGCCATTTCCCCTGCTCGGAAGTCTGCCTTCGATAGGTTGGCTATCCCTACTCAGCGGATATCAGTCTTCAATAGGCTGACAACGACAACTTTTGACCAATATAGGGGGCATGAGGAAGTCACCCCTACGGCTGAGATAATCCCAACAGCTCGACATGCTCGACGTCGCCACTGGCGCCGGGTTAGGAAGGCCGGAAGCAACTCTCCCTCTGGACTGACTCCGCCAGCTCCAACGGTGGAAATCGCTGCTGTTCCAACTGGGAACATGTTTGAACTATTTAACAGGGTGCGCAGGAATTTGCCAACTGCTGTGCTGAAAAAATCTCCTCCACCTGTGAAGAATACCGTAAAGGTGAAGCTTGAACAGCCCCCTCAGCGGCTGTCCTCTAAAATTTATAAAGTTTGGCGACAGGTCCAAGACTCCATGATTGATTAAGACTATCCCTGCTAACAGAAAAAGATGAAAGCGTGTCGAGAAGAGGACAATCCTGGCAAGATACAAAAGGTGTCGTCTACCTGGGTGCCCGTTGCAACGGCTTCTTCAGTTTCGACCGCCCACAAAAGAAGGAGGTCGGAGAAGATCCCTGCGTCTTTGGCAAATCACAAAGACACTGAATCTAAATGCCCCAAGTCTGGGGGCATGGTGGTGCACACTTTTTATATGGCATCCGGAAAAGAGGATAGCCGTATCTCCATAGGGCATCGACCGCTTACGCGATCCGTAACAAAGGCTCAGGAGCAACAACAACAAAAGCTCTAAGAAATGCTAACAGCTATGGCCGCACTTACGGGACCAAAAGCAAACCCAGAAACATCCTCAGAGCAACGCCGTGAGCAGGAAACTGATGCTGAATTCTTTCGAAGAATGCTTGAGAAGAAGGACAAAGAGGCCACGGAACAAGTAGCCAATATAAAACAAATGGCCCTTCTATTCCAAGATATGGTGGGCATGATGATCCAGCCGAACCCTCCAGCTGAAGATCCTCCGATTATCCTCGAAGACGACCGAGCGGAGACGTCAAACCCTATTCTGGCTTGTTCAGCAGCCAAAGAGGAGACCATCTCAAAAGTCGTCCTGGATGATTACATCGCTCAATAGATACGAGCTCACCAGGCATACGAGGCGGATGGTCAGATACTTAAGACTGGACAACCTTATCCAGGTTGGTATGACCAAATAAAGTACCCGACGGGATACATGATCCCCAAATTCCATGTATATAAGGGGACGGGAAATCCGCATCAGCATGTCGCTCAATTCAGAGCCTTGTGTGGCAACACCGGAGGGGATGATAAGTTACTGCTTCGCCAATTCGTCGGCAGCTTGGCAGAGACGGCGTTTGAGTGGTATTCAGAGCTGCCCAACGACTCCGTCAAATTTTTTACAGAGATTGAATTACTGTTCATCCAACATTTTGCGAGCGCTAGTGAACGTACCCCAATCACAGCACTGATCAATTCCAGGGTGAAACCAGGCGAAACATAGGTTCAGTATGCAGTACGGTGGCGGAATATATGGTCGAAGTGCGAGCAGCGCATTGAAGAAGCACCTGCGGTAGGCATGTTCGTAGGTACTCTTGACCCTCAAGCGACCATATCCCAATTCATGATGTTCTTCAAGCCGGCCACCGTCCAGGCTTTGATTGACAAGCTGGCCCAAATGGACCAGATGGGCCATAGGCCTTCCTCTTCAAAGACGGAGCCTTGGAATGAAAAGGGCAAAGGGAAAGCAACCTTCGTCGTCAACGCTCAACAACAACCGAGTGGCCCGAGACCGGTTGTTCGCCAAAGTAACAAGTGGCAATCCCTCGATGAGAAGTTGAGACGTCCTTACTCGTTTTCCCGGGATAAAATAAGGAAACTGTTTGAACTGGTAGTGCGCAATGGGCTCATCACTCTACCGAAGTCGAGACACCCACCGCAACCGAACGACGTCAACGATCCCAATTACTACCCCTACTACCGAGTATTGGGTCATCCGATCAAAAGTTGCTACGTCTTCAAAAATTGGGTTGAAGACCAGTATCAGCAGGGCAAGTTCGCGCTGTCCGAAAACTGGAAGGTAAATCCGCCACAACCACATGCTCCGAAAAAAATGGACCTGCCGGGGGCATCGTGCTCATTCATAAAGGAAGCTCTATGGGAAGTTATTCTTTCGGCAAAAACTAAAAGAATGCTGAAAGATCTTCAAATATGTCTGGCGATCAGGTGGAAAAGCCCGCAAGAGCCAGAGATCATCGACAGGATGCTGAAACCACACCTAACATTGGGAATTAATAGCAATGGTCAAAACGCTCAGGCCCAGCCGTCGAAGTCTTCGAAGAAAAAGAAGAAGACCAAAAAGCCCGTGCAGTCTAATGACAAGCGCGCGGATCAGCAAAAGCATATTGACACGCTGAAAGAATACAACCAGAGGGCGCGAACCCCAGTCACGCTTTAAGAGTTCCTCAATCACATCCTTGAGAATGAAGATAACGACAATGAGGGAGACGACTTGTCAGAAGAATCTGAAGATTATGTGTCAAGTTGCCACATGATCGCTCATTTGTTTCTAGGTAACAAAGCAGCTCACTCGGCGTTAGGAGATAACGTAGAGGAGCTGGGGGAAGGAGCAGTGCCAAAACCCTTGGATTATATGACAAGGTCTATCAAGGAGAAACCTACTTGTTCATAAAGCATCTGGCGAAACTTCGCCTCAAAGCTACAGCAGACCGAAATGTCCCTAAACTAATGATGGACCGCAATGTCCTAAAACGTGCAACTGACTGAGACGTTTATAAACTACTATGGACCGCGGCATCCCCAGGCTGACATGGTGTTAAAAAAAAGGTATGTCCATAAGCAAAATGAGCACGGATGAAAACCCGAAAGGGCGCCGTGGGTAAAACCAGCAGGACTACCGGCGATGTTTGTGAAAACCCAAAAGGGCGCAGACTCGTAAAAAAAACAGTACGTCCACAAGCAAGATGAGCACGGATGAAAACCCGAAAGGACTCCGTGAGTAAAAACAGCAGGGCTACCGGCGAGTTTTGTGAAAACCTGAAAGGGAGCAATCTCGTTAAAAGACACTTGCATGGTCTTCTCGACCTTGTAAGGAGAAACCACCTGCGTCTGATCCTTACGACTCACAAGGGAGCAACATACTTAGGGATCCCTAAGATTCTTAAGGAGAAAACATACTTACGAGATCCTCACGACTCGTAAGGAGAATTCCCCTTTGAGACCCTCACGGCTCACAGGGTTCAAAAGCCTTAAGCTACAGGGATCTAAACATGTTCTTAAGCCATCACAATCTCCAATGCTGCCCTACAGGTGGTTCAATATTGACCCTTGTATACAATCCACGGGCACGAATGAACATTTCCCTAACATAGTTCCACCAGGGACTAGGGATATGCTCACACGGTGAACAAACACTTGTAGGTCCTCTCGACTTGCAAGGAGAAAACACTCTTGTAAGATCTTTATGACTTATAAGAGAACACACACTTAGAAATTCTCACGATTCCTAAGAAGAAAACGCACCTACAAGAGCCTTACAACTTGTAGGGAGAAGTACCTTTATGAGACCCTTACGGCTCATGAAATCAAAAGCCTTAGTCGACGAGATCCTAACCCTGTTTGCTAAGCCACCTTTGTTCGACATCGACAGAGGCAAATGATGATTCGCTCCTGGCAATATCCCAGTTGTAGCGATCCTGATCCTAAATCGGTATCAAATTCCAAGTCCTTTCATAGCATATGATGATTCGCTCCTGGCAATGTCCCAGTGGTAGAGATGCTGATACCTAAATCGGTATCAAATTCCAAGCCCTTTCATGGCAAATGATGATTCGCTCCTGACAATATTCCAGTCATAGCGATGCTGATGCTAAGATTGGCACCAGATTCCAAGTTCCACACTCGCGATAAAAAATCAACGAGCCAAAAATGCATATGAAATAGCCGAAATGATTGAGTAACTAGCAATAAAAAGCAGCAAGTAAAAGTAAAAATAGACGAAATGATTAGGCACCGCGAAAAATAGACGAAATGATTGGGCAATCGCGATTTTCCCGATATAAAAAGCTGAAATGATTGAGCAGTGCGGAAAGAAATTAAAAAAAAAATCTGAAAGAATGAAACTTTTTCCCTACAGATGAGATCACATCGATCCCTGTATACAATCTAGGGGCACAAACAAAAAAAGGGGAACCATGTTTTCCCACCAGGCTCTGTCAAAAAGAAAGCCAAGTTTCGACGGTTCACAGACAGCCTAGAGATAACCAACGGCGTTTCTCCTCACTCCAACCAGATGCAGACATGACGTCAACAACCGACCTCAGAGTCGCAATGAAGCGGAGCCATGGCAAAGTCCCTAGTTCCAAATCTCAATGGCCACATCTACGGCCTAAAGACCAACAACGGTGTGCCTCCCCATTCCAGCAGGACACAAATGCTACACCATCAATCGGAACCATGGCAAAGTCCCCTAGTTCCAAATCTCGACGGTTTACAGACAGCCTAGAGATCACCAACGGTGTTTCTCCTTCCTCCAGCAGGATGCAGATGCGACGTCAACAAACGACCCCAGGATCAAAACAACGGAACCATGGCAAAGTCCCCTAATTCCAAATCTCGACGGTTCACGGACAGCCTAGAGATCACCAACGACATTTCTCCTCACTCCAACCAGATGTAGACATGATGTCAACAACCGACCTCAGAATCACAATGAAGCGGAGCCATGGCAAAGTCCCTAGATCCAAATCTCAATGGCCACATCTATGGCCCGAAGACCAACAACAGTGTGCCTCCTCATTCCAGCAGGACACAGATGCTACACCATCAATCGGAGCCACGGCAAAGTCCCTAGTTCCAAGCCTCGACGGTTCACCAACAACCTAGAGACAACCGTGACATTCATCTCGATACAGCAGACACAATGTCAACAAACGAAGCGAAGAAAGATCCCTAACTTCAGGGTCTCAACGTCAACATCGACAACTTAGAGATCAACACCGACGTTCTTCCTCCCTCTAGTCGGATGCAGACGCAACATCAACAAACGGAGCCACGGCAAAGTCCCCTAGTTCCAAGACTCTACGGTCCACAGACAACCTAGAGTCAACCAATGACCTCCTTGCCGGATCAATGCTCCGTCTCGGAAACAAGTCAACCAACCCCAAGGGAAATCAGTGTCCTTGGCAAAAACCTCGATTCAGGGAAATCAGTGTCCTTGACGAGAGCACCTCGATTCGCGTCGACCCGCAGAGAAATTAGCATCTTTGCAGGAATACCTCGATTCGTCTCAACCCCAAGGAAATCAGTGTCCTTGGCAACTTCCTCGATTCAGGGAAATCAGCGTCACTGATGAGAGCATCTCGATTCACGTCGACCCGCAGAGAAATCAGCGTCTTTGCAGGAATACCTCGATTCGTCCCAACCACAGGGAAATCAGTGTCCGTGGCAAAAACCTCGATTCAGGGAAATCAGCGTCCTTGACGAGAGCACCTCGATTCGCGTCGACCCGCAGAGAAATCAGTGTCTATGCAGGAATACCTCGATTCGTTTCAACTCCGAGAAAATCAGTGTCCTTGGCAATCTCCTCGATTCAGGGAAATCAACGTCCTTGACGAGAGCATCTCGAGTCGCGTCGACCCGCAGAGAAATCAGCATCTTTGCAGGAATACCTCGATTCGTCTCAACCCCAGGGAAATCAGTGTCCTTGGCAAAAACCTTGATTCAGGGAAATCAGCATCCTTGACGAGAGCATCTCGATTCGTATCGACCCGCAGAGAAATCAGCGTTTTTGTAGGAATACCTCGATTCGTTTCAACTCCGAGGAAATCAGTGTCCTTGGAAAAAGCCTCGATTCAGGGAAATCAGCGTCGTTGACGAGAGCACCTCGATTAGCGTCGACCCGCAGAGAAATCAGTGTCTTTGCAGGAATATCTTGATTCGTTTCAATTTTGAGGAAATCAGTGTCCTTGGCAACCTCTTCGATTCAGGTAAATCAGCATCCTTAACGAGAGCATCTCGATTCGCGTCGACCCACAGATAAATCAACGTCTTTGCAGGAATACCTCGATTGGTTTCAACCCTAGGGAAATCAGTGTCCTTGGTAAAAATCTCGATTCAGGGAAATCAGCGTCCTTGACGAGAGCATCTCGATTCGCATCGACCCGTAGAGAAATCAGTGTTTTTGCAGGAATACCTCGATTCGTTTCAACTCTGAGGAAATCGGTGTCCTTGGCAAAAACCTCGATTCAGGGAAATCAGCGTCCTTGATGAGAGCACCTCGATTTGCGTTGACCGGCAGAGAAATCATCGTCTATGCAAGAATACCTCGATTCGTTTCAACTCCGAGGAAATCAGTGTCCTTGGCAAAAACCTTGATTCAGGGAAATCAACGTCCTTGACGAGAGCACCTCGATCCGCGTCGACCCGCAGAGAAATTAGTGTATTTGCAGGAATATCTCGATTCGTTTCAACTCCAGGGAAATCAGTGTCCTTAGCAAAACCTCGATTCAGGAAAATCAGCGTCCTTGACAAGAGCACCTCTATTCGTGTCGGCCCGCAGAGAAATCAGTGTCTTTGCAGGAATACCTCGATTCGTTTCGGCTCCAGGGAAATCAGTGTCCTTGGCAAAAACCTCGATTCAGGGAAATCAGTGTCCTTGACGAGAACATCTTGATTCGCGCCGATCCGCAGAGAAATCAGTGTCTCTGCAGGAATATACGACGTAAGCAAAGCAGATCCACGGCAAAGTTCCTAGTTCCATAACTCGGCGTTGCATGGACAAACCAAAGTCAACCCTCGACCTCCCTGTTGAAGCAATTCTTTAACTTGGGAGTAGGTCAACTCATCAATCACTTACGAGTCCTCTCGACTTGTAAGGAAGAAAATTCTCTTGTGAGATCCTTACGACTCTCAAGAGAAAACACACTTAGGAATTCTCACGATTCCTAAGGAGAAAATACACCTAAAAGATCCTCTTGACTGGCAGGGAGAAAAAATCTTTATGAGACCCTCACGACTGATAAAGTTGAAAAGTCTTAGGCAACAGATCCTAACCCTGTTTCCTAAGACATCACTTCTCGATTCAGGGAAATCAGTGTCCTTGGCGAGAACCTCTCGATTCGTTTCGACCCGTAAGGAAATCAGTGTTTTTGCGAGAATCTCTCGATTCGTCTCAACTTACGGGGAAATTAGTATCCCTATGCATAAAGAAAATTCTCTTGTGAGATCCTTACGACTTGCAAGAGAAAACACGCTTAGGAATCCTCACGGATTTTAAGGAGAAAAGACACCTACGAGTTCCTCTCGACTCATAGGGAGAAAAGTCTTTGTTGGACCCTCCCGGCTCATAAAGTTGAAAAGTCTTGGATGGCAGATCCTAACCCTGTCCCCCAAGCCATCACTGCCCTGCAAAGAGGTCAACATGGACTATCCACGGGCCACTCTTCGAAGTCGAAAATCGATGAGGTGGGAAACAACCACTTTAAGAGTCCTCTCGACTTGTAAGCAGGAAAATTCTCTTGTGAGATCCTTACGACTCTCAAGAGAAAGCACACTTAGGAATCCTCATGATTCCTAAGGAGAAAATACACTTACGAGATCCTCTCGACCCGTAGAGAGAAAATTCTTTATGAGACCCTCACGACTCATAAAGTTGAAAAGTCTTAGACAACAGATCCTAACCCTGTTTTCTAAGCAATCGCTATCTTATAAAGAGTTCAAGATGAACTGTTATCAACCATCTATGGGCCACACTTGCCAAAACTACATGCCACTGAAATGGAGAAGTTACTCATGAAGCATGTAAACTACTTCATGCCAGAGTAAAACATAAAGAAACAGAAGGGTGCGGCTCATGGAGCAGAGAGTTTGGAACTATATCCCTTAAGAGTCGAGATTTGAGTCAATGATAAATGACGACGCTTGTGTCAGCTCGTTATCTTTTCAGATCAAGATCCTGAAGATTATATACCAACCCAAAACTGGTCATACGCTATGAATTACCCTGCACTACTTCACCCACGTATATACTTACGTGGGCAAAATAGTGGGGGCATTGGTTCCTGCCAAAAAAATTTCTGCACAAAAGAGCCCAAGGTATCGAATGGCAACGATACGTTTAAGAAAATGTAAACCAGTATTTTCCGGGCTATATTTTGATAAACTACTTAATTCGAAATAGCTAAATTCTAATGGTATCAAAAGCGTCTTGAAAAATCCTTCGATTTGATATGTTATAGGCTTCATAATTCATCCAGGATCGAAATTTATAAGCAAATATGCTATGCACATGTAATCTAAGGAAGAAAATGCGAACCGGTATTTTCCGAGCTGCATTTTGACAAATTCCTGAATATGAAACATCAAGATTCTGATGGTATCGAAAGCGTCTCAAAAAATCCTTCGATTTAATATATTATAGGCCTCATAATTCATCCAGGATCAAAAGTTATGAGGTATCACGTGCCCACACGTGACCGGGCGTCGCGTGCACACATGTGACCGGGCGTCACGTGCACACATGTGACCGGGCGTCACGTGCAGACACGTGACCATTTACAGGCAAAGCCTGTAGGCACTGAATAAAATAAATAATTGGAAATAATTAATCAGTGGGGTCACGTACCAACTCGTGATGGGTCTTTAAACCCACTGAAAAGAATTAAAAGTATAATAAAACTCTAAGGAAAAACCCTAATGGGGCATCACGTGCTGACACGTGACCAAGGGTCATGTGCTGACACGTGATGATTCCTTAGCTCTGTTAAATGGCATAATTAAATTCTGAATAAAATGCTTAATCAGGGAGTCACGTGCCAACACGTGATGGGTTCCTGAAGATCTATGAATTAATAGAATTAAATTCTAATTAAGAGGGAATCAAAAACCCTGACTGGAAAAATATTTTTCTAAATCTTTCCAAACAAAAAAGATGGTGCTCTGTAAAATGGAGCACCGTTGGACTAAAATTCCAATTGTGATTAAAAATCACCAATTTATGGAAAGATTTCATACAAGGAAAGATTTCCATGTAATTTGCCAGGAATAACAGATAAAAGATCTTTTAGATTAAAAATCCAATGGTGAATAAAATTCACTGAGTGATCTAAAAGATCATGTTGGTTACAAAATCAATTAAAATCTTTCAATGAAAGATTGACAAAACAAATTGATTATTTTCTTTTTCCTATAAATAGGAGCCAAGAAATGAAGAGAGGGGATCTACTTTTTTGGGGAGATAACAACAACAGAGGGAGAAAAGAAAGGAGAATTTAATTCTCAAGAGAGAGAAAAAAGATCTCCTCAGAGAAAAGAAACCCAAAGTGAGAAAGGGGAAAGAGATCTAAGTTCTGTAAAACAAAGAGAATTTAATTCTCAATTTAAAAGTTTAACTCTTCTGAATAAGAACTTAGTTCTTCCTCTGGTTGAAGATCTGCAGAAGCAAATCTTCCTATAGGTTGAGAATTTAATTCTCATCGGGTTGATATTCTGCCATGCAAATCCAAAACTTAGAGGGAGAATTGAGTTTAGAGAATTTAATTCTCCCAAAAGTAAAACTTGGGTTTAACCCTATATGAGAATTTAATTCTTCTAAATTCACAAGAATTTAATTCCTCCCAAACAGAACTAGGGTTTAACCCTATATAAGAATTTGATTCTTCCAAATTCATAGAAATTTAATTCCTCCAAAACAGAACTAGGGTTTAACCATATATGAGAATTTAATTCTCCCAAATTCATAGGAATTTAATTCCTCCAAAACAGAACTAGGGTTTAACCCTACATAAGAATTTAATTCTTCCACATGCATAGGAATTTAATTCCTCTTAAAACGAAATTAGGGTTTAACCCTATAGAGAATCTAATTCTTAAAAAATAAAGAGACTTGAAAGATCTCCATGCACGTAAAGAACATTGGTCACGTGATGACACGTGACCCCAATCCGCAGTGATCATAAAAAAGAATAAAGCTAGGTCACGTGCCCCCATGTGACCCCTAAACAGATCCCCCTAAAATGAGAAGGGAAGAGCATGGAGGCAATGCCTCACGTGCTCCCACGTGACTTTCGAAATAAAGAAAACAAAACCAAAGGCAATGCTGGCTTTGGGCGCTCTCGCGTGTCGTGACGTGACCCCTAATAAATACCTTACCAAATCAGTGCTTGAGTGCCTATCACGTGTCCACACGTGACGGCTATGAAAACTAAAAGTGTTTAACACTTATTTGTTGTTCTGAGAACAAAATAAAGGAGGTCTGGTCCCACCTTTGGGTGCCCTCACGTGCCCCCACATGCCCCCTTCCTTTCTAGTGTTTAACACTATTTAAAGCATTTCGTCTCCAGTGTTTAACACTGTTTCAAATACATCACGTGAAGACACGTGACCACCAGATGTCCTCTAGTGTTTAACACTACTTTAAAACCGGCCTAGCCTAAATTGGCTAAGTTTTCTCAGAGGCAAATCTCCTCTTTAAATTGTAAGTGCACGGCGGCGCCCCGGCCGTCAATCCGACGGCCAAATGCGGAAGCGGTGATAAACTTTAAATTTTCTTAAACTGGCAAACCGCCGCGCACTACTACCCGGATCGAACCATTAACACGTCTAAGCTAACAAGAAGATGGGTTAGAGATATACAGACGATCCAAGTCCTCCGGTCTTCTCGTCATGGTCCCGATCTCCTGCGGAAAGTCATGTCTCCTCCTTGTCGCCGGAAGTGCACCACATCGCCTACTTTGTTTACGGGCTCCCACCTCAATGCCGAGGTAACTCGGGCACGAAGCCGGCTACTCGACATGCCCAAGGTTCGCTGTAGAATATGTAGTAGAGGATTGTCTCATTTGGGGTTTTGGAGCTTTGCCATTTTTGGTGGAGGAAAAACAACTTGGAGAGAGGTGAGAAAAATGTAGCATACAAAAAGAATGAATGTATCATATTTTCTCCACTAATCAAATGAATCCCCTTCCATTCCCCTCCTAGGAATGGCCGGCCCCCCACCTCACAAGTGTGATTGGAGAGAGAAAGAGAAAGGTCAAGGGGGTGGGTGGAATGCAATGATGCAAGCAAGTGATGATGAAAGAATCCAATGATCACAACCATAACCCTCACTCCAAAACAAGTAATCAACAACCATGATAGTTACAAAAGGTCAAGCCATCATGAAGATATAAAGTCAAATGATGGGACAAGTATCATGACATGATAAAATGCAAAGACCCCCTCCACAATTGCTTATTTGCAACAATGCAAATAAACCCTCCTCCACCAAACTTCGGCCAATGAACGGAACAAAGGAAATTGGCCGAAACGGAAAGCAAACTGGCAACTCCAAAAACTGGTCCCGTAATAAATTACAGGAAAACCCCGATACTGTGCATACACACCCGCATTTGTATTTCGACCGAAATACAAATGCAATGAGACAAAATCTACACTGTACTATACTAGGATCCGGCTTAAACCAAAACCGGCTAGTAATATCTGTTCGATCCTGATCCGTGCAATACCGCACGTACCTGATCGAACCCTGCCATATAACCATACGGCCTATAGTACAAACTGTCCGATCCTGATCCGTGCAATACCGCACGTATCTGATCGGACCTTACCATATCTCCATACGGCCTCTACAACCTTTCGCCCGAAAGCTGAGTAACAGAATGTGGGGGACTCTAAAGACTCATCAACACCTTGGTTGTGGATTTAACCACTAGCACGTCAGAGGTATAAGCCAATACGTAACGGGCTACCAGGTACTGACTAAAAGGGACGTCTGTGAGTGAACTCAGCCTGACAACCCTACTGAGCCTGTCAGTGACAATATTCGTACAGTCCGGTCCGTTCGTCTATGAGTATCGCATGGCGGGCCTAGGGGGTTGGTAAAAGTCAGACCCCCAAAAGCGGTACAAGTCGTGTCGGAGTGTAGCCCAGAACACCCTGAGATACTACTGGAATACCTACCAGTAAATCTCCTTGCCTTGGCCAAAGACTTTGTGTAATGGCTCTCCTAGACACAGCACGACCTCACCCCCAATACCGGGAGAGACGAACCCCTGAAGATACGCTCACTGCCTCCATGTGGCTCGGGACTGTACCCAACTAAAACCTGTTTGCACGACTCCTTTGAGCCGTGGTAGGGTAGTAGTCAAAGTACAGTGGGAACTCACACGAGACAAATGACGATCCCCAGGTCGATGAACTAACCTGCACACATGTCACCAGGGAACTGCCATCTGACGTCTGGTATATGACCAACTAGCATGTTCCCGGCGAGTCCTGTCCGGTGTACTCATAACCCAATGAGCACCTGTATACATCTTAGGTGATCCAACTGACACCAGTGGCTTGTGAGACCGGCCACCGCCCCTCGTCGGGGTCTCGACTGTATACACTAGTCTACTAATGGAGTATCGATGCCCAGTCTCGAAACTCCCACGACTAGGGACCTTTTAAGGATAAGCTTATAGACCCCAGCTCCCACTTATATGATCGCCCTCATACTGCTGGTGGTCAAGCAAGAATCCTAGGGGCTCTATCAACGTGTAATAGCGACGTGTCAGGTCACCTAAAGCAGTACACGATGATAAAGGTAAACCAGATAGCATACTATCATCTCGAGTAAGACTGTCCTACCGGGATAGGTCCTCCATCAATCATTACAATCACGTACCTGTGACCTAATAATTGACTCTGAGGGCACTATCTCCAACAATCTCCCACTTGCACTCAAGGCTAATTATTGCGATGTCGCATACTCACAGCCCGTGTGATACCGAACACCCAACTCCTCTACTAGTCAGTCTCACAAAGCTCGTTTGCGAAACTATTGCGTTCGAGGAATAGCCTCAGTGAGTGGATCCGCTTTGTTGTTTCTTTTTATGTCTCTCTATATCTCAAGTTCGCGGAGAAACCCATCTCCCGAAATGAGCAATACCTGTCTTAGAATATGTTTGGATGTCTGATGGGACTTAGCTCATAAATGAACTCCAAATCCAAACTTCTTAGACTGTATCGTCAACTGAACTTAATCAGTATCCTGCGCCATGCCACCCTCAGTATTGCCTTGGACCACCTGTCCAAAATACTGCCCCTCATCAGAAGGAAAGCTATAACTCTGACAACCTCCTTGTCGTCCATGTCACCTTGGAAGCCTGGAATGATAACTGTCTCCTGAATGAGGCTGTCGTTATCATATCCCTAGAACATCCACTTATGTTCTAAAACTGCTTCCGACTGTTTCTCCAGGATTGGATTAATGTCAACTTATTGCATCTAGTGCAAGAACAACATCTGGTGTGGTACTTGACATCTCATGATTGACTCAATTGCCTGAGCAAGTGATCTGCCAATCATGCACGTCCCTCTCCCCTTTAGTCTGTAAGACACCTTTAGAGAGGGTGACTCTATTACCTGCAGGTACACTACCGTGCCAGGAGTCGTCCATTCTAAATACTCTTAGAATGCTGTCGAAGTACCCTGATTGGGAAACCACCCAAATCTAGATCTAAAGCCATAGATCTAGTAACCAGTATGTCTGATATAAAATCCATTTCCTTTGTGGAGAAACAACTGTGTGACGACCAAAGTATAACCGATCGTAGTGTAGGAGTTTCTTTTCCTACTCTGTGTATATCATCCAAATACCAGGATATCACACCCTACTACCTTCTCAACTGATCCATCCCCTATTCTGATGAAGTCAAACCCATGACTGTCACGTCAGAAATAGATGATCTATCTCCGCTACATCTGCTCTAGTCTATAAATAGACATAAGCAACCTGTCCACCAATGCTTCCGCTGCTCCCACTGACTACGACAACCCTCTGGCAGAGTCATATAGACGTACACTTCTAAAACTGGTTTAGAACGACGCTATACTCATCCTCCCGCCCGGTCTCGTAACCTGGAACAACAGCAATGGCAATTGTGGGTAAACAAGAACTTCCCTGTCACCGTCCTTGAGGCTACCGTAGTGCCTCTCGGGTGCCTGAAGTTACCCACCTTATCTGCGGAGTGGCCAATGGAATGTCAATCCAGATTGAATCTTTAGGTTCCTTATCAAATCTTCAGTAATCGTTTGTGGTTCTGGAATCACTTCCAGTTCTACCATACTCCCACTACTGTTTTCTGAAAAAATCCATCTTTAATAAAACTGTGGCGAGTCTAGAACAATATCGCTATTGTTCATCCAGATGGTAGAAAGTCAACCCTCGTCATAGCCTGGGTCAACCCACAAACAGCCATTACAGAAACGTGCCTTGAGTTGTCCAGTGTCTGGTTTTAATCATAAACCGGACAACTCCCCGTACCTTAACATCGTTAAGATATGAACTGTTCTATATCCAATATAGAAACAGAGGCACTGATTTAATTGAACCAGATTCAAATCATGCAGCTGTCCCCAGCGCATGTCAACTAAATGGAAGGAGGCCGATCAGCGTTACTCAACTTAGGAATACTTCCAATTATGAGTAACCTGAAAGAGAAGCAAGATCTCTTTATCATTACTATCAACTGAATACCATACACAAGTATCTACATCTTCGATCTCTTTGAAGAATCCCGATACTTGTTATACCTGGTTCTCTACTCTATTCAAATACCTATAACTTCTCAAAATTTGGACCCTGTGTTTCCGCGAAACACCTGTCTAAAAACTAGAGAAGTCATAAGTAAACCGAATATAGTACGAGGACCAAGCCCTCTGTCCTGATGGACCCTGGACAACATACAATCCTTTGTATAAGTCCCTTGAGTCTGATAACTCATTCACTGTGTGTCGTAGGTTGAAAACTGTACTTATGGTTAAGAAGAATTACACCGCTGTTTAATGCTCCTTACCTAACCATCCACTGATATAGGTAAATGTCATAGACATAATTTCAGAAAGGTATATCTCACTCTATGAAAATAGACGTACAGATATATCAATTTGAAATTGGTGCATAACAGCGGATATTCAAAACTAAATATTTGCCGACCGGCAAACAGCCCAGGTGATTTCCTCAAATATCACTGATTACAACGAATCCCGATATAATGAGGATAATCACCCAATTCCCAATAACTTACTCCTACTCATCATCTGTAAAACCATACAGATATGAGAATCGTACCTGGTAAATACATACCCTGGAGTAAGTATCTAATCGGGAAATCAGTTTTCCTTTAACATTACACAGTGAAACTGAAACATTGAAATGTTCCGATGGGGTATTCTGGTATTCCTAGTAATGCCTCTTCCAGATTCACGACTGTAACCGTATAGTTCTTTGCCACCTCTCCAAATCCCTTCATATGTCTTTAGTCTTTACCTTCTGCACACCCTTTTAGGCCAAATGGTTTTCTTCCTTCCCTACCGTTCGGCACCAGCCTATGGTTTGGAAGAAGACTATCCAATTAGCATAATGGGTGTACTGTCCCAATCCTAGGAACACTCGCAAAGAGAGAGGGTGAAGATAAAAGACAACCGAATAAACCTTATTCCTATTTCTCCCGAACCAGAATCCATCCCCGAACTGGAACAAGTTCCATTCGAGTTCGTATATAACCATACGATGGAGTATCCAAATAAACTGTGGATCTTCGTAGTGATACGGAGTGTCCTGGAGAAATACAAAGGTGATGTGGGAGTGGTAACGAAATATTTGGTTTGGTCGTGAATATCTGTTGCAATTTACTTTGCCCTCTTACTAATCCCTTGCTTTGTCTGAACTTAATACCTTCTGCACACCATCGTTATGCTAATTGGTTTTCTTCATTCCCTACCGGTCGGCACCAGCCTAAGGTTTGGAAGAAGACAATCCAATTTGCGTAATAGGTGTACTACCCCTAAACCAAGGAGTACTCGTAACCTGAGAGAGGGTAAAAGGAAAAGACAACTGAATAATCCTATCCGTTTTCTCCAGAACCGGAAACCATCCTCGAATAAATTCTTTCGAGTTCGTATCTAACCATACGATGGTTTTGTCCAATGGAAGTGGACGTTCGTAGTAAAACGGGGTGTCCTGGAGAAAAGGGTAAAAGTAGGAGTGGCAATGAGGTTTGCAACTCTGACAATCCAAAAGCCGGTGTTTAAGAAGGTTCGGTCAACTTGGTCACTGAGTCAAAGTCTTAGGGTCGGGTCAATGGTCGCTGCCAAAGAGAGAGAGAAAAGAAACACTCAGCGTGCACTCTAACCTAGATCAGAATGGTCACCAATTTATCTAATCTGGAAACCTCCCACTGTACCTCAAATTCTCCTCCAAACCTGAAAGAAGAATTAGTCGGGGTTACCCGAGGAGTAAACTAACTCATCAGTGGGAACCGGGATCCAACTATCATCGCATGATAACGTGACGGAATCCGCTCACGTCAACACACTCCAGAAGGTATGCGCATATCTGGCAAGTTTCAGTTCTTTTGAAACTCCCGATGTGATTTCTGCCCCATGCTCTTATGACCTTGACTTTGGCCAACAAATCATAAGTCACATGTCAAGTTCCACCCGTCATTCTCCAGGTTGTTTTGAATCCACCCGTACATACCCTTGACTTTGGCCAACAAGGCAGTACGACTGTTCCAAACCAACGCATCTATCTATGCTGCATATGAATAACCAACAGCTACCAAACACAGTGCCTTGACTTTGGCCAACAAACACAGCTTGAATACTATTGACTACCCATATGAAACGACGGAAGGCTACGAATGGTTTCTGGCGAAAACCTTTAACGTAATGAACTTGATATCGTTGAAGGAACGGATAGCTTTTTGAAAATATAGTGACGAAAACCGTTGCTAAAGAGGTCACTCCCGGTGAAGGGATCTCGGCTCTTTCCCCGTAGAATGGGGTGCAGGATATTCCAAATGAATACCACGGTGCAAAGCAAAAGTAATCGGCTATAGTGAAGTTAATGCCCTGACGCAAACTTCTGTCCAAGGGGTCACTCCCGGTGAAGGGATCTCGGCCCTTGCCTCGTCGACTGAGGAGCAGGATATTCCAATGAATACCACGATGCAAAACAAAAGTAAACGTCCTTGCAATAACAGCTTTTTGAAAAGTGTTCCAACAACATCAGATTAGGTTTGTTTTAACTTGCATTGATCCGAATCAATGCAGTCCCATCAATTGATCACACCAAAAAGAACGAAAATATACTGATGTACGTATATGCCATCCGCATTCGCCACTGGGTCCCGTCATTACCCGTTAGGTTAGCTTACTAACGACAGAGCGGGGACTGGACTATCGCGGATGCAAAACATATACGACATCTACTAATATATATACCAATATATAGTATTTTGCTCAAGGCGTGAATAAAATGCAACATCACAGAAATGTACAGCATCACAGAAACAATACAGATATCTGGGATCCCCGGGTTTCACAGAGCCACTACTGAAACCCGACGTTCCCCTGGTCGTGTGGATAGCCTGTGCAATGAAATCCTAGACCCCTACGGGCGCGGCAAGTTACCCGCCAAAACCTGAAGCGAGGCAGCCCCCTTCAGCAACGTGAATGGACCACCCAGCACTTCACGGAATCCGGTAACTTGGGCACCCCTCCTGGGTCAACCTGTACCCCCTACGAGTGCGGCGAATAGCCGCCAATCCTAGAGTGAAGCCCCTTCCGTCCCAATGCCATGAGATGCGGGCTTGTTGCCCTCCAGAACCCGGCTATCCGTGCACCCCTCCGCGGGGCAATCCTAGTACAGAAAGTAAAATATACGTACAACGGGTACATCGACCGCAACCAGGTCGTGCCCCAAAATAATAATACAAACAGGCAGTGACGGCAGTCCACATGTCGGACGCTCGCCCCGCAATATCAAATGTACATAATACAACAAAACTGTACTAGCATTGCATCCAGGCTATCCCCCACGACCGATCCGCAACATCACAGCAAAAACAAAACATCAACGTGAAAGTCACGTTCGCAAATCCGTCTAACCGGGCTATAGCAGTTAGACCGGATTTACCGATCAAGTGACATTCACGGTCGCAGATATAATGTAAATACTGTGAAAAATGTGTTTAAAATATCCGATCGATCAAAAATTAACAAGTGGGCCCCCAATCAAAACTGTAGCACTCACAGAAATCCTGGGCCCAATTTTAATATTCCAAAACCCATATTTTAAGCCCAGAAGGCCTCTGTAAAAAATTGGTGAAGTGATCTCCACAGTGTGCGGCGGAAGGGCGGCGGGAAGGGGGTTTTCGCGGCGGTTCCGCGCTCCAACTGTGGAGTTACTTCGTCGAATTTTTACAGAGCTCTTAGATTTTCCAGTACATCAATATTTTACAACCTGAAAAAATTTTTGACACTAAAAATTTCCAACAGAAAACTGATGCTAACAAAAATGTAGTTTTGGAACATTCGATCGATCGAAACAGAAAAACACACTACACCAAGCTAGACTAAGTTAATGGCGAGGCTCTGATACCACTGTAAGTGCACGGCGGCGCCCCGGCCGTCAATCCGACGGCCAAATGCGGAAGCGGTGATAAACTTTAAATTTTCTTAAACTGGCAAACCGCCGCGCACTACTACCCGGATCGAACCATTAACACGTCTAAGCTAACAAGAAGATGGGTTAGAGATATACCGACGATCCAAGTCCTCCGGTCTTCTCGTCATGGTCCCGATCTCCTGCGGAAAGTCCTGTCTCCTCCTTGTCGCCGGAAGTGCACGACATCGCCTACTTTGTTTACGGGCTCCCACCTCAATGCCGAGGCAACTCGGGCACGAAGCCGGCTACTCGACGTGCCCAAGGTTCGCTGTAGAATATGTAGTAGAGGATTGTCTCATTTGGGGTTTTGGAGCTTTGCCATTTTTGGTGGAGGAAAAACAACTTGGAGAGAGGTGAGAAAAATGTAGCATACAAAAAGAATGAATGTATCATATTTTCTCCACTAATCAAATGAATCCCCTTCCATTCCCCTCCTAGGAATGGCCGGCCCCCCACCTCACAAGTGTGATTGGAGAGAGAAAGAGAAAGGTCAAGGGGGTGGGTGGAATGCAATGATGCAAGCAAGTGATGATGAAAGAATCCAATGATCACAACCATAACCCTCACTCCAAAACAAGTAATCAACAACCATGATAGTTACAAAAGGTCAAGCCATCATGAAGATATAAAGTCAAATGATGGGACAAGTATCATGACATGATAAAATGCAAAGACCCCCTCCACAATTGCTTATTTGCAACAATGCAAATAAACCCTCCTCCACTAAACTTCGGCCAATGAACGGAACAAAGGAAATTGGCCGAAACGGAAAGCAAACTGGCAACGCCAAAAACTGGTCCCGTAATAAATTACAGGAAAACCCCGATACTGTGCATACACACCCGCATTTGTATTTCGACCGAAATACAAATGCAATGAGATAAAATCTACACTGTACTATACTAGGATCCGGCTTAAACCAAAACCGGCTAGTAATATCTGTTCGATCCTGATCCGTGCAATACCGCACGTACCTGATCGAACCCTGCCATATAACCATACGGCCTATAGTACAAACTGTCCGATCCTGATCCGTGCAATACCGCACGTATCTGATCGGACCTTGCCATATCTCCATACGGCCTCTACAACCTTTCGCCCGAAAGCTGAGTAACAGAATGTGGGGGACTCTAAAGACTCATCAACACCTTGGTTGTGGATTTAACCACTAGCACGTCAGAGGTATAAGCCAATACGTAACGGGCTACCAGGTACTGACTAAAAGGGACGTCTGTGAGTGAACTCAGCCTGACAACCCTACTGAGCCTGTCAGTGACAATATCCGTACAGTCCGGTCCGTTCGTCTATGAGTATCGCATGGCGGGCCTAGGGGGTTGGTAAAAGTCAGACCCCCAAAAGCGGTACAAGTCGTGTCGGAGTGTAGCCCAGAGCACCCTGAGATACTACTGGAATACCTACCAGTAAATCTCCTTGCCTTGGCCAAGGACTTTGTGTAATGGCTCTCCTAGACACAGCACGACCTCACCCCCAATACCGGGAGAGACGAACCCCTGAAGATACGCTCACTGCCTCCATGTGGCTCGGGACTGTACCCAACTAAAACCTGTTTGCACGACTCCTTTGAGCCGTGGTAGGGTAGTAGTCAAAGTACAGTGGGAACTCACACGAGACAAATGACGATCCCCAGGTCGATGAACTAACCTGCACACATGTCACCAGGGAACTGCCATCTGACGTCTGGTATATGACCAACTAGCATGTTCCCGGCGAGTCCTGTCTGGTGTACTCATAACCCAATGAGCACCTGTATACATCTTAGGTGATCCAACTGACACCAGTGGCTTGTGAGACCGGCCACCGCCCCTCGTCGGGGTCTCGACTGTATACACTAGTCTACTAATGGAGTATCGATGCCCAGTCTCGAAACTCCCACGACTAGGGACCTTTTAAGGATAAGCTTATAGACCCCAGCTCCCACTTATATGATCGCCCTCATACTGCTGGTGGTCAAGCAAGAATCCTAGGGGCTCTATCAACGTGTAATAGCGACGTGTCAGGTCACCTAAAGCAGTACACGATGATAAAGGTAAACCAGATAGCATACTATCATCTCGAGTAAGACTGTCCTACCGGGATAGGTCCTCCATCAATCATTACAATCACGTACCTGTGACCTAATAATTGACTCTGAGGGCACTATCTCCAACATAAATAAGCCTTAAAATCCAGAGCTATAATGTTTAATGCTCAGCCAAAGACAAAGTGTTATCAGAGCCTTCAAACTCTTGTTTAGCATTGCTAAATAATGAGGGGCTGAACCCAGACAAATGTCTACTGGTCCAATAAAGGGCCAACACTTCAAATGTAATTGGACTTAGCCCAAGTTGGCCATAAGTCCTCAATTCAGATTTAACTGAGCCAATGTGCTCATAATCTAATTAATTGATTTTAGTTCCAAATTGGACTACAGATCCCCAATCAACTTTGGTTCAAGGGTACATCTCTTCACTCCTTTGATATTTGTCGTTGTAATCCTTTAACGTCTTCAGAGAAGTAACGGGTCCCGATAACCACATACTTCACAGACTATGACGTCTCTAAACTGGACTGTGGGGTTCTTAAACTCATGGACTATGATGTCCTTAACCTTGACTGTGAGGTCTTTAAACTCACGGACTATGATGTCCTTAACCTTGACTGTGAAGTCTCTAAACTCACGGACTATGATGTCCTTAACCTCGACCGCGATGTCTTTAAACTAACATTGGACCACCATGTCCTTAAACTGGCAATTGACCGCAAAGTCCCTAAACTAGAACAATAGAGCCCAAATGCTCTTTTGTTGGATCTAAATGATCCCGTTAAGTAGATCTTAGTCTAAAATTAGACTAACGTATCCTTAACAAATGGTTAAGTTGACATTAGTTTAAAATTAGACTAACGTGTCCTTAACAAACTGTTAAGTTGATCTTAGTCTAAAATTAGACTAACGTATCCTTAACAAATTTTTAAGTTGATCTTAGTCTCAAATGAGACTAACGTATCCTTAAACCCAACCCCCAAACCCAAATCTAAGAAAATACGGATTTGGACTAATCCACGCCCTACGGGCGACAACATAAATTAGTCTCCGTATACAATCCATGGGCAACCAAAAATAAAACAAATATACACGACACGAAGTGACCATCTGGAGAAGGAGAAAGTGGTTACCGCGATGCGGTAGCGTAATGAACTGCAGGGGCTTACGCTTGCAGGGAAGAGCATCCCAACGATCAAAAACCCCTCATAATAAGGGAGAATCTGACGAAGTCTGCTACATCGGCCACATCCGTTTAAACATTCGACACACGGTGTCATAAATCAACTTGGCATCTTCGGAGAGGTGGACGGATAGCACCAAATAGCATCTGCCCTCGAAATTCAGGCCGGGCGTCCCAACGTCCCGGTCGCGGTTTTCGACGGAGAACAGTACTTTCTGCATTGGAATATAAAAAATAGGGCAGCCTTATGAATGTATAAGACTGCTTTAATATGCTCAAGAACACCGTAATAGGGATTTCCTCTGTCGTCGGAGGTTGCGACGCCGCTATTTTACGTAGCTCTAATGCGTTCCGTCCTTTCGATCTCAAATTTATAGCCGGAAACCCCGTACCCGTTGTAAAATGTAGCTGCAATCGATGGACCGATTAAAAGGTCTTGGACCTCTCTATCAATCTACTCACCATGATTTATTTGTCCATCAACTTCTTCTCTATACCAAACGACGAAAGTGTGTCTCTATTCTTCTTTGATTTTGTCATCCGACCACGTCCTAGGATTTGATCTCTTGAGTATCGTTTTATGCACTCTATTCGTTAATTTACAGTTATATCTATTAGATTATATTCTATTTCAAACGGTTTAAATGGATGAAATTAGAAAAACTTACTCTGCATATTTAGCAAAACATTCGCTGTCTAACAAGATGAACACATGTAAATCGCCAATGAGATCATAAGACATATTTTTTAGCCTTCCTGCTCCAATTGAACCGTCAAGAACATACGGCGGTTTGTTCAGTTTCGTCCTGACATCGTCGTTCAAGAAACGAGCACAGAAAGACGTCACTTCTTCCAAGAGATAACCTTCGGCAATCGAACCTTTAGAACGATACTTGTTGCGGATATAGTTTTTTAAAGTTAATAGATATCTGTTGAAAATAATAGATATTAATAATCCATGATAATGTTTTGCAATTTAAACGATTAATAATAAATATTTTCATACCTCTCGATGGGATACATCCAACGGTAATACACCAGACCACCAATCTTGACCTCGATTGCCAAATAGATGGACATGTGAACAATAATGTCGAAAAAGGAAGATGGAAAGATAGTTTCGAGCATGCAGAGGATCATATGAATTGTTGGAGATAGTGCCCTCAGAGTCAATTATTGGATCACAGGCACGTGATTGCAATGATTGAGGGAGGACCTATCCCGGTAGGACAGTCTTACTCGAGATGATAGTATGCTATCTGGTTTACCTTTATCATCGTGTACTGCTTCAGGTGACCTTACAGGTCGCTATTACACGCTGATAGAGCCCCTAGGATTCTTGCTTGACTGCCAGCAATATGAGGGCGATCATATACGTGAGAGCTGGTGGTCTATAAGCACATCCTTAAAAGGTCCCTAGTCGTGGGAGTTTCGAGACAGGGCATTGATTCTCCAGAGTAGACTAGTGTATACAGTCGAGACCCCGATCAGGGGCGGTTGCCGGTCTCACAAGCCACTGGTGTCAGATGGTTCACCTAAGATGTATACAGGTGCTCATTGGGTTATGAGTACACCGGACAGGACTCGCCGGGAACATGCTAGTTGGTCTTATACTTGACGTCAGATAGCAGTTCCCTGGTGACATGTGTACAGGTTAGTTCATCGACCTGAGATCGTCATTTGTCTCGTGTGAGTTCCTACTGTACTTTGATTACTACCCTACCACGGCTCAAAGGAGTCGTGCAAACAGGTTTTAGTTGGGTACAGTCCCGAGCCACATGGAGGCAGTGAGCGGATCTGCAGGGGTTCGTCTCTCCCGGTATTGGGGGTGAGGTCACGCTGTGTCTAGGAGAGCCATTACACAAAGCCCTCGGCCGAGGTAGGAGATTTACTGGTAGGTATTCCAGTAGTATCTCAGGGTGTTCTGGGCTTCGCTCCGACACGACTTGTACCGCTTGTGGGGGTCTGACTTTTACCAACCCTCTGGGCCCGCCATGCGATACTCATAGACGAACGGACTGGACTGTACGGATATTGTCACTGACAGGCTCAGTAGGGTGTCAGGATGAGTTCGCTCATCGACGTCCCTTTTGGTCAATAGCTGGTGGCCCGTCACGTATGGCTAATACCTCTGACGTGCTAGTGGTTAAATCCACAGCCATAGTATTGACGAGTCTTTAGAGTCCACCACACAGATAGTTACTCAAGTTTCGGGCGAAACGCTGTAGAGGCCGTATGGAGATATGGCAGGGTCCGATCAGATACGTGCGGTATTGCACGGATCAGGATCGGACGGTTTGTACTAGAGGCCGTATAGATATATGGCGAGGTTCGATCAGATACGTGCGGTATTGCACGGATCAGGATCGAACGGATATTACTAGCCGGCTTTGGTTTAAGCCGGATCCTAGTTTAGTACAGTGTAGATTTTGTCTCATTGCATTTGTATCCGGTCGGAATACAGATGCGGGTGTGTATGCACAGTATCGGGGTTTTCCTGTAATTTATTACGGGACCAGTTTCTGGAGTTGCCAGTTTGCATTCCATTCCGGCCGGTTTTCCTTTGTTCTTTCCCGGCCGGACTTTTCCGATGGAGGGGGTTATTTGCAAGTTTGCAAATAACATTTTGTGGAGGGGTTTTCTTGCATTATGTGGCATCATGATGAGATTCTTTTTCCATCCATTCTTTGCTTTATTTGTGATTAGAAATGAGATGAAGGTTGATTTGATTTAGTTATCATTTCTTTTTGGATGTGGTCACCCATTGCTTTTACTACACTCACCTCCCTCTTGTATTATGTTTTTTCACTCCACCACCATTTCTAATTAGAGAGGGCCGGCCACTTGGAGGGAATGAGATGAGAGATTCATTTTTGTGGTGGCACATATTTCTTCATCTCATTCTTCTTGTTTTGAAAAAAATGAAAGCACCATTTTTCCTTAACCTCATTCCTCCATCACCAATGGCAACTTCACTACTCCAAAGAGACATAGACTCTACACTACTTCTACAGCAAATCTTGGGCACGTCGACTTGCCAGCTTCATGCCCGAGTTGCCTCGGTATAGAGGCGGGAGCCCGTAAAAGATGCAGACGATGTGGTGCCCTTCCCGCAAGGATGCGACGACCGGAGTTTCCGCGGGAGATCGGGACGACGACGAGAAGACCGGAGAACTCGGATCACTCGGTATACCTCTCACCCTTTCTCTTGATTGCTAGGATTAGGTTAATGGTTACGATCCGGGTTTATTGTCCGCGGTAGCGCCAGTTTAAAAGTTAAGAAAATTTTTGATTCCGCATTTTGGCCTCGGATTGACGGCCGGGGCGCTGCCGTGGCGCAACATGGTATCAGAGACACGCCATTAACCTAGTCTAGCTTTGTCTAATGTGTTTTACTTTTCCGATCAACCAAAATTCGAAAATCCGCGTTTTTCTTGCATCAGTTTTCTGTTGAAATTTTTTGAAGTCCAAAAATTTTTCAGGTTGTGGAAAAGTGATGTGCTAGATGGAATAAGAGTTCTGTAGAAATTCGATGCACTAATTCCACTACAGGAGCGCGGAACCGCGGCCAAACCCCCCTTGGGCCGCGGTTCCGCCGCACTATGTTGGGTTTGCTGCATCAATTTTCTACAGTCTCTTTCTGGGGTGTTTTTAGGGGTTTTGGAATATTAAACTTGGGCCCAGAATTTCTGTGAGTGCTACAGTATTGCTTGGGGGCCCACTTGTTAATTTTTGATCGATCGGATATTTTAAACACATTATTTCACAGTATTTACATTATATCTGCGACCGTGAATGTCACTTGATCGGTAAATCCTGTCTAACTGCTATAGCCCGGTTAGACGGATTTGCGAACGTGACTTTGACATTGATGTTCTGTGTATTGCTGTGATGTTGCGGATCGGTCGTGGGGATAGCCTGGTTGCAATGCTAGTACAGTTTTGTTTTATATGTACATTTGATATTGCGGGGCGAGCATCCGACATGTGGACTGCCGTCACTGCCTGTTTGTATTATTCTTTTGGGGCACGACCAGGTTGCGGTCGATGTACCCGTTGTATGTATATTTTACTTTCTGTACTAGGTTTACCCCATGGAGGGGTGCACAGATAGCCGGGTTCTAGAGGGCAACGGGCCCGCATCTCATGGCATTGAGACGGAGGGGGCTTCACTCTAGAATTGGTGGGCTATTCGCCGCACTCGTAGGGGGTACAGGTTGGCCCAAGGAGGGGTGCCCAAGTTACCGGATTCCGTGAAGTGCTGGGTGGTCTATTCACGTTGCTGAAGGGGGCTGCCTTGCTTCAGGTTTTGGCGGGTGACTTGCCGCGCTCGTAGGGGTCTAGGATTTTCATTGCACAGGCTATCCACACGACCAGGGGAACGTCGGGTTTCAGCAGCGGCTCTGTGAAACCCGGGGATCCCAGATATCTGTATTGTTCTGTGATGCTGTATATTTCTGTGATGTTGCATTTTATCACGCCTTGAGCGAAATATAATATATTGGTATATATATTAGTAGATGTTGTATATGTTTTGCATCCGCGCTAGTCCGGTCCCCGCTCTGTCGTTAGTTAGCTAACCTAACGAGTAATGACGGGACCCAGTGGCGAATGCGGATGGCATATACGTACATCAGTATATTTTCGTTCTTTATTGGTGTGATCATTTGATGGGACTGCGTTGATTCGGATCAATGTAAGATAAACAAACATATTCTGATGTTGTTGGAACATTTTTCAAAAAGCTGTTATTGCAAGGACGTTCACTTTTGTTTTGCATCGTGGTATTCAGTTGGAATATCCTGCTCCTCAGTCGACGAGGCAAGGGCCGAGATCCCTTCACCGGGAGTGACTTCTTGGACAGAAGTTTGCGTCAGGGCAATAACTTCACTATAGCCGATTACTTTTGCTTTGCACCGTGGTATTCAGTTGGAATATCCTGCACCTCATTCTACGGGGAAAGAACCGAGATCCCTTCACCGGGAGTGACCTCTTTAGCAAAGGTTTTCGTCACTATATTTTTATAAAAATTTATGCAGTTCCTTCAATGATATCAAGTTCATTACGTTAAAGGTTTTTCGCCAAAAACCAGTCGTAGCCCTCCGTCATTTCAGATTAGTATTGCTTAGTATTCGTGCTACGTATGTCGTGCTTAGCCGAGGCGTAGTGTTCGGTAGCTATGTAGTGCTTTTCTGTTGCATGGATATGAGATTGGTTAGGACAGTCGTGCGGTCATTTTGTCTCAGTCAAGGACTCGTGCGGGTGGGTCTAATGCAATCAAGATAATGACGGGTTGAACTTGACTAGGATCATTTAATATGTTGGCTCAGTCAAGGTCACTTGGGTCCTAGGGGTAAAAATCACATCGGGAGTTTCTAAAGAAACTGAAACTTGCCAGGCATGCGCATACCTTCTGGAGTGTGGTGACTTGAGTGGATTCCGTCAAGTTATCATGCGATGATAGTTGGATCCCGATTCCCACTGATGAGTTGGTTTACTCCTCGGGTGATCCCGGCTAATTCTTCTTTCAGGTTTGGAGAAGAGTTTGACGTTACAGTGGGAGGTTTCCAGATTAGATAAAGTGATAACCATTCTGATCTAGGTTAGAGTGCACGCTGAGTGTTTCTTTTCTTTCTCTCTCTTTGGCAGCGACCATTGACCCGACCCTAGACTATGACTCAGTGACCAAGTTGACCGAACCTTCTTATAAGACTGGCTTTTGGATTGTCAGAGTTGCAGATCTCATTGCCACTCCTACTTTTACCCTTTTCTCCAGAACACCCCCGTATTACTACGAACGTCCACTTCCATTGGACAAAACCATCGTATGGTTATATACGAACTGGAAGGAATTCGAGGATGGTTTCTGGTTCTGGAGAAAACGAATAGGACTATTCAGTTGTCTTTTCCTTTACCTTCTCTCAGGTTGCGAGTACTCCTTGGTTTAGGAGATAGTACACCTATTACGCAAATTGGATAGTCTTCTTCCAAACCATAGGCTGGTGCCGAACGGTGGGGAATGAAGAAAACCAATTAGCATAACGATGGTGTGCAGAAGGTATTAAGTTAAGACAAAGAAAGGGATTAGTAAGAGAGCAAAATAAATTGCGACTGCTATTCACGACCAAACCAATTATTTCTTTGCCAATCCTAAATCACCTTTGTATTTCTCCAGGACACTCCGTATCACTACGAAGATCCCAAGTTTATTGGATAATCCATCGTATGGTTATATACGAACTCGAAAGGAACTTGTTCCAGTTCGGGGATGGATTCTGGTTCAGGAGAAATAGGAATAAGGTTCATTCGGTTGTCTTTTATCTTCACCTTCTCTCGTATTGCGAGTGCTCCTAGGATTAGGACAGTACACCCTTTATGCTTATTGGATAGTCTTCTTCCAAACCATAGGCTAGTGCCGAACGGTAGGGAAGGAAGAAAACCATTTGGCCTAAAGAGGTGTGCAGAAGGTAATGACTAAAGACATATAAAGAAATTTGGAGAGATGGCAGAGAATTATACGGTTACAGTTGTGATTGTCTGAATTTCTTGGATGTGTGTATCAAATCTATTTGATTGATAACAGTATATTGTATCGGTATTTAGAAAATTGTATAAAGAAATTTCACAACCAAAAAAATATTTGACCGCAATCAAACTACGGTGTCAATTGTAGTTCATGAATGAGTGCGGATCGTCCACAGGGATTGCACGAGTCGTTTGTATTATGATATGCTTGAATTGAAAAGTTAAGCTAAGATAAACGAAAACATGATTCAAGAATTTTGATTTTCAAGTGTCACTATTCTATTCAAGAATCAAGAAAATGTTAAACAATCAAGAATCGGTGTATCGATGATATTTCCAATCAACAGTCAAGAATCTAAAAGAGGCTCGTAGGAATCGATCGGATCTATAGACGTGATGTAATCTCAAGATTTCGTGTTCTTGTCCTTCGAAGGATTGATACTAGATCGATGATAATCGACGAGAGTTAGGGCTTTCTTGATGAAACTAGGGTTTCATCTTTTAACCCTTGTTCTTTCGTCGATATCATTCCTTTTCTAGCCTCTACCAAATTCAAGAAATGATCGTAACTCCCCAATTTCGAACGATATCAATCAAGAAAGCATCGAAACAAAATGGGTCGTCGTTTCTTGAACTAGCTAGGGTTTTCAAAACACGTAGGACTCAAGAATCGATTAAAGCTATGTTACATCATCATTCTATTGACCGTCTCGACTCCTCGACGAGCGGAGTTTTATTCACACATCACCACACAGAAAATATTTACGAATTGTAAAGATACCATGATGCAGAATTTAAAGAAAACAAGATAAAAGAATATCACATTTATTTATCTCAACAATTTTGATTACATTCGCATCAAGAACTACAAGAGGAAGAATCTAGATTGTTGATCGGGCGTCGCTCGGCTTCGTGAGTCGTGGATCGGCTCGGATCGCTTGCTCTGTTGAAGATCGGCTCCGCTCATAAAGGTTGTAGGGCTTCTTGCTTAATGGGTACTCGGATCTTGATTTTGATTGAAATTAGGGTTTCACACAAGCCCTCTCACTAGACTTGTGGAGGAAAGAGATAAAGATGGAGATTGGCTAAAAAAAATGAACTAAAAAATGAATCACACAAGTAATGGTTTGATTCTATCTATCTCCACATATTCTCCTCACCTTAGGTCTAGGCTTCTATTTATAGACTTCCCAAACCCTAGGTTTAGGTTTGAAATGGTAGTTCCCTCCAAAAGTTTGTTGAGTCTTCTAGAAGGTAGTTTGTTAGGAGCTAGCTTAGGGTTTAAGCTAGGTTTAATTAGGCTTGGAAACCCTAGTTTGCTGATCTGGCAGAAACCCCTGGAGTCTTCTGGAATTTGAGATACATTTCTGAACAGTGGGCCCTGAATGAAGCATTGTGCACCAAAATTGAGGAGGTAAATCCCTGGTTCCACCGCGGATCCGTGGCACAAGCAAGCCATTGCCGCGGATCCGCGGCTCTTTGATGAGCTTGGGCTTTGGGTCTTCTGGTGTGGCCTTGTTCTGTATTTTAGGGCTTCTTCTGATATATTGATTTGTGATTGCTCCTTTGAATTGATACCAGATCTGAAGTTAGTGAGTTGGCGTATCTTTTGAGCAGCGTTGATTCGAGCACGCTTCTAGTTTCCTGCACAGACTTCAAACACGGGTTGCGATATATAGAAATATTGCGATGCCATGCAATGCAGTCAATTTCCCTAGAAATGCCGGTTTTAAGGTCTAATACATGTAATCTGATAATTTGTGACAGTTTTGCTAATATGTAGAATATGAATGCCGAACACTTCTATATGAATGCAAATGATGAGGAAATTGCCGGTAAAAATATACAATATTTTCGACTAATCAAATTCCCCCAAACTTAATTTCGAACGTCTCGAGCGAACTGTTTTATTAAAAGAGAAGGAGAAAATAAAGAAAGAGAAAAACTAACTAGCACACTTTCGTAGGCAACACGATTGCACTGAGCATGTGCAACAAGCCTTTAAACCTCTAGGTGTCCCCAGTAGGAGGAGTGTTGTCTCCTGAGGGTTTTCAGCGGATTGCACCCACAAAATCCAATAATAAAAGAAAGATCATGAATATTACATTTAAAGACAAGAATTGTAAAGAAAAGCCTTGAAAATTAGGGTTTCCAACTAAGCTAGCTTTTCGGTTGTCATGAGCCCTATCTTAATGGTCATGAAAAGATATTAGAAATCACGTCCTCCCTCAATAAAACATCATCTTATTCTTCATTCCTATCTTTCTTCCAAACATCGATCATATAACCCTGCGTGTCTATAAAGGACATCCCTACACCCGGAGAATTCAATTCAAGCTATCATACTCTTGCCCATCAGCCTCGGTACTTTTTAATTAATGAATATTTAGATGAGATTGCTCACACACTTTCATGCGACCGTTAATACTTCTTGAGGTACTAACAGACCGATTACTCCTGTGCTTGCTTACTTGGTGTATTTTCCTCGTCTTGCACCAGCTCAGGCATAGCAGTGACTCCCAGACCAGTTGGCCTTAGGGCACTAGGTGAAGAAGCACCCTCGCTATATATTTTTTTAGTGCCCTCGGTGATAATTAAACCAGTGTCCATTTTTCTCACCACTTTATATTTTTCTTTATTCACTTTTTTTTTTATTTCCTTCATACTTTTGGCTTTAAGACAAGAGCATTTCAAGGTATCCTCTACTATCCCAGGCTTTAAGACGTGTGTAAGTGCGAATAGCAGGGTATCAACGTTCAAAATGTTTGGCTTCCAGAATAGAAACTATTTTTTCACACTTATTTTTATCCTCAGATTAGTGACGTCCTTCATCTTACTAACCCTTGGGACAACGGCTCATAACTACTTATTACTAGTTCGTATAAGAAAACTTCTAATTTTCTTAGTTTTCTTAAATTTTTCTAATCTCATGGATGTAATTTTTCACTATCTAAACTTTCATTATCTTATTTATATACAAAAAAGTGTAAATATTAAAATTATTTTTATACTTGAAAAAATTTAAAATTTTTATGGGTTTTGAAAAATTTTCAATTTTTATAGATTTTTTTTTTAAAGAAATGTTTTGTGCTTATGCAGATGATATGCAAATGATGCGAAAATAAGCACAAACCTCCCCCAAACTTGTTTTCAACAGTGTCCTCACTGTTGCCAAATGCTATACCTACAAAAACTGTAAGCCTGGGGGGAATTATTAGTGGGGGAAAAATATATAAGTGAAGAACTTCCCCCAAACTTATCTTTTTACTCACCTTCATTCAAAAGATGATGCAGTGATATACAGGATATGAAGGTGAGATGGAGGAATTTTAATCCAAATAAACTGGCTCTTGTAAGAACAAGAGCTCCTCCGTGGGGTCAGTGGAAAAATACGGCTTAAGTCTATGTCCATTTACTTTGAAAAAGGTGCCGTTTTTAACATTTTCTACTTCTACTGCCCCGTGCGGATATACAGACCGCACAACAAAAGGTCCCTTCCATCGAGATCGGAGCTTACCCGCATGAAGGTGTAATCGTGAATCATAAAGAAGGACTTGTTGACCAGGTGAAAATGTTTTCCTCAAAATGTTTTTATCGTGAAAAACCTTAGTCCTATTCTTTGTGATTACAGCGTTATCATAAGCTTCATCGCGGAGTTCGCTTAGCTCGTTAAGTTGCAGCTTCCGAAAGTTGCAAGCAAGGTTTAAATCAAAATTTAATTCTTTAATAGCCCACAATGCTTTATGTTCTATCTCGACAGGTAAGTGACATGCTTTTCCAAACACTATCCTATATGGAGACATCCCTAGGTCGGTCTTATATGCAGTTCGGAATGCCCAAAGAGCATCCGTCAGTTTGGTCGACCAGTCTTTTCTATTTTTAGCAACAGTTTTCTCCAGGATAAGTTTGATTTGTCTGTTTGAGATTTCAGCCTGCCCGCTTGTTTGGGGATGATAAGATGTAGAAAGTCAGTGGTTGATTGAGTATTTTCGCATCAGAGTCTCGAAAGACCTGTTGCAGAAATGTGTCCCATTATCGCTAATGATAGCGCGTGGGTGTCCAAATCGCGAGAAGATATTCTCTTTTAAAAACTTAATGACAACTTTCCTGTCATTAGTGCGACATGGAATGGCTTCTACCCACTTTGAGACATAATCAACTGCCAGCAGTATGTACAGATTCCCAAAGGAGTTGGGAAAAGGACCCATAAAATCTATGCCCCAAACATCGAACATTTCAACAACCAGAATGGGTTGCTGAGGCATTTCATTCCGCAGGGATATTCTATCCGTATACTGACATTGTGTACAGGTTTTGCAATGCTCAAATGCGTCCATGAATAAGGTTGGCTAATAAAATCCACATTGCAAAACCTTCTCCGCTGTCTTTCTAGGACCAAAGTGACCCCCACAGGCCTGATCATGACAAAAAGAAAGAACACTCTTGAACTCTTCATTCGGGACACACCGGCGAATGATCTGATCAGGACAATATTTAAACAAATAGGGCTCGTCCCAGTAAAAGTGTTTTACTTGGGATAGAAAGCGGTATTTGTCCTGTTTCGACCAATCGCTGGGTATCAGTCCCGTGGCATGATAGTTCACAATATCCCTGAACCATGGTTCATTGGATACGCTCAAGAGTTGCTCGTCAGAAAACGAGTCATTGATCGGCAGGGTCATAGGGGAAGAAATGATGCGTGAAAGGTGGTCAGCTACTACGTTTTCACATCCTTTTTTATCTTTGATAACAAGATCGAATTCTTGTAACAGAAGGGTCCAAAGTATTAGTCGACCTTTTGCATCTTTATTCGCCAGAAGATGTTTTAAAGCGGAATGGTCAGAATACACAACTATAGGTGAGCCAATTAAGTAAGGCCTGAATTTTTCTAATGCAAATACAACCGCTAAGAATTCTTTTTCTGTGGTTGTATAATTGATTTGCGCATCATTCAGGGTCTTACTAGCATAGTAAATCACGTGTGGCATCTTTTCAATGTGCTGTCCTAGAACTGCACCTACTGCAAAATCAGATGCGTCACACATCAGCTCAAAGGGATAGTCCCAGTTTGGTGATGATAAAACGGGGGCTGAAGTGAGTGAGTGTTTAAGTGAGTCAAAAGCTGTCTCGCAATCCGAGTCAAAATGGAAGGTCGTATCCTTGGCCAGGAGAAGAGTTAAAGGTCTAGCAATTTTGCTAAAGTCCTTAATGAATCTCCTATAAAAGCCCGCATGGCCAAGGAAAGAGCGAATATCTTTGACGCTTTTGGGATGAGGGAGGTTTTGAATGACATCTATTTTGGCTCTGTCAACCTCAATGCCTTTCTGTGAAATGACATGTCCAAGAACAATTCCTTCTTGGACCATAAAATGGCATTTTTCCCAGTTCAAAGTCAAGTTCTTCTCTTTGCAACGAGTAAGAACAGCATCAAGATTCGCTAGGCAATCGAAAAAAGAGTCTCCAAAAATCAAGAAGTCGTCCATAAAGATCTCCAGAAAATTCTCTACCATATCAGAGAATATCCCCATCATACACCGCTGAAAGGTAGCGGGAGCATTGTATAGCCCAAAGGGCATGCGACTGTAAGCAAATGTACCAAAAGGACAAGTAAAAGTGGTTTTATCTTGATCTTTTTTGGCGATGGGGACCTGATTGTAACCTGAGTATCCGTCCATAAAACAATAGTACTCTCGTCCCGCTAAGCGTTCCAGCATTTGATCAAAGAATGGTAGAGGAAAGTGGTCCTTCCTCGTGGCAGCATTGAGTTTTCTATAATCGATACATACACGCCACCCAGTTTGGGCGCGTGTCTGAATCAACTCATTCGTCTCATTTGTTATAACAGTGATGCCGGATTTTTTAGGAACGACATGTATAGGACTCACCCACTGGCTATCGGAGATGGGTATATAATACCATTATCTAAGCATTTGACGATCTCTTTCATGACCGCGTCCTTCATGACGGGATTCAACCGTCTCTGTGGTTCTCGGGTTGGTCTAGCATCATCCATCACATGTATATGATGTTCAACTATCAAGGGACTAATCCCTTTGATGTCCGCCATACTCCAACCAAACGCCTCTTTGTTAGATCTTAATACCGATAAAAGTGCATTCTCTTGCTCTGATGCAAGAGAAGCGAATATTATAACCGGTAAAGTCTCCTTCTCACCTAAATAAGCATATTTAAGGTGAGAAGGTAAAATTTTTAGATCTAACTCAGGCGGAGAAATGATAGAAGGAGGGATCATTGAGTGATTTTTGGATTTACAAAGAAGCTCAGAGCCTGTGAAAGATACAGACTCGGGTGGAGAAAAGTCAGAAGTGCATGACTCAAGTGTAGAGAAAGTGTCCTCACTAAGATCATGTGTGAAATCAAATAGAGATGTGGTAATGTCATCGAGATCAGTAAAGCAAAGTTCCTCAGCTCCACAACTATCGGGAGTGATCTCATGGACAGAGCACACATCTAAAATATGAGCAGAGGGTTCTGATGGCTGACTTCCAACTTTATAGATATTTAGTTCAATGGTCATATTTCCAAATGATAAGTTCATTGAACCATTTCTACAGTTTATAACAGCGTTGGAAGTGGCAAGGAAAGGACGACCCAGAATCACCGGAATTTGGCCCCGGGGGTTTGCTACAGGATGTGTGTCGAGCACAATGAAGTCTACACGGAAAACAAATTCCCCGACCTGTATCAACACATCCTCTAATTCACCCCTTGGTTTGGTGATAGATCGGTCTGCCATCTGGAGAGTGCAGTGAGCAGGTTTCAGCTCTCCAATCCCTAATTGCTCATAGACAGAATAAGGGAGTAGGTTAACACTTGCGCCAAGGTCTAAAAGAGCACGATTTATGTTTTTACCCCCAATCGAAATCGATATTGTAGGACATCCTGGGTCCTTTCGTTTCTTTGGTAGCTGGGGAATAAAAGCAGTGCTGATATTATTAGACATAAAGACCTTCTTCGGCACTTGAGTCTTCCTCTTCCTAGTGCACAAGTCCTTAAGAATTTTCGCATAAGCGGGGACTTGTTGAATAGCATCTAGGAGAGGGATATTGATGTTAACCTGTTTGAACATTTCCATAATTTTCTCCATATGAGGACTCGTTCTATTACCCCTTAACCGGTTCGGGTAAGGAGCTTTCGCAATAAGCGCAGGGTCCATCACAGGAGAAGGAAGAGGGGGTAGACGAGGTCGCAAAAGAGGTGTGGGGACCGTCTGTGGAGAACTATAAGGGTTGGGAGAAGGTGTCGAGCCTAAAGGGAATTGGAGAATAGGCTCGCGAGAAGGTGGTATGGTAGAAGAAGAAGGATCAGAAGGAGAAGTGTGTGTGTGTGTGGAAAGGTCTCAGCCGGGGTGTTGATATGATTTTCAGTATCATCAATACCTTCCCCGACATTATTATTCAGCACTCTTCCCGATCTCAACGTTGTAATGGCATTTACATTGTAATGCCCAGGATTCTGTAAGGGTTGAGAGGGAAGTTTCCCTTTTTCTCTCGCACTCATTTCGGCTTTTAGGCGTGCGATTTCAGCTTCCATCGATCTGATACTCTCAGCTTGGGACGCTGAGTTTTTCTTTATCTCACTGACGGAAGATCTAACCTCAGTCGAAACCTCTATGAAATTTGATAAAAGTGATTTCATGGTTTGAGTGAATTGAGAAAACTCGTCAGAACAGGACTGCATAGGATTAGACTGTGCAGGATTGTTGCCCTGGTTTTGGAAATTTTGTGACTGATAGGGGTGCTGAGTGAGTTGAAGGGGTTGCTGTTGTGGTGGAGGAAGAGCCCTTTGAAAATTATTCGTGTTTGGAACCGTGTTTTGAGATTGATTTTGGTTCCAAGCAAAATTCGGGTGGTTCCTCCAACCCTGATTGTACGTGGAAGAATATGGATCGTTTCGAGGTCTTTGAAATGCGGCATTAGAATGCTCGTGACCTTGAAACGCAGAGTTTAATGGACATTCTTCCGTTAAATGAGACGGATCAGAACAGCACCCACAAACAGTTTTGGGGAGCGACATTGGGTTTAGGGAGGCTGCAGAAAATTTGTGTTCCATAGCGTCGAGCTTCTTTTGAATTGCTGCCATTTCAGCTCGAACACCTATGGACACATCTATTTGGTGTACGCCACCCCTATTCAATGGTTGGGTTCCACTCTCCCACTGTAGTGATTTTTCAGCGAACTCTTCTAAGTACTTCCAAGCTTCCCCATCATCCTTGGTCATAAAAGTACCTTGACACATGTTTTCAAGGCTCTGTTTAGTGTTTGAGTTAATGCCCTCATAAATGATTCGGCAAAGCTCCCATCTCGGGATGCCGTGATGAGGACACTGGACCAAAAGATCCTTGAAACGTTCAAAGCATTTTGAAAATGGTTCGGTAGGGAGCTGGGCAAATTGATTCAGTTCACTACGGATTCGAGCTGTCTTTTGGATTGGGTAAAATTTCTTAAGGAATGCAGCGACGAATTCTTCCCAATTCGTAATAGAATGTGCGGTAGTGTTATATAGCCACTTCTCGGCTATATCGCACAATGTAAATGGAAGAAGTCGTAGACGCATCGCATCCACTGAAAGTTGTGACGTACCCATCATTGCGCATACGTTTTCAAATTTGGTAATGAAAACGTAAGCGTCCTCGTCTCGTGTCCGTGGTATTTGGTAAAAGATTGATATACTGGGCTTAATCTCAAAGTTATCCCCATTGGCTGGTGGTGTGGATAAGCAGGTCGAAAGAGGACCTCTAAGTGGATAGCACCTCTCCTGGAGAGAGATGCGGGGTGGATTCTGCGCACCAACGGACGGCGGCAGATTAGGGTTAAAGAAGTTTGATGGATTCGGATCCATCGGTGTGGGTGTGGTAGTGGGTAAAGAAAAGGTAAATGGAGAAATATCGACTTCGGAGTCGATAAAAGGTACGCGGACTAAACGGGCAATAGAATCCCGTGTCCAGCCTATCTTGTACTAAAAAGAGTTAGTACAAGTGGCAGCGTTGGCTTATAATTAGGGGTAAATGAATGAATGCGGTGTTTGCTTTGAAAAACGGACGGATTTTTGAAAAAAAAAATGATGCGACAAAACAAATGCAGCACACAAACCCTAGAATCTAATGGTCACCTAGGTCCGGCTCTAGACCGCTCCTAACTGCCAAAAGACAAGTCGCAGGATAGAATCCTCCACTGTCTCTTTGTTCCCCTGTGGCCGGATAAGTGCCAGGTAAGTGGGAAGGTACTCCACTACGTAAGTAGTAGGCCTAATAAAAAACCACTAGCCTTAGACACACTCGCCTTAGGCACCACAAGAAAACGCGGATAAGCAATGAATTACCCACGGCCTTCTCTTGTACTAATTGAGCGTGATAGTCCTTAGAGTGTTCTCTAGATTTCTTTTAGTTAATGTGGGTCAATGCGGATGCAAGTTTTGTGGTTTTCGGGGCCTAGGAAGGGTAATGAAATCCCCACCTAATTTGGATTTGGCCGTGCCCCTTAATTTCCGTATTTAGAATGCAAACAACCAAGAAATCAAAATCACGCATAAATTTAATTTTGCTTTTGCGGCGCTGCGATCATTTGCAAAGAATCCTGCAGCAAAGTATTAGTTGGAGCTAAAAGAGGAGAGAGGAGAAGGTAAGAATTCACCTGAAGCAATTTGGCACAGAGATTCCCTAATCTCGCCGCGGAACCGCCGCAATTGGGCACTCCCACCGTGGAAACGCGGTCTCTTGATGAGATCAGCCCACCAAAATTCTTCAGAGAGTCTCTGTAGACTCCCTCAGCTCTCTGGTATTTTCCAAAAAAATTTTCCAATTTCCAAACAGCTCCAGATTTCCTTGCAAAGAACCACAACAAATCGTTTAGGGTTTGCACGAATTTTGATCTCAAAATAACAATGGAATAATTCTTTCAATTCAAACTATAATATGAAACGAATTAGCGCGCGATCCCCGGCAACGGCGCCATTTGATTGTCTGATTTTCTTGGATGTGTGTATCAAATCTATTTGATTGATAACAGTAGATTGTATCGGTATTTAGAAAATTGTATAAAGAACTTTCACAACCAAAAAAATATTTGACCGTAATCAAACTACGGTGTCAATTGTAGTTCATGAATGAGTGCGGATCGTCCACAGGGATTGCACGATTCGTTTGTATTATGATATGCTTGAATTGAAAAGTTAAGCTAAGATAAACGAAAACATGATTCAAGAATTTTGATTTTCAAGTGTCACTATTCTATTCAAGAATCAAGAAAATGTTAAACAATCAAGAATCGGTGTATCGATGATATTTCCAATCAACAGTCAAGAATCTAAAAGAGGCTCGTAGGAATCGATCGGATCTATAGACGTGATGTAATCTCAAGATTTCGTGTTCTTGTCCTTCGAAGGATTGATACTAAATCGATGATAATCGACGAGAGTTAGGGCTTTCTTGATGAAACTAGGGTTTCATCTTTTAACCCTTGTTCTTTCGTCGATATCATTCCTTTTCTAGCCTCTACCAAATTCAAGAAATGATCGTAACTCCCCAATTTCGAACGATATCAATCAAGAAAGCATCGAAACAAAATGGGTCGTCGTTTCTTGAACTAGCTAGGGTTTTCAAAACACGTAGGACTCAAGAATCGATTAAAGCTATGTTACATCATCATTCTATTGACCGTCTCGACTCCTCGACGAGCGGAGTTTTATTCATACATCACCACACAGAAAATATTTACGAATTGTAAAGATATCATGATGCAGAATTTAAAGAAAACAAGATAAAAGAATATCACCTTTATTTATCTCAACAATTTTGATTACATTCGCATCAAGAACTACAAGAGGAAGAATCTAGATTGTTGATCGGGCGTCGCTCGGCTTCGTGAGTCGTGGATCGGCTCGGATCGCTTGCTCTGTTGAAGATCGGCTCCGCTCATAAAGGTTGTAGGGCTTCTTGCTTAATGGGTACTCGGGATCTTGATTTTGATTGGAATTAGGGTTTCACACAAGCCCTCTCACTAGACTTGTGGAGGAAGGAGATGAAGAAGGAGATTGGCTAAAAAAAATGAACTAAAAAATGAATCACACAAGTAATGGTTTGATTCTATCTATCTCCACATATCCTCCCTCACCTTAGGTCTAGGCTTCTATTTATAGACTTCCCAAACCCTAGGTTTAGGTTTGAAATGGTAGTTCCCTCCAAAAGTTTGTTGAGTCTTCTAGAAGGTAGTTTGTTAGGAGCTAGCTTAGGGTTTAAGCTAGGTTTAATTAGGCTTGGAAACCCTAGTTTGCTGATCTGGCAGAAACCTCTGGAGTCTTCTGGAATTTGAGATACATTTCTGAACAGTGGGCCCTGAATGAAGCATTGTGCACCAAAATTGAGGAGGTAAATCCCTGGTTCCACCGCGGATCCGTGGCACAAGCAAGCCATTGCCGCGGATCCGCGGCTCTTTGATGAGCTTGGGCTTTGGGTCTTCTAGTGTGGCCTTGTTCTGTATTTTAGGGCTTCTGCTGATATATTGATTTGTGATTGCTCCTTTGAATTGATACCAGATCTGAAGTTAATGAGTTGGCGTATCTTTTGAGCAGCGTTGATTCGAGCACGCTTCTAGTTTCCTGCACAGACTTCAAAACACGGGTTGCGATATATAGAAATATTGCGATGCCATGCAATGCAGTCAATTTCCCTAGAAATGCTGGTTTTAAGGTATAATACATGTAATCTGATAATTTGTGACAGTTTTGCTAATATGTAGAATATGAATGCCGAACACTTCTATATGAATGCAAATGATGAGGAAATTGCTGGTAAAAATATACAATATTTTCGACTAATCAAGTTGTGGATCTGGATAATGAAAGAGGCATTACTAGGAATACCAGGATACCCCATCGAATCATTTCAATGTTTCAGTTCACTGTGTACTGTTAAAAGAAAACTGATTTCCCAATTAGACACTTGCTCCAGGGTATGTATTTACCAGGTATGATTCTCACATCTGTATGGTTTTACAGATGATGAGTGGGAGTAAGTTATTGAGAATTAGGTGATCATCCTCATTATATCGGAATTCGTTGTAATTGGTGATATTTGAGGAAATCACCTGGGTTGTTTGCCGGACGGCAAATATTTGGTTTTGAATATCCGTTGTTATGCACCAATTTCAAATTGATATATCTCTACGTCTATTTTCATAGAGTGAGATATACCTTTTTGAAATTATGTCTATGACATTTACCTATATCAGTGGATGGTTAGGTAAGGAGCATTAAACAGCGGTGTAATTCTTCATAACCATAGTTCATTTTTCAACCTACAACACACAGTGAATGAGTTATTAAACTCAAGGGACTTATACAGAGTATTGTATGTTGTCCAGTGTCCATTAGGACAGTGGGGTTGGTCCCCGTACTATATTCTGTTTACTTTTAACTTCTCTAGTTCTTAGACATGTGTTTCGTAGAAACACAGGGTCTGAGTTTTGAGGAGTTATTGGTATAAGAATAGAGTAGAGAACCAGGTATTGCAAGTATCGGGATTCTTCAAGGTGATCGAAGATGTAGATACTTGTGTATGGTATTCAGTTGATAGTAATGAGAACTTGCTTCTCTTTCAGGTTACTCATAATTGGAAGCATTCCTAAGTTGAGTAACGCTGATCGGCCTCCTTCCATTTAGTTGACATGCACTGGTAACAGCTGCATGATTTGAATCTGGGTCAATTAAATCAGTGCCTCTGTTTCTGTATTGGATATAGAACAGTTCATATCTTGACATTGTTAAGGTACGGGGAGTTGTCCGGCTTATGCTTAAAACCAGACTCCGGATAACTCAAGGCACGTTTCTGTAGTGGCTGTTTGTGGGTTGACCCAGGCTATGACGAGGGTTGACTTTCTACCATCTGGAAGATCAATAGTGATATTGTTGTTGACTTGCCATATTTTTAAAAGAAATGGATTTTTCAGAAAACAGTAGTGGGAGTATGGTAGAACTGGAAGTGATTCCAGAACCGCAAACGATTAATGAAGATTTTATAAGAACCTAAAGATTCAATCTGATTTGACATTCCATTGGCCACTCCGCAGAAAAAGTGGGTAACCTCAGGCACCCGAGAGGTACTTCGATGTGCTCAAGGACGGTGGCAGGGAGGTTCTTGTTTACTCAGACTTGCCATTGTTGTTGTTCCAGAGTATGAGACCCGGCAGGAGGATGAGTATAGTGTCGTTCTAAACTAGCTTTAGAAGTGTACGTCTATATGACTCTGCCAGAGGGTTGTCGTAGTCAGTGGGAGCAGCGGAAGCATTGGTGGACAGGTGGCTTATGTCTATTTATAGACTAAAGCAAATATAGCGGAGATAGATCATCTATTTCTGATACGACAGTCATAGGTTTGACTTCATCAGAATAGGGGATGGATCTGTTAAGAAGGTAGTAGGGTGTGATGTCCTGGTATTTGGATGACATACACAGAGTAGGAAGTGATATTCCTATACTACGATCGGTTATACTTTGGTTGTCACACAGTAGTTTCTCCACACAGGACTTGGATATTATATTATACATTCTGGTTACTGGATCTATGGTTTTAGATCTAGATTTGGGTGGTTTCCCAATCTGGGTATTTTGACAGCATTCTATGAGTATTTAGAATGGACGACTCCTGGCACGGTAGTGTACCTGCAGGTGATGGAGTCACCCTCTCTAAAGGTGTCTTACAGACTAAAGGGGAGAGGGATGTGCATGATTGGAAGATCACTTGCTTAGGCAATTGAGTCAATCATGAGATGTCAAGTACCACACCAGATGTTGTTCTTGCAGTAGATGCAATAAGTTGATATTGATCCAATTCTGGAGAAACAGTCGGAAGCAGTTATAGAACATAAGTTGAATGTTCTAGGGATTTGATAACGGCATTCTCCTTCGGGAGACAGTTATCATTCCAGGCTTCCAAGGTGACCTGGATGGCAGATTGGTTGTCAGAGTTATAGTTTTCCCTCTGACGAGGGGCGGTATTTTGGACAGGTGGTCCAGGTGGATACTGAGGGAAAGGCATGGCGCAGGATACTGATTAAGTTCAGTTGTCGATACAGTCTATGAAGTTTGGATTTGGAGTTCATTTATGAGCTAGGTCCCATCAGACATCCAGAGATTCCAAGACAGGTATTGCTCATTTCGGGAGATGGTTTTCTCTACGAACTTGAGATATAGAGAGACATAGAAAGAAACATCACAGCGGATCCACTCACTGAGGCTATTCCTCAAACGCAATAGTTTCGCAAATGAGCTTTGTGAGACTGACTAGTAGAGGAGTTGGGTGTTCGGTATCACACGGGCTGTGAGTATGCGACATCGCAATAATTACCCTTGAGTGCAAGTGGGAGATTGTTGGAGATAGTGCCCTCAGAGTCAATTATTGGATCACAGGCACGTGATTGCAATGATTGAGGGAGGACCTATCCCGGTAGGACAGTCTTACTCGAGATGATAGTATGCTATCTGGTTTACCTTTATCATCCTGTACTGCTTCAGGTGACCTTACAGGTCGCTATTACACGCTGATAGAGCCCCTAGGATTCTTGCTTGACTGCCAGCAATATGAGGGCGATCATATACGTGAGAGCTGGTGGTCTATAAGCACATCCTTAAAAGGTCCCTAGTCGTGGGAGTTTCGAGACAGGGCATTGATTCTCCAGAGTAGACTAGTGTATACAGTCGAGACCCCGACGAGGGGCGGTGGCCGGTCTCACAAGCCACTGGTGTCAGATGGTTCACCTAAGATGTATACAGGTGCTCATTGGGTTATGAGTACACCGGACAGGACTCGCCGGGAACATGCTAGTTGGTCTTATACTTGACGTCAGATAGCAGTTCCCTGGTGACATGTGTACAGGTTAGTTCATCGACCTGAGATCGTCATTTGTCTCGTGTGAGTTCCCACTGTACTTTGATTACTACCCTACCACGGCTCAAAGGAGTCGTGCAAACAGGTTTTAGTTGGGTACAGTCCCTAGCCACATGGAGGCAGTGAGCGGATCTGCAGGGGTTCGTCTCTCCCGGTATTGGGGGTGAGGTCGCGCTGTGTCTAGGAGAGCCATTACACAAAGCCCTCGGCTGAGGCAGGAGATTTACTGGTAGGTATTCCAGTAGTATCTCAGGGTGTTCTGGGCTTCGCTCCGACACGACTTGTACCGCTTGTGGGGGTCTGACTTTTACCAACCCCCTAGGCCCGCCATGCGATACTCATAGACGAACGGACCGAACTGTACGGATATTGTCACTGACAGGCTCAGTAGGGTGTCAGGATGAGTTCGCTCATCGACGTCCCTTTTGGTCAATAGCTGGTGGCCCGTCACGTATGGCTAATACCTCTGACGTGCTAGTGGTTAAATCCACAGCCATAGTATTGACGAGTCTTTAGAGTCCACCACACAGACAGTTACTCAAGTTTCGGGAGAAACGCTGTAGAGGCCGTATGGAGATATGGCAGGGTCCGATCAGATACGTGCGGTATTGCACGGATCAGGATCGGACGGTTTGTACTAGAGGCCGTATAGATATATGGCGAGGTTCGATCAGATACGTGCGGTATTGCACGGATCAGGATCGAACGGATATTACTAGCCGGCTTTAGTTTAAGCCGGATCCTAGTTTAGTACAGTGTAGATTTTGTCTCATTGCATTTGTATCCGGTCGGAATACAGATGCGGGTGTGTATGCACAGTATCGGGGTTTTCCTGTAATTTATTACGGGACCAGTTTTCTGGAGTTTCCAGTTTGCATTCCGTTCCGGCCGGTTTTCCTTTGTTCTTTCCCGGCCGGATTTTTCCGATGGAGGGGGTTATTTGCAAGTTTGCAAATAACATTTTGTGGAGGGGTTTTCTTGCATTATGTGGCATCATGATGAGATACTTTTTCCATCCATTCTTTGCTTTATTTGTGATTAGAAATGAGATGAAAGTTGATTTGATTTAGTTATCATTTCTTTTTGGATGTGGTCACCCATTGCTTTTACTACACTCACCTCCCTCTTGTATCATGTTTTTTCACTCCACCACCATTTCTAATTAGAGAGGGCCGGCCACTTGGAGGGAGTGAGATGAGAGATTCATTTTTGTGGTGGCACATATTTCTTCATCTCATTCTTCTTGTTTTGAAAAAAATGAAAGCACCATTTTTCCTTAACCTCATTCCTCCATCACCAATGGCAACTTCACTACTCCAAAGAGACATAGACTCTACACTACTTCTACAGCAAATCTTGGGCACGTCGACTTGCCAGCTTCGTGCCCGAGTTGCCTCGGTATAGAGGCGGGAGCCCGTAAAAGATGCAGACGATGTGGTGCCCTTCCGGCAAGGATGCGACGACCGGAGTTTCCGCGGGAGATCGGGACGACGACGAGAAGACCGGAGGACTCGGATCACTCGGTATACCTCTCACCCTTTCTCTTGATTGCTAGGATTAGGTTAATGGTTACGATCCGGGTTTATTGTCCGCGGTAGCGCCAGTTTAAAAGTTAAGAAAATTTTTGATTCCGCATTTTGGCCTCGGATTGACGGCCGGGGCGCTGCCGTGGCGCAACATGAATATCTTTTTCGAGCTCTGATATCTCATTGACGTCCACGTTTTTGGAACACAGTTTTCGAAAATACGTGCAAAAGTCATTAAAATGAGACCAACTTCTGATTTTACCGATACTCTCTGGTATAAAGGAAGAAGATGTTGCATCAATATGTGGTAGTCGTGGCTCTTGAGTCCTATAATTTTTCCATTTTCTATATATACCTATTTGGAAATGTTTGATGAGAAACCATCGGGAATTTCAATTCTTTCAACACCCGTAGAAACAGCCGCTTCTCTTCTTTTTTTAGGTTGTAGATTGCTGGTGGGATCTCGTAATAAGCTGGTTTACCAGCTACAGGCCGAGGATGCAATTTTTCTTTAATGGACAAACTATCCAAATCCGTAAAATCAGGCGGGTGTTGAGATTGTCCTTTGTTTTTCCATCCATATAAAGCAGAAGATTGATGACATGTTCAGAGACGTCCTTCTCGATATGCATAACATCTAAATTGTGGAGGAGCGGTGATCGGACCAGTACGGAAGTTGAAATAAACCACTTCGCTTCTTCCAACAGATTGGGCATGGAATTATATCGTTGTTTTGTTTCTTTCCGAATGTGATATTTTGATAACCTCTCAATTTTTACAATATGTCATTACTGGACAATGGTTTAGGAGGACTACTGATCTCCATCTTGTCGTTGAACAATTCTTTATTCTTTCTGAATATATTAGTTATAGGCAAGAAACTTCGATGACCCATAAACGACTTTTTCCCGCTAAACTTCAAGCGTATGACACTCGTATGAATATGACAACTGAAGAAAGCAAGCTTACCTTGAGTTGTCCATCCTGACATCATGTCGTAAGCAGGAAAATCATTAATAGTCCATAACAAAGCAGCCCACATCTGAAAAAATTGTTTACTATCTGCGTTATAAGTTCTCACACGAGGTTACCACAGCAACTTTAACTCATCGATCAAGGGTTGAAGGTACACGTCAATATTTTTCCCATGAGATGAGGGACCGTCGATTAAAAACGCCAACATAAAATAAGACCGCGTCATAGCTCTCCATGGCGGCAGGTTGTATATAGTCACTGCAACGGGCTAAGTACTGTGAGTACGCTCACCGCGAACCATCCCAAATGGACTGAAACCGTCGCTCGCAATTCCCAGCCTCACGTTATGAGGGCCTACGCTAAATGAAGGATGTTTTTCATCTAAAACTTTCCATGACATCTAATCTCTGGGATGACTCATTTTTCTCTCTTCACGAGGCACTTTATGGTACCACTGCATTTCGGACACCGTTTCCTCACACATAAATAGCCGTTGCAGCCTTGGTATTAATGGAAAATGACGAAGAATCTTCACGGGCATATCACTCGACTAAGGGTCTTTCTTAGGCTTGAATCGGCTGGTCCCGCACATGGGGCAGTTTCTGAGTGTGGCATGTTCATTCTGGAACAAAACACAATCATTCTCATATACATGTATCTTATGATACTTCAGGTCGATATTTGTGATTATCTTTTGTGCCTCGTACCGGCTCAGTGGCACTTCATTTTCATCGGGAAAGGCTTCTTTCAGCAGTTCTAGGAGATCGGTGAAAGACTAGCCACTTCATTTATTCTTGCACTTGATCTGAAAGAGACGTATGAAAAAAGAAAGTTTTGAAAACCATTTGCAATTTGGATATAGTGGGATCTTAGAGTTAGCCTTGTACATCTCCAATAATGAGGGTCCAGTGCTTTCCGTATCATAAAGAGGTCCAGTGGCATTTATCAGCTCACCCATGTCATTGATCGGCGCGAATACAGTATCATCTTCTTCGAATGCTTCATCTTCTTCAAACTGTCATTTCTCTTCCTCCTCTTCTTCTACTATCCTTTGCCACTCTGCGGTTACTGTTTCGATGAATTCGTTTTCCGTCTCTTGCACTCATGCCTTGTTTCATGTTACAACGACTCTTTCTCCGTGAAGTTCCCACGTAGTGTAATTTCAAACGAAACCATATTTCACAAGGTGTAACTCAACTTCCGACTTCTTGAGGAATCGATTATTCATACCTTAGATCAAGGACAATAAATTTCATGCTTTTTCAGTAACCCAAGACAAGTGTAGGCAAAATCGGTTAAAAAGTTAACACTGTCAACGAAAAAGCGGTTGACTCTCTACGGAGTATTGATGTACAAACTCCCGTAGAGCCTATAAGCAACACTTACAGTACAGTCCGGTCTTTTCGTCTGATATGCCGCATATCGAGTCTGGGAGGTGGAATTGTCAGACCCCACTAACTTGATAAGTCATGCCGATGTGTGGCCTATAACCTTTCGAGAAACTAGTGAAAATACTTACCGGTAAATCACATCAGCCATGGCCAGGGACTTGCTGTTATAGCCAATCGAGTATAGCGCAATATCAACTCCTAATACCGGGAGAGACGAAACCCCTCCTATCGCTCACTGCCTCCATGTGACTCTGGACTGTACCCAAAATCCACATGTTTGCATGACTCCTTTGAGATGTGGTAGAGAGGAAATCAAAGCACAATGGGAACTACACAAGACACTATGACGAACTCGGGTCTCCAGACTAACCTGTACAAGTGTCACCAGAGAACTGCTATTTGACGATAGGTATGGTACCGTCTAGGAGTTCTTGGCGAGTCATGTTCGTTGTACCCATTCTCTAATGATCACTTGTGTACAATCTTTGTTGTCAAACACCAATGGTTATGGGATCAAGCATCGCCCCATATAGGGTTAAGAAACGTACACACTAGTCTACTCTGGAACATCGATGCCCTGTCTCGATACTCCCTCGACTAGGAACTGTTAAAGGATGTGCTTGCGGACTACTCAAGCCCCACTAGTATGATCTGCATCATAGTTCTGGTAGTCAAGTCAATATCCTAAGGGCTTTATCAACATGTATCAATGAGATAGTAAACTAAAACGAGTGCACATGTTTAGATAAAGAGCAACCAGATAGCATACTATCATGTCGAGCAAGAAAGTCATCTATATATATGTCCAAGTATCCACTATAATATAAAATAATGGCCCCTAGGGCATACAAATTCCTAACACATCACATGTATGTTAACCGATAGACAGGAACTAAGTCACGTTTCGATTTTCACATATGATTAAATATCGATGAGAATATGAAAATTTCATATTTTCATCTACCTTTAGCTAATAATGTTTTTTCACTAAACTACCTTAACAAATTTAAATAAAAAACCCATCATTTTAAATTATTTAAATTTCACTAAAATACCCTTAACTATTGTTGTTTTTCACTCAACTATAATTATATTTTTAAGTAAAAAAACACTTGCTCAATTTTATTTTTTTCAATAAAATACCATTAACTTTTATAGCTTTGTCGCTAAAATACCCTTAATTATTGTTGAGTTTCAGTAAACTACCTATTCCTATCCCTAACCTTAACCCTAAACCTATCCATAAACCCTAACCCTAACCCTATACTTAACCCTAACCCCTATCCTTAACCCTAAACGGCTTAACTTAACCCTAACTCTATCCAACGGCAGTAGCAACAACAACAACAAAGCCAAAATTAACAACCTATTTCAAAGATTTTAACAAAATTAAGTAACAATCAACAACATTTGTAAATATTGAAATTAACAAAATTTTAAATTGAACACTAACATTTTAATGAAATCCATGGGCAGCTGAAGGGGTGACAGTGGGGGCTTCGTACGGCTGGGAGTGACGAGAATGGCGGTGACGGAGGATTCGAGCGGCGGAGCTGATCTCGAGCGGCGGAGCTGATCTCAAGCAACGACGGCACGAGGGGAGGCGATCGGCGACGAGAGGTGATAAGAGGGGAGGAGATCGATGACGCGAAAGGAGGAGATCGAGGACGAGAGGGGACTTCGAGCTGTTTGGAACAGTGAGGAGAGGGAAGGCGCGATCGACGACGAGGGCGGCTTCGAGTGGTGGGGAACGACGAAGAGGGGGCTTTGAGCGGCGGGGAACGAAGATGAGGGGGCTTTGAGCGGGAGTGGCGAGGAGGTGGAGGTGGGAGAAAATTTTGGGAAATTTTTTTTTGTTGGAGTGAATTCAGAGCTCGGAGGAAAAAAGGAAAATTTGGGGTGTTATCACCCGTGGGTTATGGGTCCGCCACATTATGCAATCGGTCACAGTTCAAACCGTGACCAATTCTTCTATGACTGTTACGTTAAAATGGTCACGGTTTGAATCGTGATGAAAGTCCTATTACGTTTGAGCACTTTTGTAGTAGTGGGACGATGGACAAAACCAGCACTAGGCATGTTGGGAGGGAGAACGTAAGGAACACCATCGGTGATGTTTTCAACAAGATGGTCGGTTGATTGATCATCGTTTCCGTGTCGTGTTTAGAAAAGTGTAAATGATCACAACCAAAGAAAATTATACCGCAATCAATTGACAGTGTTTATTGTAGTTTCGTCGGTGAATGCGGATCGTCCACTGAGAAAGTGTGATTTGCTCGTTACTGTTTTATTTGAGTTGAAAATTAAAAGATAAAAGAAAATTGATTCAAGATTTATGAAATTTAGTTTCAAGACTTATTAAGAACTAGATCTAAAATCAAGAAATGATAGAGATCAAGAAAATATCCAAATCGATTAAATTATCAAGATTTGTCAAGTGGCTTGTCGGAATCGATCCAATTGATAGTGATGATGAATACTAATGATTACAAATTGTTATCTATTGAATATTTGTTGCTAGGTCGATGAAAATCAACAAGGTTTAGGGACCTATTGAAGAAACTAGGGTTTTTTCATCATCATCCCTTGTCCTTTCATTAATTATCATTTAAATTCTAGGCTCTAGCAAATTGAATCACCAATCGTTGATCTCTAATTTGGAGCGAAAACATTCAAGAAAGCGATATTGCTCAAATTAGGTTTTTGATGATTCAATTTCCTAAACTTTACAAAACTCATAAGACTTAAGAATCGTTCAAGAATTTAATCATCATCATCTACCTAATTTCTCGATTCCACTACAAGCGGAGAATTTACTCACGCATCATTATAAAGCAGTCAAGAACTAAGAATATCATAATACGAGAATGAATAGAAAGCAAGAATAGAGATTTTTACCTTTATTTATATCTTCTTCAAATTACAACTCTCACTCAAGTTTACAAGACTAGCTCTAGCTCACTCAATTGAGAAGGAATTTGGCGTCGATCTTTGCGTAGCTCGATCGTCGTGAGTCACGAATCGTCGTGGATCTCTTGCTCAGATAAAGATCGGCATTGCTTCAAAGGCTCGTTGAATGCATGCTTGATTTGGTACTCGATGTATCTTGATTTGGCTTTGTAATTGGATTTGGGCTAGGGTTTTAAGTTGCAAGTTGTGTCACTCAACTTGCGGAATTTTGGCTCAATATTCAACAACAAACAACCCTTGTAATGATGCCCTAGGTCCCTTTTTATAGCTTTCCCTTTTAGCTTCTCCTGGAAGCTAGATCTAGCTTCACTTGGAAGCTTGGTTGTTATCAAGCTTGCATAGGAAGCTAGGTAGTTATGTTGAAGTTTCTAAATTAAGGTAGTTAGCTAGCTTTCATGAGAAGCTTGTAGGTTATGAAACTTGCATAAGAAGCTTGGCTGTTAGAAGGGAAGCTTCTGGAGAATTCGAGAAACTAAAACATCTTGAAGAAGTTTGGCCATATAAAGAGAAGCCTCGGAAAAAGTTTTCTGCCACCGATGAGTCAACGCCGGCCGCGGATCCACGGATACGCCTAACTCGGCCGTGGATCCGCAGCCGTTTGGTGTGATCTCTGCATGAAACTTCCAGGCTGATTTCATGTTGGCTTTATAGCACTTTCCTGATGTCTGGAATATTTTTATACTTTCTTGTTCACTGTTAGATTTCAAGTTTTTGACTTGACGTATTTTATCAGTACTTTTAGCAGTTCCGGTTCTTTTACCTGGAGAATTTCCTGCACACAATCTCGAGACAAGTGTTGATACACAAAAGATCATGCATGTAGTAATAAACACTCAATTTCCCTCAAAATGCCGGTTATAATGTATAACACATGTTATTTGGTATTTTACAGACAAATTGCTAATATGTGTTATATTTATCCCAAACACCTTTAGATGATTACAAATAGTAGGGAAATTACTGTGTTAAAATGCAATACTTTCAATTGATCAAATTTTCCAAACTTAATTTTCGTCGTCTCGAGCAAACTTGTTTTATTCAAAAGAAGGAGAAAATATAAGAAAAAGAAAAACTAACTAGCACACTTTCATAGGAAACACGATTGCACTGAGCACGTGCAACAAGCCTTTAAACCTCTAGGTGTTCCTAGTAGGAAGAGTGTTGTCTCCCGAGTGTTTTCAGCGGATTTCACTCACAAAATCCCATAATAAAAGAAAGAACGTGAAAGTTACATATAAAGATAAGAATTGTAAAAGAAATACTTTGAAAATTAGAGTTTCCAATTATACTAGCTTTTCGGTTGTCATGAGCTCTATCTTAATAGTCATGAAAAGATGTCAGAAATCACATTACCCCTCAATAAAACATCGTCTTTATTCTTCATTCCTACCTTTTTTCCAAACATCGATCATATACCCCTACGTGTGTGTAAAAGAACACCCCCACATTCTGAGAATTCAATTCAAGATATCATACTTTTGTCCATCTACCTCAGTACTTTTTAATTAATGAATATTTAGATGGATTTGCTCACACATTTTCATATGACCGTTAATACTTCTTGAGGTATTAACCGACCGATTACTCATGTGCTTGCTTATTAGGTGTATTAGTATTTTTCTCGTCTTGCACCACCTAAGGCTTAGCAGTGACTCCCAGACCAGTTGGTCTAAGGCACTAGGTGATGAAGCACCCTCGCTATATTTTTTTATTGCTGCCTTGGCGATAACAAAACCAGTGTTCATTTTTCTTCACCATTTGATATTTTATTCATTTATAATTTCTTTCATACTTTGGCTTTTAGACATGGGCATTTCAAGGTATTCTCTACTATCTCGAGTTTCAAGACGTGTGTAAGTGCGAATAGTAGGGTATCAACATTCAAATGTTTGGCTTCCAGAATATGAACTATTTTTCAGACTTATTTTTATCCTCAGATTAGTGACTTCTTTCATCTTACTAACCTTTGGGACAACGGCTCATAACTACTTATTACTAGTTCATTTAAGAAAAGTTCTAATTTTCTTGGTTTCCTTAAATTTTTCCAATCTTTTGCATGTAAGTTTTCACTATCTAATCTTTTATTATCAAATTAAGTATTAAATATTTTTATCTTTTGAAATTTTTTTAAAATTTTTATAGTTTTTAAATGTTTTGTGCTTATGCAAAGTATGATGCAAAGTGATGCATAAATAAGCACAAACCTCCTCCAAACTTGTTTACAACAATGTCCTCACTGTTGCCATCTGCTGGATAAAAAAAACCTGTAAGCCTAGGAGTAAATTTATTAATGGGGGCAATAGATATGATCGTGAAAATCCTCCCCCAAACTTATTCTTTTCACTCACCTCCATTCTAAAGATGATACAATATTTTACAAGATATGGAGGTGAGACAGAGAAATTTTAATCAAGATAAAGCGGCCCCTGTAAAAACAGGAGCTCCTCCGTGGGGTCAGTGGAAAAATACGGTTTTAATTTATGTCCATTTACTTTGAAAATTGTACCGTTTTCAACATTTTCAATCTCAACTGCCCCGTGCGGGTACGCATACCGCACAACATAAGGCCCTTTCCACCGAGATCGTAGCTTACCTGCATGAAGATGGAGTCGTGAGTTATAAAGAAGGACTTGTTGACCAGGTGTAGAATTTTTTCTCAAAATGTTTTTATCGTGAAATACCTTAGTCCGATTCTTTACAATTACAGCATTATCGTAAGCTTCATCGCGGAGTTCGCTTAGCTCATTTAATTGCAGCTTCCGAAAGTTACAGGCCTGATTTAAGTCAAAGTTAAGTTCTCTAATGGCCCACACTGCTTTGTGCTCAATTTCGACCGGAAAGTGACAAGCCTTTCCAAACACTAGTCTGTAAGGAGACATTCCTAGATCGGTTTTATATGCAGTTCGGAATGCCCAAAGAGCATCCGCCAATTTGGTTGACCAATCTTTTCGAATTTTAGAAACTGGTTTCTCCAAAATTTGTTTGATTTGTCTGTTTGAAACCTCAGCTTGCCCGCTCGTTTGGGGATGATAATGTAGGGTTCCTAGGCACACTCATGAGGTTCTACAACTGATCAACCATACCAAAATCAAAAAATTTCATGTGCCAAGAAACCCTATGCTAGATCGTTAACTAGAGGTAAGGAGAAACATGCAAGCAAACTACTTTGCTACTAAATGAAAGAGACTACAACCTTTGTAGATCCGGTCCTTCACTTCTCCAACTCCGTGTTGACGTCCCTCCGCTGCGATTATCGGAATCCCGGACTCTAGCGTCGGTTTCATCGGAAAAATGGGCGGGCTAGGTCGTTGACTTCGATGCCGAAGATGATCTACGTCGAGGCGACTCAAACTCAAGCTCCATCTTCACTTGGTCATGAACCTTGTGAAGAAAACACCATATACAACATAGAAAATGGTAGAGGATGAAGAAATAGAAAGTGGTTTCACTTTGGATTTGGATTTCTCACTTGATTTCATCAATTGAAATTTTTCAAGAAAGCTTTTCCTTCTTCATGAAGAAGATGAAGATAAAAAGAAAAGAATGAATAATCAATAATAGAAATAAAATTTAAGTGAAGTCTATCATTTAGCAACCATGGGTGAGTTAACTTGTGTAGAGAATAAACTAGGGTGTAGGTTGATGGTTAGGCTAAGGTATAAAACAAAATGGCTAAGACTTTGTCAAAAGTATCATGAAGCTTCTAGTCTAAAACAAAGAAAGCCACCATTTTATTTTTTTGCCAAAATTAATAAATAAAGAAAGAAATAAATAGATAGATAGATAAAACCTTAACCATTAACCTAAACTAAGGTTTAAAGCAGACACACCCAAGTTTGCATGTATCATCAAACATGATACAAACTAGTGCACAAAAATATATCACATATACAACTTGTGCACATCAAGTGAGAAAATCAATCTTAAGTGAACCAATACTAGTCAATGTAAAGTAATATATCAAATATATAATTATACATTAAATTATTAAATCAACACTTGATTTAACGTCCGGTCATATCGCATATGAACGATTAATATCCAATGTATCGACTTATCGAATCAATCCTCGATTCGATAACTAGGTTATATCGCACACAACCAATCGATACATTCATCGCGAGAATAGAATACGGTATCACATACAAGCATTATTCTCGGTCCCGCACATATCTCATATGCGCTCCTATTTCGTTTCGCTTGAGCCAGGAAACCTCTGTGTAGGACTCTAAAGACTCGTCAATACGCCAGCAGTAGGCGATGATCATATAAAACACCTACAAACCGTAAGCGGTCTGCTAAACGTAACGGCCACCCGGGTATTGAGCGATCAGAAGATCAACGAGCAAGCCCGCTCACACTCCTGTGAATCCAACCGGTAACACTTACCGCACAGTCCGGTCTCATCGTCTGATATGTCGCATATCTCGCCTAGGGGTGGTAAACGTCAGACCCCAGTAGCTCGATAAGTCGTGTCGATATGAGGTCTATAACAGTTCGAGAAACTACTGGTAACACTTACCAGTAAATCTCAGCAACCCTGGCCAGGGATTTCCGGTTATAACCAATCGAACACAGCGCAACATCAACTCCCTATACCGGGAGAGACGGATCCCCTCCTATCGCTCATTGCCTCTATGTGATTCGGGACTGTACCCAAAAACCACCATTTTGCACGCCCTCTTAGACGTGGTAAGGTGGAAATCAAAGCACAGTAGGAATCACACAAGACTCTATGACGATCTCGAGTCTACAGACTAACCTGTACCAGTGTCACCAGAAAACTGCCATTTGACGTAAGGTATAATACCGTCTGGGAGTTCTCGGCGAGTCCGTCCAGTGTACCCAGTCTCCACTGAGCACCCGTATATCATCTCTGATGTCAAACACCAATGGATATGGGATCATCCATCGCCCATCTGTATGGGTCGAGAAGGTATACGCTAGTCTACTCTGGTATATCGATGCCCTGTCTCGATACACCAACGACTAGGGACCTTGAAGGATGTACTTATGGACTACCATGTCCCCACTAGTATGATCCGCATCATAGTCCAGGTAGTCAAGTACACATCATAAGGGCTTTACCAACATGTAACAGAGAGACAATCAGTGTACACGTTAAGGTAAAGCGCAACCAGATAGCATACTATCATGTCGAGCAAGAAAGTCCTCCCTATATATGTCCAAGCATCCACTACAATATACATCCTATGTATAGTAATGGCCTCTAGGGCATACATATAACTAACAATCTCCCACTTGCACTAGGGCCATCTGATAGCAGTGGTTGTAGTATCTCATACTCAACTGTCACGACCCGAAAGTACGGAACATGACCGGCACTTAAACTACGAACGTTTCGAGGCGTACGTAATCTAAGTAAACCGAAAACCCAGAAATCCAAACAAAGAAAAGTAGTAGAGTGAAGGAAAACCAATTTAAAATCAAGTAGTTTTAATAGCATAAGCCGAGTTATGCGGTTTTAAAAACATCAAGTATTGCCTGAAAATTTCGGCAGTCTCCTTTGTAAATTCTGGCTCCCAAACGGGATACAGCATGAATAGTATACGAAATCAATAAAAAATCATCCCCAAGCGGGAGCTAGCTCTTCGTCAATCGACGGTCACAACCACACAAGCAATATAATATACAACGCCAACGGCGAGGATTTAAATTCAAAGGAAACTCAAAACCACAAGAAAACCGCAGAAATATAACGCGCGACTCTAAGATCGAAGGAATAACATCACTGGTCTCTATCTCAAAATAAATACATGTTTGGTTGATGGAACTTCCAGATACAACAGAGTAATAATATACAAGTTGTATAATAGGGGGTACAATACAAGTAAACCAAGCTACTAGCAAATCACCCGAAGGAAACTATGCCCGCAAGCCGTAAAGAAACCTGTACGGCAAACCTGCAAGGAACTGGGGCACAACGGGGGTGAGTTGCCAACTCGTGAATAGAAAAACATCTACGGAAAGAAATCGCATAAATAACGCAACCTACGTCAATGATCATAATATATCCTCAATTATATATATAACATGCAACCTATAACAAGGCTTGGGTAAATATCTAACCCGAGTGTAATCTCAGGTGCCCGTGTCAGTGCCTCAGGTAGCAATATATCATATGAATGAGGTATGAATATATGAAAACAGAATACATGTAAATGAAGAAACTGTTTTCATAATTTAGTGTGATTTCCTTTGTATTTTTAGATGAGATATCATAAATGAAATCAGCATAAAACAGTGCCTAACATCGGCACAAAACGTAATCCCAATATCTCGATATCTTTGTATCACAGTCTCTGTACCTCAATATCTCAAAATCTCAATGTCTCAATCACAATATCTAGGGCGCCGTCAGTCCAGACCGGCCCCTACCATCCATCTCAAGACCACGACGGTATCCTCCGGATATCCGACGCGTCGGGTAATATCACCGGTAGGTAGTGCTCCTCTGCCAGGCTCACATCGTCATCATCACGCGCTTCTTGCCCCGGGGTACCTTACCGGGTCCACCATGTACCCGAAACGGTTCATCCGTCTCCTCGAATCGGGTCTCGAAATCCATCAGCAAACTCATGGTGGACGACTCATACATCATGGGAAAAAACCGCACTTTTTATTTAAAAAGAGAGAAATCAGTTTATATAAGTTTTGCGGTTCCCCCCCCCCCCCAAATCCAGAAAATCTCATGGAAATCCGAATCCAAATCATCAATAGCATGTAAAACCATGAATATAGGCATAACGATGAATAACAGTATGCATGAAGTGGCAAGTAATAACTACAATGTTAAGCTGGCATATAAGGCAGGTACACTAATATCATGTCAAATTACTAACTAACAAGCTAAGTCAAGCAATAATATTTTCTAAGGTGTACGTGACATGGCAATTACCGATGAAGATGTGTGTGAGCCGGCAAGTAAGTGTACGTGGTACATACACATCATCGGTAATGGTGCTGGTGTCCTAACAATATGATATCAATATTGCAATAAGAAATTATAACATAAGTATGCGATGCGAAGCGAACCACAATAATAAGCGGGAGCTGAATACAAGACGCAACTGTAACTAACCTGCATTAATCTAATATAAGTCCTACAAATGGTGCCTTTTGAAATAACACGAACCATGGTGTTTTGAAAATAGGGGCTACGGTGTTTTTATGAAAAGGTACGTCTTTTGAAATATCCGTAGGATCCCTTGGGCTGTCTTTTAAAATACCCACGATTCGTTAGTTTTTGAAATAGGTAAGAATCGAATCTAATCTAACAACTAAACTAAACTAAAGGGCTAAGCTAATAAGCTGGACTACAGGTAAGGAAACCACCTAACATCTGAGTCGATCCATATACATACCTGTATATATATTAGTCGGTGATCCCGCCTCAATAATATCATATCCGATACCATATCTACAATCAGACATCCCAAGTCAAGAGTGCGGATCGATCATCAAGATATAGATCGTACATAAATCTGTCGTACGGCATCCCCAAATCTGGGTATGGGTCAATATCATATTCCTCACACCATTCCTCTGGTATCCTCTTTATTCAAGATCATAGTCTAGGGTACTGACCTATGTCTAGTACAATACTAATATCCTCAATATACTCATGATCTGACTACAGATCGACAATCTCGTACAAACCGATACCGTCAGCACATAGCATCATCAAGGGTATACATCGCCCGATACGGCCTAATATCAATATCCTAGCATATCATATCTCATATCACGATCACATGTCGACCATTTTGATTATAGCACTATTCACCCGTATCGTCGTTCAAAGACCCGCTATAATATCAGGATGTATCTCAAATACGAATCCTGCCATATCACCGATATCACAACCTCAACACAAATCTTATCGACTCATCTCAAACCCAAGTATCATCCTCAAATCCGTATGTGAACACATAGTCCCATACCCATGTGAACACATAACTATATATATATATTCCCGTAAACACAAATGGAAGAAGAATGTATGCAAGTATGGGTGGGTGTGTGCATATATGGTGCGACCACTACTCTAGGGTTTCGCGATACTAAACCATCCATATTTATCATCAATAAACTCAAACAAAATATAATCAATAAATGTGTGTATACGTATTCGTATACATCACCATGAACGCGGGGGTGCTATACGCCATCCACCCGACTTCTCCCCGTAGATATAAATCTACTCACCTGGTTCTCGCTCGCCGGTGCCGACGTCGCCACGCACTTGCTTGTCGTCTCGAAGTCCACATGGGGTACCTACATATCATAACGCACCGTATCGCATTAAAATCCGATTCATGACCAAAACGACGCACGAATCCCACATAGGTCAAAACCTATGGTTGCCTTCACAAATCGACCCAAAAACCCTCGACGTCGGCGTACAAACGCCAAACCATTGAGAAAACTCCCAACACACTCATTTGTACAATTACAAGCACTAATTATAATATAAAATAGCTTAAAATTCACAAAAACCCCAATTTCACTTAAAAAGTCATTTTACCGAAAATCTAGCAAGCACAAATCACCGTTTTAGTACAAAACTCGATGTATAAACGAATCTAGCGGCCACAATATTCACTAAATATATTAAATAAGTCATAAAAACAATTCCCATAATTTAATCTCATTAAATTCCAAAAACTCTAAAATTCTAGTTTACAAAATACCTAAATTTTAACAATTTAATAGCAAAAATACACAAACTACAATCTAGCTTAGATTTGCATGGTCTAAAGCATTAAACTACACTTAATAATGTTAATGAAGTCATGAAAAACCTAATTAGATTTTTATTCTAACATTTGCAATAAATTTTCAAAACCTAGTTTGCATAAAATTCCAATTTTAACAATTACAAGCATCAATTAGTAAACTAGCAACTAGGTTAGTTTTAGTATCACATTAACATATTAATCCCCACATCAAGATCAATACCCAATGAAGAAAACCCTAATTTGATTTACAAACCCTTTTCTTGAATTTTTCCAACCAAGAAATTAAACCTAATTAAACATCTAATTAGCTTCAAATGAGGTATGATAGCAACAATTAAGTAACTAAGCAACAAACAAACCATGGAACAAGGATTTATACCTCACAAAACTTGAATCAACATCCAACCTAGCCTCACAAACTTGCTTCTTGCTCCAAGATCCATACTAGAATAGGTCAAGGAAAAATGGATAAGAGTTGGATTTGGGTTTTAGCTTGATTTGTGATGGAATTTTGGAGGTTTTTGATGAGGAAATGAGAGGAGAAAATTGGGGGGCTGCACTTGGGGAGGGCTCGGCCAGAAATGGGGAAGGATGGGAGTGAAGTGTGTGGGTGTGGGGAGAAAAGTCAAGTGAAAGAAAGTCCAAGTCAACCCAACCAATACTTATATATATTACCCTTTCTTCTCATTTCTTTTCATTTCTTTTCTTTTAGCCATTCAAGTGGGAAAATGAGGGGGCACTTGGGGCTGCTGATTTGGAGAGGGGAGAGAGGGTGTGGGTGAGTGTGGGTGAGGGGAAAAGATAAATGTATTACCCCAATTCCCATTAACACTAATTTCACCGAAAAAAGCCTTTTTCGTTTATATTTTCTAAACCGTTTTGGCAAACCATTTCATTTCAAAAACCATATGATAAAATTTTGTTTAATGTGTTATGATGCATAAAATTTGTTTCAACTCATTCCAATTTTTAATTTTCCCTAATTAAATGTATTAGTGACGGCTTAAAATAATATTAAAATAATTAGTTTCGGAAAAATTTTCAGAAAATTTGAAATTTCACCAGTGACTCAATAAACACCAAATACTAGCAAATTCATAGCTAGAATATGTATATTTAATTTTATAATAAAGATATTTGTATTTTGACTTTTTACAGAAAACCCCCTTATTTTACCGTTTTTTCGAAATTTCACCGAAACGATTTTCAAAACGTTACAATCTTCCCCCCTTAAAGAAATTCGGTCCCCGAATTTAAATTCAACTCCCCCGAAATACAAAAACATCTAAGCAAAACCATCAAGTCGTCGGGCTCCGAAATCATAAGTACATAAAACGCATCATAGTGCAATACATGCGCACGGGTAATGAGCAGATAACTCAAAATGAAAACTCCGTCAAGCATCCCGCAATCATCGGAGTCATGGTAAAGACACAATGTCAAATCCAATAGCAAAACCAATATGATATAGCTCGAAACTATACACGTAAATATCAAATCTATATATGTAATTATCTGAAGGAAATGCATGTCAAATCTCTTAAAGTTGTTGTGCAATGCACATAACACTGCACAGTGGCGGACGTGTATCATAAGAAAATAACTATATACATATATACCTTTGTTTGAAATGTACGTTCCGCCGTTTTGGGAAACAATTTAGAAGGGTTTTCCTCGTTTTAAACGTTTCGCGTCATATCAGACACGTAGGTAAATACTGAGACTATAGCTAGCTTTTTTTTTGAAATTCCCTTCAATAGCTATCAATGCATGCAAAATACATTCAGGTACTGTCCTCTGACTAGTCCTGCTTAGTACGAAAACACTTAGCAAATATCATAAAAACGTACTGCTCTATAAGAAAAATCAATCCCAAAATACGCGTATGAATACTACGTGCGTCTGGTGCGCACGGAAATCAAAATCCATATATGTGCCATACATATCCACAGAAACAACATCTAAGTGCATCGGGTGTGCATGAAACATCTGTCATAGGCAACATGTGTGCCTGATAGCAAAATCAGGTGCATCTGACATGCACGAAAAATCTCGATTTAGTGCATCTGGTGTGCACCAAAATCACATCTCAAAACATGCGCTCAACATGTGCGAAAATCCAAGGCAGGTGCATCCATCATGCACGAAATCATGAAATCCAATATCAAGCGCCGAACATGCGCAAAATCAAATCAGGTGCGCAAGGTGCATAAAACAAATATCGAGTATCACAATCGAAATCAAAGTCCAGTGCATCTAAGTGCACAAAATGCGTATCACTGCACTGCAAGCATATGTGAATCATACCGAGTGCAAAAACCAAATCGTATGTGTATATACGCATAATCAACTCAACTGTATGAAATCCATATAATCACAAACATGAGGAACCAAGGCACGAAAACTATCTCAAGTGCAATAACTGTGCAAAAATCGTGAATACTCAGTAGGTGCAACCATGGTCCATGGAAACAAATATCACGAAACTCCATCATCAAAATCAATCATGCAAATAGATCGCTCAAAATACCAAAATCAAGTATGGCGGAATAGTCCCGCTCAAGCACATCCTCCAAGAATCTCTGGCCAACTGTCGTGGTCACTCATAGCATGTCTCATCGACGAACCTGAGCTCTGGCCTGCCGGTGTGCGTAACATGACCACTCCTGGGTCCAAGTCTTCTTGTAATTCATTCCAGAAAGGTCCTGTCGAGATCTCTCCCAAATCTCGTCTCTGCCGAACTGTCCGGAAGTCATCGTCCCTTACTAGATCCGTTCTCATTCCGGAACGACTGCATACTCATCGCGACTCCTTCTGGAAGGTATATCCAAGTACAATGCCTTGACATGCGTATCGCATCTCTGATGTCGGCGGAGTGGAACCTCGTTTCATCTAGATCTGGTATGAACCTCTTACTTCACCTTTCTCTAATGTCGACCGCTTCGGACTCGTCTCGTCGTGGCTGCATGGACTGAGCTCTAACGGCTATCCTTATATCTAGAGTCTCCCAAGAATGCATCTCACCACCTAACATCCGAATTAAGTCGAGCCATCCGATCAAGTCGTCAAAACCTCATAATCCCTCAAGAGCTCAACATCTTGGGCACAGTTTAATAGTATCGGGTACATACCACAGCATCGGTGGTCCAGCCATAGAAGGGCAAACCCAAGCTTCACTAATGGCACCGTAGAACTGCCGCAAACCCGAAGGTTCAAAGGCTTTCACACGGTCATTAAGTCGAGTTAGGGTTCCATTCTTCTAGAGGGTCCATAGAATTGCCTGCATGCCCTTCCGAATACTTTAAACTTGGAATAATAGGTTTCTGACATTCGATCGTCTCTGTCGACTCCCAACGTCTCCGCGTGAAGTCGCCTCTAGCTGGAATCAATCTATCTGATGACCTCGCATCGGGGTAGGCGAACGATCCACATGTCCTAGTCATTCATCCTCGATGACTGGCGACCTTCTATCATTGGCTCAATCCTCTAGTGCTGATCTGCCCGTCCGAGTAATCTCATACGGCGATCCATCAACGCTCGTGGCGCGAAAACACAATAAAAAGACACATCTCTGCAATCGTGTGTCGCCGGAATCACGCCCTGGTCAGTCCTTGTTCGTAACGAGTTCGTGCTGACCGCAGCTCTAGCCGTAGCTCTCCCTGCCCGTAATCGTGGCAGCAAAACCATAACTGGTACCGATGAGGCTAGATCAGGAATGAATATAATACTGAATAAAGAAATGTACATCCTAAGGCTTCTTAAGTGGAGTAGCGTATCGCAAGTATGCCGCGAAACATACCCACGGTACGTCACTCTACTTTAGTCACCTATTCCATCAACCAAGGGTCATCCTACGCTCCGAAGGTAAAACCTAACGCTCTGATACCAACTTTGTCACGACCCGAAAGTACGGAACATGACCGGCACTTAAACTACGAACGTCTCGAGGCGTACGTAATCTAAGTAAACCGAAAACCCAGAAATCCAAACAAAGAAAAGTAGTAGAGTGAAGGAAAACCAATTTAAAATCAAGTAGTTTTAATAGCATAAGCCGAGTTATGCGGTTTTAAAAACATCAAGTATTTCCTGAAAATTTCGGCAGTCTCCTTTGTAAATTCTGGCTCCCAAACGGGATACAACATGAATAGTATACGAAATCAATAAAATAGCATCCCCAAGCGGGAGCTAGCTCTTCGTCAATCGACGGTCACAACCACACAAGCAATATAATATACAACGCCAACGGCGAGGATTAAAATTCAAAGGAAACTCAAAACCACAAGAAAACCGCAGAAATATAACGCGCGACTCTAAGGTCGAAGGAATAACATCACTGGTCTCTATCTCAAAATAAATACATGTTTGGTTTATGGAACTTCTAGATACAACAGAGTAATAATATACAAGTTGTATAATGGGGGGTACGATACAAGTAAACCCACCTACTAGCAAATCACCCGAAGGAAACTATGCCCGCAAGCCGTAAAGAAACCTGTACGGCAAACCTGCAAGGAACTGGGGCACAACGGGGGTGAGTTGCCAACTCGTGAATAGAAAAACATCTACGGAAAGAAATCGCATAAATAACGCAACCTACGTCAATGATCATAATATATCCTCAATTATATATATAACATGCAACCTATAACAAGGCTAGGGTAAATATCTAACCCGAGTGTAATCTCATGTGCCCGTGTCAGTGCCTCAGGTAGCAATATATCATATGAATGAGGTATGAATGCATGAAAACAGAATACATGTAAATGAAGAAACTGTTTTCATAATTTAGTGTGATTTCTTTTGTATTTTTAAATGAGATATCATAAATGAAATCAGCATAAAACGATGCCTAGCATCGGCACAAAACGTAATCCCAATATCTCGATATCTCTGTATCACAGTCACTGTACCTCAATATCTCAAAATCTCAATGTCTCAATCACAATATCTAGGACGCCGTCAGTCCAGACCGGCCCCTACCATCCATCTCAAGACCACGACGGTATCCTCCGGATATCCGACGCGTCGGGTAATATCACCGGTAGGTAGTGCTCCCCTGCCAGGCTCACATCGTCATCATCACGCGCTTCTTGCCCCGGGGTACCTTACCGGGTCCACCATGTACCCAAAACGGTTCATCCGTCTCCTCGAATCGGGTCTCGAAATCCATCAGCAAACTCATGGTGGACGACTCATACATCATATGAAAAAACCGTACTTTTTATTTAAAAAGAGAGAAATCAGTTTATATAAGTTTTGCGGTTTCCCCCCCCCCAAATCCAGAAAATCTCATGGAAATCCGAATCCAAATCATCAATAGCATGTAAAACCATGAATATAGGCATAACAATGAATAACAGTATGCATGAAGTGGCAAGTAATAACTACAATGTTAAGCTCGCATATAAGGCAGGTACACTAATATCATGTCAAATTACTAACTAACAAGCTAAGTCAAGCAATAATATTTTCTAAGGTGTACATGATATGGCAATTACCGATGAAGATGTGTGTGAGCCGGCAAGTAAGTGTACGTGGTACATACGCATCATCGGTAATGGTGCTGGTGTCCTAACAATATGATATCAACATTGCAATAAGAAATTATAACATAAGTATGCGATGCGAAGCGAACCACAATAATAAGCGGGAGCTGAATACAAGACGCAACTGTAACTAACCTGCATTAATCTAATATAAGTCCTACAAATGGTGCCTTTTGAAATAACACGAACCATGGTGTTTTGAAAATAGGGGCTACGGTGTTTTTATGAAAAGATACATCTTTTGAAATATCCGTAGGATCCCTTGGGCTGTCTTTTAAAATACCCACAATTCGTTAGTTTTTGAAATATGTAAGAATCGAATCTAATCTAACAACTAAACTAAGCTAAAGGGCTAAGCTAATAAGCTGGACTACAGGTAAGGAAACCGCCTATCATCTGAGTCGATCCATATACATACCTGTATATATATTAGTCGGTGATCCCGCCTCAATAATATCATATCCGATACCATATGTACAATCAAACATCCCAAGTCAAGAGTGCGGATCGATCATCAAGATATAGCTCGTACGTAAATCCGTCGTACGGCATCCCCAAATCTGGGTACGGGTCAATATCATATTCCTCACACCATTTCTCTGGTATCCTCTTTATTCAAGATCATAGTCTAGGGTACTGACCTATGTCTAGTACAATACTAATATCCTCAATATACTCATGATCTGACTACAGATCGACAATCTCGTACAAACCGATACCGTCAGCAGATAGCATCATCAAGGGTATACATCGCCCGATACGGCCTAATATCAATATCCTAGCATATCATATCTCATATCATGATGACATGTCGACCATTTTGATTATAGCACTATTCACCCGTATCGTCGTTCAAAGACCCGCTATAATATCAGGACGTATCTCAAATACGAATCCTGCCATATCACCGATATCACAACCTCAACACAAATCTTATCGACTCATCTCAAACCCAAGTATCATCCTCAAATCCGTATGTGAACACATAGTCCCATACCCATGTGAACACATAACTATATATATATATATATATATATATATTCCCGTAAACACAAATGGAAGAAGAATGTATGCAAGTATGGGTGGGTGTGTGCATGTATGGTGCGACCACTACTCTAGGGTTTCGCGATACTAAACCATCCATATTTATCATCAATAAACTCAAACAAAATATAATCAATAAATGTGTATATACGTATTCGTATACATCACCACGAACTGCGGGGGTGCTATACGCCATCCACCCGACTTCTCCCCGTAGATATAAATCTACTCACCTGGTCCTCGCTCGCCGGTGCCGACGTCGCCACGCGCTTGCTTGTCGTCTCGAAGTCCACATGGGGTACCTACATATCATAACACACCGTATCACATTAAAATCCGACTCATGACCAAAACTGCGCACGAATCCCACATAGGTCAAAACCTATGGTTGCCTTCACAAATCGACCCAAAAACCCTCGACGTCGGCGTACAAACGCCAAACCATTGAGAAAGCTCCCAACACACTCATTTGTACAATTACAAGCACTAATTATAATATAAAATAGCTTAAAATTCACAAAAACCCCAATTTCACTTAAAAAGTCATTTTCCCGAAAATCTAGCAAGCACAAATCACCGTTTTAGTACAAAACTCGATGTATAAACGAATCTAGCGGCCACAATATTCACTAAATATCTTAAATAAGTCATAAAAACAATTCCCATAATTTAATCTCATTAAATTCCAAAAACCCTAAAATTCTAGTTTACAAAATACCTAAATTTTAACAATTTCATAGCAAAAATGCACAAACTACAATCTAGCTTAGATTTGCATGATCTAAAGCATTAAACTACACTTAATAATGTTAATGAAGTCATGAAAAACCTAATTAGATTTTTAGTCTAACATTTGCAATAAATTTCCAAAACCTAGTTTGCATAAAATTCCAATTTTAAGAATTACAAGCATCAATTAGTAAACTAGCAACTAGGTTAGTTTTAGCATCACATTAACATGTTAATCCCCACATCAAGATCAATACCCAATGAAGAAAACCCTAATTTGATTTACAAACCCTTTTCTTGAATTTTTCCAACCAAGCAATTAAACCTAATTAAACATCTAATTAGCTTCAAATGAGGTATGATAGCAACAATTAAGTAACTAAGCAACAAACAAACCATGGAACAAGGATTTATACCTCACAAAACTTGAATCAACATCCAACCTAGCCTCACAAACTTGCTTCTTGCTCCAAGATCCATACTAGAATAGGTCAAGGAAAAATGGGTAAGAGTTGGATTTGGGTTTTAGCTTGATTTGTGATGGAATTTTGGTGGTTTTTGATAGGTTTTTGATGAGGAAATGAGAGGATAAAATTAGGGGGCTGCACTTGTGGAGGGCTCGGCCAGAAATGGGGAAGGATGGGAGTGAAGTGTGTGGGTGTGGGGAGAAAAGTCAAGTCAAAGAAAGTCCAAGTCAACCCAACCAATACTTATATATATTACCCTTTCTTCTCATTTCTTTTCATTTCTTTTCTTTTAGCCATTCAAGTGGGAAAATGAGGGGCCACTTGGGGCTACTGATTTGTAGAGGGGATAGAGGGTGTGGGTGAGTGTGGGTGAGGGAAAAAGATAAATATATTGCCCCAATTCCCATTAACACTAATTTCACCGAAAAAAAGCCTTTTTCGTCGATATTTTCTAAACCGTTTTGGCAAACCATTTCATTTCAAAAACCATAAGATAAAATTTTGTTTAATGTGTTATGATGCACAAAATTTTTTTCAAATCATTCCAATTTGTAATTTTCCCGAATTAAATGTATTAGTGACGGCTTAAAATAATATTAAAATAATTAATTTCGGAAAAAATTTCAGAAAATTTGAAATTTCACCAGTGACTCAATAAACACCAAATAATAGCAAATTCATAGCTAGAATATGTATATTTAATTTTATAATAAAGATATTTGTATTTTGACTTTTTACAGAAAACCCCCTTATTTTACCGTTTTTTCGAAATTTCACCGAAACGATTTTCAAAACGTTACATCAACCATCCCATAAAAGTCTCTCTCTGGGAAAAGGCCTTTGTGAGTGGATCCGCCGTGTTGTCCTCTGAGTTTGCTCTCCTAACCTCGATCACCCTGGAGATCAACCATCTCCATAATCAGGTGATGCTGCCTCAGAATATGTCTGGATCACTGATGGGATGAACGTTCCTTGGCATATGCTACAACTCCATTGTCACACAATGGGAGGAACTAAGTTCATCTCATGAACTAATATACACCCAGACAGCCTCTTTGGTAGCATCTTAAGTAGCGATGTATCCAGCCTTTATCGTCTAGTAAGCCACGGTATCTAGCTTGGAACTCTTCCAACATACCGTCCCTCCACTGAGGGTAAAGACAATGCCTGTAACTGACATTCAGTCGTCCTTATCACCCTTGAACCTTTCCAGTGATTCTCCCCAGGATCGATTGATACCATCTCACTACAACTAGTGAGAATCCTAATATCCATTTAGATCTATCTCATAGATATAAAACCTAGGATTTAGGAGGTATCACATTGATCCTTCGTGGAGAATCCTTGTGATAAGCGGAGATTGACCGAGCGTAGCATAGAAACTACTTCCCTATCAAGAGTATGTCATCCATGTACTCTACGAGGATCACCACCATACTCCCTACTATCTTTTTATATATACAAGGTTCATCTACCATTTTGACGATGTCAAACTCCTTGACTAACTCATCAAAACAGATGTTCCAACTCCGCGATGCCTGATTTATCACATAAAACATCTTGCACACATTTCCGCTACTCCCACTGTCTACGAAGCCCTCTGACTGTGTACTTATAGACTTTCTCTTCTAAAACATCATTTAGAAAAGCAGTCATGACACCCAACCGCCAGATATCGTAGTCATGGTATGTAGCCATGGCAAGTAGGATCTGGATGAACTTAAGCATAGCTACTTAGAAAAGGTTTTATCATAATCCGTACCTGGTCAATGATGCAAACCTTTAATAAGTCTAGCTTTGAAAGTCTCAACTTTTCCATGTACACCAAGTAATCTTCTCAAGATATGCTTGCTCCTGATGGGGATTTTACCCTTTAGATAAAGCAACTAAAGTCCATACTTTGTTGGTGTATAAGGATTCCATCTCAGATTGCTAAGCATCCAGCCATTCTTACAGAGTCCCACTCCTGATGGCCAGCTCGAAACTAGTTGGGTCATCATTTCATGATGCAATTCTCGCTCCCACTGTCATAGAGAAACCGAAGTATCTCTTGGGTGGGTGAGAAACCCTACTAGATCGGCGGAGAGGCTGAGGTTCGTTGGAAACTATTGAATCCTTTGGTTCTGTCAAGTCGGCTGCTGTAGTTTGTATAGCTGGAACCTTTCCAGTTCTACATAACAGATCTTGCCTCGAGCTTGTCCGGATTTTGCTTTTAGACATAGCCCGGACAACCCCAAATCTTAACCAACTTAAGATATGGGCTCTTCCCTTTCCATATCACATATGAAGTGGTAGGCAACTGATTTGATTTGAACCTTATTCAATAGGTATGCAACTTCTCAATTGCATAACTCCCAAAAGGAAATAGGAAACTCAGTAGTACTCATCATAGAGCACACCATATCACATAGGGTGCTATTGCTCCGCCCCGATATACCATCGTGCTATGGTGTATACGGAGGAGTAATGCTGAGAGAGAATCTCATTCTCCTTTAGAATAGTCTAGGATTTCCGTGGTTAAGTATTCTCCTCCTTGATCACATCAAAGGACTTAATACTTATACCCATATTTTGGTTCTCTACTTCTAACTTATATTCTGTGAATATCTCAAAAGTTTCGGACTTGTGTTTCAATGGGAACATATGTCTGAATCTTGAGAGATTATCAGAGAATGTAATGAAGTACAAAGAACCGGTCCTGGCATGTGTAGACAGGGGACCTTACATACATCATCATGCATCAGTCCCAAGAGTTTATTAACTCTTTCTCTATTTCCAATAAACAGAGCTATGGTCATCTTATCTTTGTGACATGACTGGCATGTTTCACAAGATGTAAATTCAAACTGATTTAAATATGCATCTAAAATGTAACTTAAGCAAGTCGGGTCACATTGATATGACCTAGTCTACAATACCTCAAGAAGGAATCGTTCATTTCTGAACTCTTCTTCTTGTATGTGTTCTGTATACTAGGAACTGTAGTTTGATTTAGAACGTCAATGCTTTTAGATAACGTGCCTGAACCGATCAACTTTTAAAATAGGAAATGTTCAAAACATTATCCAACAATACAAAATTTTATCATTTCTTTACTAATAAAGTGACTGATATGATTTTGTATATCAGGTTCGGTATCTAATAACATTCGTTCAGAATCAATGTACTGGTAATACAGGGTGACAGTGACCAACAGACTTGGCTGCAACACTTGCACCGTTTTCTGTCTCATGAAACTTATCACCCGTTCTCAGTTCTCTACCTTTCTGTAGCCCATATAACAGATTATATATTTGGGATCCTGGTTCGGTATCTCATATCCAGGACGTAAAGAATACTGAGAAACAGTTCTTTGTAATGAACACACCCGAAGGAGATGCATCAGTATGCACTTTCTTCGTTTGGGCGGCACGGGAATTCTGGTAATCCCCAATTTCCTGCTCTGTCTTATAACAATTATAAGTTGGAGCGGGACCAACGTTCCCCAGCTCAGTATAACAAGCGGGTTCGGTCAAATATCCGTATTATTATCTTGATTAAGGCGTGAAATGGTCGCTACCTGGAGAGAGAGAGAGAGAAGAAAACACTCAGCGTATGCTCTTGCAAGATCAGAATGGTTATTATTTTATCTAATCAGGATGGTTCCCACTGTTTTTATCAAATCTTCCTTCAAACCCTAAAAGGAAAGACTAGCTGGGATTAATTACACGCTATAAGTTCGCCAATCTTTCAGCCAGGCCAGTGTCAGTACTTTGAGGGAGGTCCCCGTGCTTTCGCACGAACCTATTAATGTAAACCTCGTTTTCCCAGAGGCGTAACCCCGTTGACACCTTTCTAGACACCTACTTGATCGGCTAATTTATAATGTGTAAAACTCTCCCAGGAGTAACTCTTACTCGCAGTGGGTATCGGGATCCAACTATCTCATAGAAGGTATGCAATCTCATTGCAAATTTCAACACTTGAAATTCCCGATAATATTTTGCCCCTAGCATCCTATGACCTTGACGAAAGCCAACAAATCATAGGGTACTAGTCAAGTTCAACCCGTCATTTCCTGATTAAATTAAACCCCCCCGTACGACCCTTGACGAAAGCCAACAAAGCCGTACGACTACCCTAATCCAATCGCATCATATGCAGCAGATAAGTAGCATATAACTACCGCACACTACACCTTGACAAAAGCCAACAAATGTAGCACGAATACTATATACAACTTATCTGAAATGACGGAGGGCTATGACAGGTTTTTCTGAAAACCTATTGCGTAATGAACTTGATATCGTTGTAGAATCGAGTGATTTTTGAAATGGAGTGTTTTTTAGGCTTTTCTAGTTTTGCTAAAGGGGTCACTCCCGGTGAAGGAATCGTCGGCCCTTTCCTCATCGAATAAGGTGCAGGATATATCATATATACCGCTGTGCAAAGCAAAAACTATAGAAGCAATCAAAAGACAAACCGAGGGTTGTAGCATCTGCCAGTTATTGCTAAAGGGGTCACTCCCGGTGAAGGGATCTCGGCCCTTTCCTTATCGAATAAGGTGCAGGATGTTCTACAAGGAACACCGCGATGCAAAGCAAGAACTGTAGCTACCTGTTTTTGAAAATTCGATTCCACAACATCTTAGGTTTCTTTTCTTTCATTAATCACATTAATGAAGTCCCATCATTTAAGTCTACCTAAACATCACAGATAAATATAACGTACGCTTATGCCATCCGCATTCACCTCGATGTCCTGTCTGCACCGTTAGGTTAGGTAACTAACGCCAGAGCGAGGCAGGGCTAGCACGGGTGTAAAATATAAGCAACGTTTATATAATATATCATATATACTATATACAGTATCTATCACAGCACATAACATGATCACATCACAGATATCGCAGCAGAAGAATCATATGAAACATTGGATATACTAGGACGTCCGTGTTTTATTTTGAGCCTCTATAAAACACGGATTCCACAGTCGCGATGAATAGCCAAACCCACACCCCTAGACCCCTATGAGAGCGGCAAGCAACCCTTCCAATTCTAGGGTTAGGAGACCCGGACTCGACTCCTCGAGTTGGTCTCCCACTGGACCCTAGAACCCGGTTACTTGTGCTCCCCTCCTTAGGTCTATCCTAGTGCGGAAAAGTAAATAATATACATCAACGGTGACATCTTCCGCAACCTGGAAGTGCCCCAATAAAAGAATATTACATACAAGTTAATACATGAATGAAAATGAAAAACACTCATCTCACATAAAAAAACCCGGCTATGCAAACACGACGATCCAATATAACATATCCAGCAACACATAACATCACATGTCATCAACTTAAGTAAATATGCCCATCTCAATTGTCGTTGACATATAACAACGAAACCGGCGATATCACATATTACACTTACGGTTACAGAAAAGAAAGTGTAAAACTACAACAGTTGGAATCCGCAACCATTTTAGACATCACATGCCTAATCAAATGAATCCCTTAGACATCGCATGCCTAACAATTATAAACCCCGCATTTTAGTCTCATTATCGAAAACACTTTTCAATATCAATTCGGGCAATTCAAAAAGATTCCCGACATCCAGATCGAATGCTCGTCGCAAACTTTAGTAGGCGGCCGCACCCCCGATACTGTCAACGAAGTGCACCAAGGCGGAACACCGCTACCGCGAGCACCCGAACGGATGCTTTCAGCGACGGTGTTCTCCTACAGTTACTTGGTCGGGGCTAAGGAGTGTAGCTGTCTATTAAGTTTATCCGGCGAGTATCCGCATACGCTACGTGATTGCGACGGACTTTTGATCGCATCAAAATTCCGTGTCAACCGATCAAGTGAGACTAGACTGCTAGATTTATAATATTCAAATCAGTTATCTCATAACTAATTGTGGATTCCAAATATTGTATCACATTCCAGATAAATAGAAAATGTTAAACTTTTCGATCGAACAGTCAAACACCCAAGTTTTCCCGAAATAGCTCAACACATGAAATAAGTTTTAAACATTCACTTCATGCCTCAGTACCAACGGTCCAGCCGTAGAAGGGTCAAGCCAACGCCTCACATGTGGCACGCCGTACTGCCCCAAACCCTAAGGTTCAAAGGGCAGTTCAAGACGGTCACATAATCGAGTTAAGGTTTGTTGTCTTCCAGAGGGTCCATCGCGTTACTTCCACTACTTAGAACGTTATTAAACTACAGAAAAATCCAACACTTGGAAATTTCCCGACAGGGGAAAAAAGTGGGTATTTCTATCCGGTCGAACTTTTTAACATGTTCTAAAATTACCCGAAAAAACACATAGACGCAGTTAAAATTTCCGATCGAATCATCGAGTCCCCAATACAACCCAGAAAACTCAACTCTTGAGTGCAAATTAAAAATTTCCAGAAAACTCTGGACCAACAGAAAGAAATTACTGTGCAAAAAGTAATGAGTGAAGGGATGGTACGGCCGCGGAACCGAGATTAGGGTTTCGGGTTCGATCGGACTTCTAACATCGTCTACCAATCGCCTAAAGCTCTAGCTAGGCTCTGATACCACTGTAGGTTTCCTAGTCACACTCATGAGGTTCTACAACTAATCAACCATGCCAAAATCAAAAAATTTCATATGCCAATAAACCCTATGCTAGATCGTTAACTAGAGGTAAGGCGAAACTTGCAAGCAAACTACTTTGCTACTAAGTGAAAGAGACTACAACCTTTGTAGATCCGATCCTCCACTTCTCCAGCTCCCGTGCTAACGTCCCTCCGCTGCGATCATCGGAATCCCTGACTCTAGCGTCGGTTTCATCGGAGAAATGGGCGGGCTAGGTCGTTGACTTCGATACCGAAGATGATCTACGTCGAGGCGACTCAAACTCAAGCTCCATCTTCACTTGGTCATGAACCTTGTGAAGAAAACACCCTATACAACATGGCAAGTGGTAGAGGATGAAGAAATAGGAAGTGGGTTCACTTTGGATTTGGATTTCTCACTTGATTTCATCAATTGAAATTTTTCAAGAAAGCTTTTCCTTCTTCATGAAGAAGATGAAGATAAAAAGAAAAGAATGAATAATCAATAATAGAAATAAATTTAAGTGAAGTCTATCATTTAGCAACCATGGGTGAGTTAACTTGTATAGAGAATAAACTAGGGTTTAGGTTGATGGTTAGGTTAAGGCATAAAACAAAATTGTTAAGACTTTGTCAAAAGTATCATGAAGCTTCTAGTCTAAAACAAAGAAAGCCACCATTTTATTTTTTGCCAAAATGAATAAATAAATAAATAAATAGATAAAACCTTAACCATTAACCTAAACTAAGGTTTAAAGCATACACACCCAAGTTTGCATGTATCATCAAACATGATACAAACTAGTGCACAAAAATATATCACATATATAACTTGTGCACATCAAGTGAGAAAATCAATCTTAAGTGAACCAATACTAGTCAATGTAAAGTAATATATTCAAATATATAATTATACATTAAATAATTAAATCAACACTTGATTTAACGATCCGGTCATATCGCATATGACCGACTAATATCCAATGTATCGACTTATCGAATCAATCCTCGATTCGATAACTAGGTTATATCGCATACAACCAATCGATACATTCATCGCGAGAATAGAATACGGTATCACATACACGCATTATTCTCGGTCCCGCACATATCTCATATGCGCTCCTATTTCGTTTCGCTTGAGCCAGGAAACCTCTGTGTAGGACTCTAAAGAATCATCAATACGCCAGCAGTAGGCGATGATCATATCAAACACCCACAAGCCGCAAGCGGTCTGCTAAATGTAACGGCCACCCGGGTATTGAGCGATCAGAAGATCAACGAGCAAGCCCGCCACACTCCTATGAATCCAACCGGTAACACTTACCGCACAGTCCGGTCTGATCGTATGATATGTCGCATATCTCGTCTAGGGGTGGTAAACGTCAGACCCCAGTAGCTCGATAAGTCGTGTTTATATGAGGTCTATAACAGTTCGAGAAACTACTGGTAACACTTACCAGTAAATCTCAGCAACCCTGGCCAGGGATTTCCGGTTATAGCCAATCGAACACAGCGCAACATCAACTCCCTATATCGGGAGAGACGGATCCCCTCCTATCGCTCATTGCCTCCATGTGATTCGGGACTGTACCCAAAAACCACCGTTTTGCACGCCCTCTTGGACGTGGTAAGGTGGAAATCAAAGCACAGTGGGAATCACACAAGACTCTATGACGATCTCGGGTCTACAGACTAACCTGTACCAGTGTCACCAAAGAACTGCCATCTGACGTAAGGTATAATACCATCTGGGAGTTCTCGGCGAGTCCGTCCAGTGTACCCAGTCTCCACTGAGCACCCGTATATCATCTCTGATGTCAAACACCAATGGATATGGGATCATCCATCGCCCATCTGTATGGGTCGAGAAGGTATACGCTAGTCTGCTCTGGTATGTCGATGCCCTGTCTCGATACACCCACGACTAGGGACCTTGAAGGATGTACTTATGGACTACCATGTCCCCACTAGTATGATCCGCATCATAGTCCAGGTAGTCAAGTACACATCCTAAGGGCTTTACCAACATGTAACAGAGAGACAATCAGTACACACGTTAAAGTAAAGCGCAACCAGATAGCATACTATCATGTCGAGCAAGAAAGTCCTCCCTATATATGTCCAAGCATCCACTACAATATACATCCTATGTATAGTAATGGCCTCTAGGGCATACATATAACTAACACATAAGGTGTGGAAAGTTTGTGGTTGATTGCATAATTCTGCATCAAAGTCTCAAAAAACCAATTACAGAAATGTGTCCCCTTGTCGCTAATGATAGCACGTGGGTGACAAATCGCGAAAAGATATTTTCTTTTTAAAAATTTAATGACAACCTTTTTGTCATTAGTGCGACAAGGAATAGCTTCGACCCATTCCGAGACGTAATCAACCGCAAGCAATATGTACAGATTCCCAAAAGAGTTGGGAAAAGAACCTATAAAGTCAATACCCCAAACGTCAAAAATTTCAACCACCAAGATAGGTTGAAGTGGCATTTCATTTCTCCAGGAAATTCTACCCATGTGTTGACACTGTGCATAGGTTTTGCAATGATCAAATGCATTTTTGAACAAAGTCGGCCAATAGAAACAGCATTGCAAAACCTTTTCCGTCGTCTTTCGAGAACCGAAATGACCCCCACATGCCTGATCATGACAAAAAGACAAAACACTCTTGAATTCATCATTAGGAACACATCTGTGAATGATCTGGTCAGGACAATACTTAAATAGATAGGGTTCATCCCAGTAAAAATGTTTTACTTGGGATAGAAATCGATATTTGTCCTGTTTCGACCATTCACGGGGAACAAGTCCTGTAGCAAGATAATTCACAATATCCTTGAACCAAGGTTTGTCAGATACATTCAAGAGTTGTTCGTCTGGAAAAGAATCATTGACCAGCAGGGTCACAGGTGAAGAAGAGATGCGCGACAGATGGTCGGCTACAACGTTTTCACATCCTTTCTTATCTTTAATAACAAGATCAAATTCTTGAAATAGAAGGATCCAACGTATTAGCCCACCTTTAGCATTCTTCTTCGCCAAAAAAATGTTTCAAGACAAAGTGGTCAGTGTACACAACAATAGGTGAGCCAATCAAGTAAGGCCTGAATTTTCCTAATGCGGTTACAACTGCCAAAAGTTCTTTTTCTGTAGTTGTATAGTTAATTTGAGCATCGTTCAGGGTCTTACTTACATAATAGATCACGTGTGGCATCTTTTCAATATGTTGTCCTAAGACTGCACCAACTACAAAATCTGATGCATCACACATAAGCTCAAAAGGGTGGTTCCAATCTGGAGATGATAGAACGGGGGCCGTAGTGAGAGAGTGTTTGAATGAGTCAAATGCTGCCTCACAATCCGAGTCACGGTGAAAGGTTGTGTTCTTGGCCAAGAGAAGAGTTAAAGGTCTAGTAGCAATTTTGTTAAAATCCTTAATGAATCTCCGATAAAAGCCTGCATGGCCAAGAAAAGATCGTATATCCTTGACGTATTTGGGATGAGGAAGGTTATGAATGACATCTATTTTAGCTTTGTCAACATCAATGCATTTTCGTGAAATGACATGTCCAAGCACAATTCCCTCTTGGACCATGAAATGGCATTTTTCCTAATTCAAGGTTAAGTTCTTCTCCTTGCAACGAGTAAGAACTGCGTCAAGATGAGATAGGCAGTCAGCAAAAGAATCTCCGAATATCGAGAAATCATCAATGAAAATCTCCAGAAAATTCTCGGCCTTGTCCGAGAATATCCCCATCATACACCGCTGAAATGTAGCGGGAGCATTGCATAACCCAAAGGGCATGCGTCTATAAGAAAAAGTACCAAAAGGACAAGTAAATGTGGTTTTATCTTGATCCTTTTTGGCAATAGGGACCTGGTTATAGCCAGAGTATCCGTCCATGAAGCAATAATATTCCCGTCCAGCTAAGCGTTCTAGCATCTGGTCAATGGAAGGTAGAGGAAAGTGGTCTTTCCTCGTTGCGGCATTGAGTTTTCTATAATCAATACATACACGCCACCCAGTTTGAGTGAGTGTCTGGATTAACTCATTTGCCTCATTTGTTATGACCGTGATGCCAGATTTCTTAGAGACAACATGAATAGGACTTACCCATTGCTATCGGAGATTGGGTAAATGATACAATTGTCAAGGCATTTGACGATTTCTTTCTTCACCGCATCCTACATGACGAGGTTTAACCGTCTCTATGGTTCTCGGGTTGGCTTGGTTTCATCCATCAAATGTATATGATGTTCAACAATCAAGGGACTAATCCCTTTGATGTCAGCCATATTCCAACCAAACGCCTGCCTATTAGATCTCAATACCGTCAAAAGCGCATTCTCTTGCTCTGAGGATAGAGAAGCGGATATGATCATGGGTAAAGACTCATTCTCACCTAAATATGCATATTTAAGATGAGAAGGTAAAAGTTTGAGGTCTAATGCTGACGGAGAAATTATAGAAAGTGGGGTAAGCGAATGATATTCAGAGTCACGAAGAAGCTCGTAGCCTGCATATGATACAGACTCGGAAAGTGAAGAGTCACAAAGTTCGGACTCAAGAGTGGGAAAAGTGTCCTCACTAAGATGTGCAAGATCAAATATTGATGTGCTAGTGTTGTCGAGATCATCAAAGCAAAGTTCATCAACTTCGCAACTTTCGGAAGCAATCTCGTGGACATAACAAACATAAAGTATGTGAGTAGAAGGTTCAGACGACTGACTTCCAATTTTATAGATATTCAGTTCAATTGTCATTTTTCCAAAAGATAGGTTCATTGAACCGTTTCGACAATTAATGACAACATTGGAAGTGGAAAGGAATGGTCGACCTAGAATTACCGGAATTTGGTTCCGTGGGTTTTCTACTTGTTTTGTATCAAGAACAATAAAGTCCACAGGGAATATAAATTCTCTGACTTTTATCAACACATCCTCCAGTTCACCCCTAGGTTTGGTGATTGAACGGTCTGCCATTTGGAAAGTGCAATGAGAAGGTTTCAACTCTCCAATCCCTAACTGCTCATAGACAGAATATGGAAGCAAGTTAATGCTTACGCCAAGGTCAAGTAAAACACGGTTGATGTTTTTACCCCAATAGAAATCGATATCGTAGGACATCCTGAGTCCTTACGTTTCTTTGGTAACTATAGGGTAAAAGCAGTACTAATATTATTAGTCATAAAAACCTTTTTGGTCACTTGAGTCTTCCTCTTCCTAGTGCACCGGTCTTTAAGAATTTTCGCATAAGCGGGGACTTGTTGAATAGCATCTAGGAGAGGAATGTTGATGTTAACCTGTTTGAACATTTCCATAATCTTCTCCATATGTGGACTCGATTTATTCCCCTTAACCGATTTGGATAAGGAGCTTTGTTAATAAGATCTGGGTCTAACATTGGAGAAGGTGGTGTGTGTGGAACTGATACCAGAATATAAGTAGGGATCGTGTTTGGTGGACTAGAAGAGGTATGCTGAGGTGTTGAGCCTTGGGGAAAACGAAGAATAGGCTCGCAAGAAGGTGGTGGGGTAGAAAAACTGAGGTCAGAAGTAGAAGTAGATATGGAAGGAAAAATGATAGCCGGGGTTTTATTGATTAATTCTTCATGATTATCAATCTCTTCCCTAACTTGATTATTCGGCAATCTTCTAGATCTCAACGTTGTAATGGCATTCACATTGTAGTGTTGTGAATGTCCAGGATTCGGTAGGGGTTGAGATGGAAGTTTCCCTTTCTCTCTAGTACTCATTTCGGCATTTAATTGTCCAATTTATGCTTCCATTGATTTTATACTCTCAGCTTGGGAGGTGGAGTTTTTCTTTATATCATCGACAGAATACTGAATCTCGGTCGAAACTTGCATGAAATTTTTCAGAATCAAATTCATGGTTTGTGCGAGTGAAGAGGATTCATCAGTACCGGTCAACTGCAAAGGATTATACGATGCAGGTGTGTTGACCGGGTTTTAAAAGTTTTATGATTGGTAGGGGTGCTGACTCAGTTGAAATGGTTGTTGTTGTAGTGGAGGACCCCTTTGGAAATTATTTTGATTTGGAACCGTGTTTTGAGTTTTTTGTTGGTTCCAAGCAAAGTTAGGGTGATTCCTCCAACCCTGATTATAAGTTGAAGAATACGGATCATTTCTAGGTCTTTGTTGGAAAGCAGCATTGGTATTCTCTTGACCTTGAAACGGAGAATTCAATGGACATTCTTCCGTAAGATGAGATGGATCAGAACAACATCCACAGACAGTTTTGGAGAATGACATCTGATTTAGGGATGCTGATAAAAATTTATGTTCCATAGTTTCGAGTTTCTTTTGTATTGCTGCCATTTCAGTTCTAACTCCTATGGAAACATCAAGTTGATGAAAGCCACCCCTAGACGATGACTGGTTTACACTCTCCCACTGTAAAGTTCTTTCAGCAAAATCTTCTAAAAATCTCCAGGCTTCACCAACGTCTTTATTCATGAAGGTGCCTTGACACATGGATTCAAGGGTTTATTTTGTTGTAGGATTAATGCCCTCATAGATGATTCTGCACAGATCCCATCTAGGAATTCCGTGATGAGGACATTGAACTAACAAATCCTTGAAGCGTTCAAAACACTTCGAGAATGGTTCATTTGGAAGCTGGGTAAATTGATTTATTTCGCTACGGACTTGAGCTGTCTTATGATTAGGATAGAATTTCTTTAGGAAAGCTGTTATGAATTCTCATCAGTACGAAATAGAATGTGCGGCTGTGTTATAAAACCACTTCTCGGCTATGTCGTACAAAGTGAATGGGAGAAGACGTAATCTCATAGCATCCACAGAAAACTGTGAAATACCCATCATAGCGCAAACGTTTTCAAATTTGGTAATAAAGACGTATGTGTCTTCAGACTCGAGACCGTGATATTTTGGTAGAAGATTGATATAATGTGGTTTGATTTCAAAATTAACCCCATTGGCTGGTGGAATGGTGAGACAGGTCGAAAGAGGACCTCGCATAGGGTAACATCTCTCTTGGAAAGAGATACGGGGTGGATTCTGCGCACCTGCAGGCGGTGGCAGAGTAGTGTTAAAGAAGTTCGATGGAGAATGTAAGTCGATGTACAATACCCCACGAGTTGCGGGGAGGCGGAAATATGAAAAACAATCTTGTTCTTTATGCAAACATCGACTAACCGAAGAATCTTTGCTAAACTATAACTAACATATACATAAAAGTTGTTAACTACTATGAAAAGAGATTATACCTAATGAACCTAGTCGTTCGTCTTTTCGTTCTCCACCTCCTCTTCGTCCTCCTCTATGTCAATGATGATCCACCCGAGAGATTCTACTCCAAGCTTCACCTCTAATCTTGAGGTAACTAGGTTTCTTTAGTTGCTAATCAAAGGCACCTAGGTGATATAGAGAATGATTATGGATTAATTAGTCTATCTAATCCTTGATCTCAACACATGAAGGGTAGGATTAGGGTTTGAAGAAAGAGTGAGCTTGATGAGAGAGAAGGTGAGCATGAATAATAATGAAAAAGCTTCTCACTTCTAATATATTATGAAGCATAAGAAAATCAAATAAATAAATCTAAAATGATTTATCTTCATGCTTCATTTAATATATGCAATGAATCATCAAGTGAGTCATTAAGCAATAAATGCTTCATTAACTCACTTGAATGATTCATCTAATGAGTCACAAATGCATTTAATGTAAATGCCACATAAACCCTCAAGTCACCATGCTTCTAGAAGCTTCCCGACAAATTACGAGAACGCCCCTCCTATCCGTGAAAACACGGAAAAAATTTAGACTGTATAAATCCAATAATCCGATACTAGAATCTGGCTTAAACCAAAGCCGACTAGTAAAAACTTTCCAAACGTCATACATGCGTTTAAACACGTATGAGTCCGAACCCTTGTCGTAAGACCATACGACCTCTATATCATTTCGCCTGGAGTAAGGAAACTCTCTGTGTGGGACTCTAAAGACTTGACTACTACGCTGGCAGTGGGTTTAACCACAGACCGCAAGCGGCACTAGCTGTACGTAACGGTCCCCAGGTAGATGTCGATAAGAAGGCCGATGAGGAAACCCATCCGAACTCCTACTGAGCCTGATGTGACAATCTCCGTACAGTTTGGTCTGTTCGTCTAGGACTATAGCATATCAGGCCTAGGGGGAGGCAAGCGTCAGTCCCCTAATAGCGGTATAAGTCGTGTCGGAGCGTAGCCCATTACACCTTAAGAAACTACTGGAACCTACCAGTAAATCTCGCTTTCCCTGGCCAGGGACTTTGCGTAATGGCTCTCTGACACAGCGCAATATCAACTCCCAATACCGGGAGAGACGAATCATGTCTAACCGCCACTGCCTCTAAGTGCTTCGGGACTGCACCCAACTGCTACCTATTTACACGACTCCTTTGAGCCGTGGTAGGGTCGCAATCTAAGAACGGTGGGAACACACTCGAGGCAAAGCAGCAGTGTCAAGTCTGCGGACTAAGCTGCACTCATGACACCTGGAAACTGTTGACTGACGACGGGTATAATACCTACAAACAGTTCCCCCGCGAGTCCTGTCCGGTGTACCCGTAACCTAACGAGCACTTGTATACTATCTCCTGTATGACGTATTGATGGCTGTGGGACAGACCATCTCCCCAACTGGGATGAGAAGTGTACACACTAGTCTACTCCGAAATATCGATGCCCTGTCTCGATAATCCAACGACCAGGGACGTGTATAGGATGTTGCTTATAGACTACCCAGCCCCCACTAGTGTGACTGCCATCACAACGCTGGTAATCAAGCAAAGATCCTATGGGCTCTACTAATATGTCTAAGCGATACGTTACAAGAAACATATGCACATATTAAAGTAGAATCAAACCAAGTAGCATACTACTATTTTTAGCAAGACTGTTATATATAACTGTGAATATTCCAAGTTTCCATTAAGTAATATACAAGCTAGTATGATACAATAATGGCCCCTAGGGCATATATACTAACAATCTCCCACTTGCACTAGGGCCATGAGCTGGCATATCGTAGACCTATCATCTCGAATAGCCTCGCGAACTGCGTCTGAGGAATGGCCTTTGTGAATGAATCAGCAATGTTATTCTCCGTCTCTACTCTCTTCACCTCGATCTCCCGGCGATGTACAATCTCCCTGATCAGGTGATACCGCCTTAAGATGTGTCTGGACTTCTGATGGGACCTGGGTTGCTTCGCTAAAGCTATAGCGCCGTTGTTGTCGCAATACAGAGGTATTGGACTAACACTGGTAGGAACCATCTGAAGTTCTGTGAGGAACTTCTTCATCCAGACAGCTTCTTTTGCGGCATCGCAAGCAGCTATGTACCCTGCTTCCATTGTTGAGTCAGCAACGGTCTCCTGCTTGGAACTCTTCCAACAGACCGCCCCTCCATTGAGGGTAAAGACATAACCCGACATAGACTTGGAGTCATTCTTGTCACTTTGGAAGCTGGAGTTGGCAAAGGCCTCGATCTGGAGGTCTTTTCCGCCATACACCAAGAACATCTCCTTAGTCCTCCTCAGGTACTTGAGAATGTTCTTTACTGCTATCCAGTGCTTCTCCCCTGGGTTTGCCTGATACCGGCTTACAATGCTTAATGCGTATGCTACATCTGGTCTGGTACATAACATCGCATACATTATAGTGCCTACCGCAAAAGCATAGGGTATAATCGACATGCGATCCCTTTCCAAATCAGTCTTTGGAGACATTTCTTTGGAGAGGGTGATTCCGTGACAAGCCGGTAGGTTACCGCGCTTAGAATCTTCCATACAGAATCTTTTCAATATGGTGTCTATGTACCTGGACTGCGAAAGTCCCAACATCCTCTTTGATCTATCACGATAGATCTGGATCCGCAGAATGTAGGTGGCATCACCCAGGTCCTTCATGGAGAACTTCTGTGATAAGAATCTTTTGACTGACTGTAACATAGGAATATCATTTCCTATTAGGAGAATGTCATCCACGTATAAGACGAGGAATACTACAGCTCTCCCTACAATCTTTCTTTATATGCATGGTTCATCTGGATTTTTGATAAAGTCGAATTCTTTGACATCATTATCAAAACAGATGTTCCAACTCTGCGATGCTTGCTTTAGTCCATAAATGCACTTAAGCAACTTGCATACTTTACCGCTGTTCCCACTCTGAATGAATCCCTCTGGCTGATCTATATAGACGCACTCTTCCAAATTACCATTTAGAAAGGCCGTCTTTATGTCCATCTGCCAGATCTCATAATCGTGGAAGGCAGCAATAGCAAGAAGGACCCGAATGGATTTGAGCATAGCCAATGGAGAAAAGATTTCGTCATAGTCCAAATCAGGTCTTTGACGGAAACCCTTTGCAACAAGTCTAGCCTTATAGGTTTCAACCTGTCCATCTACACCAATCTTCTTTCTGAAGATCCATTTGCATCCTACGGGTTTTACCCCATCTGGAGCAATGTCCAAAGTCCATACTTTGTTAGTGTACATGGACTCCATTTCGGTCCGCATTGCATCCAGCCATTTTACCGAGTCACCGCTCTTAATAGCTTGCTGGAAGCTAGTAGGGTCATCATTATCAATGACGCAATCTTCTCGATCCCCGTCTATGAGAAAACCATAGTATATCTCAAGTGGATGAGACGGCCTACTACTCCTGCGGAGGGGTGTGGGAATGTCCTGTTCTTCTTGAACTACTGGTTCTACCAAACTTTCAGTAGTAGTTTGTGGTTTTGGAATTTCTTCCAGTTCTATTTCGCTCCCACTTGTTTCCTTTTCTAAAAACTGATATTCTAGAAAATGGGCATTACGAGAAACAAAAACCTTTTGTTCCTCTGCGTAATAGAATAGATACCCCTTGGAGTTCTTTGGATATCTTACAAACTTACAATGTACTGATCGTGCCTCGAGCTTGTCCGCATACTGCTTTTTAACAAAAGCTGGACATCCCCAAATCTTCAGATACTGAAGATAGGGTTTCTTCCCACTCCACATCTGATATGGCGTGGTAGGCACAGTCTTGGTAGGAACTATGTTCAAAAGATATGCCGCTGATTCTAGCGCATAACCCCAGAAAGATCGCGGTAACTCAGCCTTACTCATCATGGAACGAACCATATCTAATAGGGTTCGATTCCTCCTTTCCGATACACCGCCGTGGTGTGGTGTGTATGGAGATGTAAGCTGAGAGAGAATTCCATTCTCTTTTAAGTAACCCAGGAACTCGGCACTTAAGTATTCACCACCTCGATCAGATCTCAGTGTCTTGATACTTTTTCCTGTTTAGTTTTCCACTTCATTCTTGTATTCTTGGAATTTCTCAAAGGCCTCGGATTTATGTTTCATCAAGAAGACATATCCATACCTAGAGAAATCATCCGTAAAAGTAATGAAGTAGTAATAACCACCTCGCGCATGTGTAGACATTGGACCGCACACGTCACTGTGTACGAGTCCCAAGAGCTCGCTTGCTCTTACTCCGTGTCCAGTAAACGGAGTCTTTGTCATCTTTCCTTTGAGACAAGATTCACAAGTAGCATAAGATTGATATTCGAACGGATTCAAATATCCTTCTCTATGTAACTTAGTTAATCGTGTTTCATTGATGTGACCTAGTCTACAATGCCATAAGAAAGCCTGATTTATTTCTGGAGACTTTCTTTTGTGTGTGTTCTGGACATTGAAAACTTGAGCTTGACTCAATACGTATATACCGTTCTCTAATGTACCGGATCCAATCAGAACTTGATTTAGGTGGATGTGAACTACATCTCTTACGAATGTAAAATCATATCCCTCTCTCGAAAGTGAGGACACTGATATGATATTACAAGTCATACTAGGCACATACAAACAGTTACGTAGAATCAATATCTGCCCACTTGTCAAACCTAGACGATATTCTCCCACGGATTCAGCGTACACACTCATTCCATTTGCAATTTTGAGAGACAAATCACCTACCCTGATAACTCTACGGTTTCTCAAAGTATGTAATGAATTATAGGTATGATATCCTGCTCCGGTATCTAGTACCCAGGAAGTAGAGTTAATTGACAAACAGTTCTCAATTACAAACACACTTGAGGCCGAAACCACAACATGCTTCGTATCCTGGCTACTGGCTTCCAAAGCCTTGCAATCCTTCTGCCAATGCCCAATCCCGTAATAATAGGAACATCCCTCTTTGGCTACACCAAGTCCTAAAACTTTTGCTCTTCCCTTTCCTCCTACTTTACTGACACCGTATATCGACTTTGTAGAGGTTTTCTTCTTTTCACCCTTTGCTTTCGCCCTGGATGTAGAAGAAGAAGGTTCCCTATTAAGCAGAGCTTGTGTCTCCCTGGTTTCTTTCAGGGTGTAAGTAGAGGGTAGGGACTGTGGAAATAAGTCAGCGCATGACCTGTTTCCCAACGTTGTCTCCAGGTCTTTGAGCTTATCAATATAGCTAGTCATTGTAAGGATGTCGTCCTCTACAGATGACCTGACAGCCAACCATGCTTGAAGCAATTCATTCGAGGTCTCATGTCTTGTGATATGAGATTGCTCTCCATATAAATCTTTGTTATGGAGAAATATGGAAACTAAGTCCATCTTCTCGTGCTGCTTCTGGTATATACCATCAACTGAAGCCAACACGAGGCATTTGGCTTTCGCTTTATCCTTTTCCCTTGTCTGACGGATATCCATATCCGCGACGGTGGAAACTGGACCTGGGACGGCAAAATCTTGAGTAGTAATAGGGTGGTCCAGCTTGTCATAGGCAATGGACATCTGGACAGACCTTTGCCAGTCATATAAGTCAGATTCAGTCAAATTGTTATCTAGATGTAACCTAGTCATGGTCACAAGGTCGCTGCAATTAGAGAGAGAGAAGAAAACACTTTATCATGATACTCTTGCAAGTTTAGATTGATTTTTAGTTTATCTAAACTGGATGGCTCCCAGTGTTTCTCGAATCCTTCCTCAAACCATAAAAGAAGAATTAGCCAGGACTATTCTCGCCGTACAATACTTCCTTAACCGTTCATTCAAGCTAGTGTCGATACTTCGAGGGAGGTTTTCCAACGCTTTTGCGAAATTCCTTAATTAAAAAACCTCTTTTCTCTGGGGGCGTAGCCCCGCTGACACTTTCTAGGCACCTACTTGGCTTATAGCATTGATCGTTTAGTGACGAATCTCCTGATAAGTAGCATATACTCACAGTAGGATCGGGATCCAAATATCATCGTATGCTAATGTTGAAGGAATCCTACCAACATTCATCAAACTCCAAATGGTATGCATTTCCTTGCAAATTTCAGTTTCTTTAGAAATTCCCGATATAAATTTTTGCCCCATGCTCTTATGACCTTGGCGTTGGTGAAAATGTCATAAGTCACATGACAAGTTCTATCCATCATTATCTTTGTTAATTTGAACCCATCCGTACATATCCTTGACATTGGCCAAAATGATAATACGACTGTCCCAAACTAACTCATCTACTTATGCAACAAATGAATACCCAGCAGCTACCAAACACTTTGCCTTGGCGTTGGTCAAAATACATAGCTTGAATACTACTGAATACCCAAATGAAATGATGGAGGGCTACGAATGGTTTTGGTGAAACCGTGAACGTAGTGAACTTGATATAACCGAAGGAACCTGATAGCTTTTAAAAAGAGTGGTTAAAGCTCCGCAATTAAAAATATCTTCTGTTTTAAAAATAACCGAGTGGTTTCTTTTAAACTGTTTCAATGATTCAACTTTGGTTTATTTTCTTTGCATTAATAATAATGCATCCCATTATTAACCTATCATTGCAGAAAACAACGAAAATACAACGTCCTCTTATGCCATCCGCATTCGCCACGTGGTCCCGTCATCATCCGTTAGGTTACTTAACTAACGACAGAGCGGGGGCTGGGCTAGCGCGGGTATAAAACATAAGTGACGTCTAAATAGCTATCATATATAGATATTATACATTCGTCAGATGCAATAATAGGCATTCCAGATCATAGATGAACATTATTGGATATACAAGCAATCCGCATTTCTTTTGAGCCTGCAACGAAAGACGGATTATACAGTTGTGATGAATAGCCATTACCCCACCCTAGACCCCTACAGGTACGGCAAACTACCCGCCAAGTACTCGAAGTGAAGCAGTCTCCCTCAACAACATGAGTAGGCCACTAAATACTTCAAAGTACCCGGTAGTTTGTACACCCCACCTTGGGTCTATCTTAGGAGCAAAAACAGTAAAATGAAATAATACAACGGTGGCTACAACCGCAACCTGGATGTGCCCCGCAAAATAATATTACAACATATTACAATTACATCGAATGAATGAATATAACAACCCATCTCAAACCCTGGCTAATCATCACAACAATCCAATACAGTTCATAATCACAAACAGTTAAAATCATTACAGAAATTTGCAACCCCCTGCCAACCGACATACTAGCAGTTAGGGGAGGTTTACGAACACATTATACAGTTCACAGATATAATCTAATTAGCAAACATCGTATAATTTCGATCGGGCAAACACATTAGATTCTACTCCAAAACTTCTCTGTGCACCTGAGACTTAAGCAGAAAATAAACATTCCAGAAAAGACAAAATATTCACAGAAGAGTTACTGGGGAAATTTGGCGTGAATCGGTCTCAACTCGGCCGCGGATCCACGGCGGATCGCTGGGATCGGCTGTGGTTCCGCGGCCGTTTGGCCGATTCATGCTTCCAAATTTCTCCAGTGTTCTTAGAATTTTCTGCTTGTAATTTTAGAGGCCCCTGAAAAATTTTTAGACCTCGATTTAAATTCGACAAAAACTTGGTGAATACGATATTTTTTTCGGTTCGTTTTGCGTTCGAAATTCATACGACTTTGTTAATGATTTAATTATTGTTTAGTTAAGCTCTGATACCACTGAAAGTCGATGTACAACACCCCACGAGTTGCGGGGAGGTGGAAATATGAAAAACAATCTTGTTCTTTATGCAAACATCGACTAACTGAAGAATCTTTGCTAAACTATAACTAACATATATATAGAATTTGTTAACTACTATGAAAAGAGATTATACCTAGTGAACCTAGTCCTTCGTCTTTTCGTTCTCCACCTCCTCTTCGGCCTCCTCTATGTCAATGATGATCCACCCGAGAGATTCTACTCCAAGCTTCACCTCTAATCTTGAGGTAACTAGGTTTCTTTAGTTGCTAATCAAAGGCACCTAGGTGATATAGAGAATGAATATGGATTAATTAGTCTATCTAATCCTTGATCTCAACACATGAGGGGTAGGATTAGGGTTTGAAGAAAGAGTGAGCTTGATGAGAGAGAAGGTGAGCATGAATAATAATGAAAAAGCTTCTCACTTCTAATATATAATGAAGCATAAGAAAATCAAATAAATAAATCTAAAATGATTTATCATCAAGCTTCATTTAATATATGCAATGAATCATCAAGTGAGTCATTAAGCAATAAATGCTTCATTAACTCACTTGAATGATTCATCTAATGAGTCACAAATGCATTTAATGTAAATGACACCTAAACCTTCAAGTCACCATGCTTCTAGAAGCTTCCCGACAAATTATGAGAATGCCCTTCCTATCCGTGAAAACACGGAAAAACTTTAGACTGTATAAATCCAATAATCCGATACTAGAATCTGGCTTAAACCAAAGCCGACTAGTAAAAACTGTCCAAACGTCGTACGTGCGTTTAAACATGCATGCGTCCAAACCCTTATCATAAGACCATACGACCTCTATATCGTTTCGCCTGGAGCAGGGAAACTCTCTGTGTGGGACTCTAAAGACTTGACTACTACGCTGGCAGTGGGTTTAACCACAGACCGTAAGCGGCACTAGCTGTACGTAACGGTCCCCAGGTAGACGTCGATAAGAAAGTCGATGAGGAAACCCATCCGAACTCCTACTGAGCCTGATGTGACAATCTCCGTACAGTTCGGTCTGTTCGTCTAGGACTATCGCATATCGGGCCTAGGGGGCGGCAAGCGTCAGTCCCCTAATAGCGATATAAGTCGTGTCGGAGCGTAGCCCATTACACCTTGAGAAACTACTGGAACCTACCAGTAAATCTCGCTTGCCCTGGCCAGGGACTTTGCATAATGGCTCTCTGACACAGTGCGATATCAACTCCCAATACCGGGAGAGACGAATCCTGTCTAACCGCCACTGCCTCCAAGTGCTTCGGGACTGCACCCAACTGCTACCTGTTTGCACGACTCCTTTGAGCCGTGGTAGGGTAGCAATCTAAGAACAGTGGGAACACACTCGAGGCAAAGCAGCAATGTCAAGTCTGCGGACTAAGCTGTACTCATGTCACCTGGGAACTGTTAACTAACAACGGGTATAATACCAACCAACAGTTCCCCCGCGAGTCCTGTCCGGTGTACCCGTAACCTAATGAGCACCTGTATAATATCTCCAGTACGACGTACTGATGGCTGTGGGACAGACCATCTCCACAACTGGGATGAGAAGCGTACACACTAGTCAACTCCGGAATATCGATGCCCTGTCTCGATAATCCAACGACCAGGGACGTGTATAGGATGTTACTTATAGACTACCCAGCCCCCACTAGTGTGACTGCCATCACAACGCTGGTAATCAAGCAAAGATCCTATGGGCTCTACTAATATGTCTAAGCTATACGTTACAAGAAACATATGCACATATTAAAGTAGACTCAAACCAAGTAGCATACTACTATTTTTAGCAAGACTGTTATATATAACTGTGAATATCCTAAGCTTCCATTAAGTAATATACAAGCTAGTATGATACAATAATGGTCCCTAGGGTATATACACTAACATAGAATTGTCCATCGAAATGGGTGTGGTAGAGGATAAAGAACAAGTAGATGTAGAAATACCGACTTCGGAGTCGATAGAAGGAATGCGGACAAAACGGGCACTAGAATCCTGTGTCCAGACGAGTATGCACTAAATGGTTTAGCACAAGTGGCAGCGTTGTGATAATTAAGGAAAATTGTATTGGTGTTTGTTTTGAAAAAATACGGATTTTTGAAAAATCGCACAAACAATGCACAAGCAACCCTAATTCTAGTGGTCACCTAGGTCAAGTCTCTAGACTGCTCCTAGACTTCCAGAAGACAAGTCACGGGATAGATCCTCTACTGCCTTTTTGCCCCTCCTGTGGCCAGGTAAGTGGGAGATTCTCCACTACGTAAGTAGTGGGCCTAATTAAGTAACCACTTGCCTTAGACACACTTGCCTTAGACACCACAAAAGAAACGCGGATAAGCAATAGATTACCCACGACCTCTTTCTGTCCTAAGTGAGCGCGACGGTCCTTACAGTCATGTCTAGATATTTTTTAGTTAATGAGGGTGATACGGATGCAAGTTTGTGATTTTTGGGGCTTAGGAAGGGTAATGAACTCCCCACCGAATCTGAATTTGGTCTTTGCCCCTTAATTTCCGTGTTAAAATATGCAAACAACCAAGATCAAACACGCAACAATTTTCTTTTTTCGGCGCTGCGAATTTTTGCAAAGAATCCTGCAGAAATTGGTTAATGGACAGAGCATGGAGGAGATAAGAAAGACATAAGTATACCTAAGAAGTTTGGTGCACTGAAACCCTAGGAACGCCGCGGAAACGCCGCAATAAGCCTACTTTGGCCGCGGATCAGCCGCAAGATGGTGAGATCCCTGCACAAAAATTTTAGGAACTGCTCCTGTTGCCTCTCTGGACTTTTTGAGATGTCCTGAAAATTTTTCCTCTCGCTCCACAGATTCCAGATCTCCTTGCAACAAATCACAACAGATCGTTAAGCACTTGTGCGAATTTTGATCTAAAAATTCTGATGGAATAATAAATTTTCCAACTCTAATTACAAAAATGAACAAATTAGCACACTATCCCCGGCAACGGCACCATTTGATTGATCATCGTTTCCGTGTCGTGTTTAGAAAAGTGTAAAAGATCACAACCAAAGAAATTTATACCGCAATCAATTGACGGTGTCTATTGTAGTTTCGTCGGTGAATGCGGATCGTCCACTGAGAAAGTGTGATTTGCTTGTTATTGTTTTAGTTGAGTTGAAAATTAAAATATAAAAGACAACTGATTCAAGATTTATGAAATTTAGTTTCAAGAATTATAAAGAACTGGATCTAAAAGCAAGAAATGATAGAGATCAAGAAAATATCCAAATCGATTGAATTATCAAGATTTTTCAAGAGACTTGTCGGAATCGATCCAATTGATAGTGATGATGAATACTAATGATTACAAATTCTTATCTATTGAAGATTTGTTGCTAGAACGATGACGATCAATGAGATTTAGGGATCTATTGAAGAAACTTGGGTTTCTTCATCATCATCCCTTGTCCTTTCATTGATTATCATTCAAATTCTAGCCTCTAGCAAATTGAATCACCGATCGTTGATCTCTAATTTGGAGCGAAAACATTCAACAAAGTGATCTCGCTCAAATTAGGTTTTCGATGATTTAATTTCCTAAAGTTTACAAAACTCATAAGACTTAAGAATCGTTCAAGAATTTAATCATCATCATCTACCTATTTTCTCGATTCTGCTACAAGCGGAGAATTTACTCGCGCATCATTATAAAGCAGTCAAGAACTAAGAATATCATAATGCAAGAATGAATAGAAAGCAAGAATAGAGATTTTCACCTTTGTTTAGATCTTCTTCAAATTACAACTCTCACTCAAGTTTACAAGACTAGCTCTAGCTCATTCAATTGAGAAGGAATTTGGCATCGATCTTTGCGTGGCTCGCTCGTCGTGAGTCGCGGATCGTCGTGGATCTCTTGCTCGAATGAAGATCAGCGTTGCTTCAAAGGCTCGTTGAATGCTTGCTTGATTTGGTACTCGATGTATCTTGATTTGGCTTTGGAATTGGATTTGGGCTAGGGTTTTAAGTTGCAAGTTGTGTCACTCAACTTGCGGAATTTTGGTTCAATATTCAACAATGAACAACCCTTATAATGATGCCTCGGGTTTCTTTTTATAGCTTTCCCTTTTAGCTTCTCCTAGAAGCTAGATCTAGCTTCCCTTGGAAGCTTGGTTGTTATCAAGCTTGCATAGGAAGCTAGGTAGTTATATAGAATTTTCTAGATTAAGCTAGTTAGCTAGCTTGCATGAGAAGCTTGTTGGTTATGAAACTTGCACAAGAAGCTTGGCGGTTAGAAGGGAAGCTTCTGGAGAATTCGAGGAACTGAAATGTCTTGAAGAAGTTTGGGCATTTAAAGAGAATCCTCGAAAAAAGTTTCCTGCCACCGATGAGTCAACCCGGCCGCGGATACGCGGCGAATAGGTGATTGATCTGTTTTATGTGAGTTGTGTTTGTAACCACAATCAGAATGGTGTCGCACGTAGCTAGACCGAGGTGAGTACGGGTCGTCCTCAGGGAAACGTTGAATATTTTATTCTTACTTTAGACGTGTTGAGAAAGAAAGGAAGAAGAATAAAGAATGGTTGTAGGTTCTAGATCTACGTTTAACACGGATGCAAAATATAGATCTAGATTAACTACGGATGTAAGTTTAATACTAAAAGAGGGCTTGTAGGGTTTATTAGGATTTAGTAGTTATTGATGATTAATTAAAGATTACTCTTTTTATCCTTTAATAGATTTAAAACTAGAACGACAGTGATGCATGTAGATTAGGGTTTCTGGAGGGAAAAAGAGTTCCCACTCTTAACCCATATCTCGACATGGAACTCCGTTCATATCTAGCCTTTACCAAAACAATCATTAATCTAATCTCTAATCGCGGTCGAGACTAACAATAAATTGGTAGCGCGCCCGATTAGGATGTTAATGATTCTTTTGGTAAAGTTTATAAACTTTATAGGACGTAAAAAGAGTTTAAGGATCTTCATCATCCATTAATCTACGCTAATCCTACGAACCCTAACAAGCGGAGAATTACTCGCGCATGATGGAGATAAAAGAACGGATAGAGATCATGATGTAAATAATAAAATGCAATAAGAATAAAGACAACTACCTTTATTAATCAACTTGATCAAATACACTTTGTTTCTTTTAGAAAATGATTACAAAAACCTAATTTGCTTCTCGATCTCTTCTGAAGGAGCTAGATGAACAGCTGATGGTCAACCTGGATGCTTGAGCCATCTTGGACTTCGTGATCTCGTCGGCTTGATGACTTTTCCAAGAGGCTCTCGGTCCTTATTTATAGTCCCAGAGCCAGAGCCCTAGCTTCTTAAATTGGAAACCAATGGTTAGGATTCTAACAATAAAATCCCAGCTCACAACTCTTCTGGCATGCGGCGGATCCGCAGCCAATAAGTTGGTTTGGCCACGGATCCGCGGCATTGTAGAGGGATCTTTTGATTTGGTCCTCTGGGCTTTCATCTTCATGACACGTGGCGATCTTTTGAATCTCAGGAAACTGAAAATCTTCTCGCAGTTACTGCCAGACTTAATTTCTTAGTTTGCATTCTTAATTAGACAGGTTTGCTCTAACAACTTTGATTCCCTTGATTTTAGCCCTGAAAATTCTGCACAACAACTCCACAAATAATATTTGTAGAGTTTGTTTTATTGAGATATTAATTTCACCATTAAGATTTGGTCAATGGTATTTATGCAAACATTTTCCTACCAAATGTTAATTATAATATATAAACACATGAAAAAAGTATTTTTACAGACAAACCCTCATATGTATCATATATTATAATAAACACCTTTTCTAATATAGAAATAGTAGGAAAAATGGCATATTAAATGTGCAGTTTTATCAACTGAACAAATACCTCCAAATTTATCTTTGATCGTCCCGAGCAAACTAGTTTATTCAAGAGAAGGAGAAAAAGAAAGGAGAAAAATAAGCACACTTTCGTAGGCAACACGATTGCACTGAGCACGTGCAACAAGCCGTTAAACCTCTAGGTGTCCCCAGTAGGAGGAGTGTCGTCTCCTGAGGGTTTTCAGCGGATTACACCCACAAAATCCTATAATAAAAAAAAGATGGTGAAACTTATATATAAAGATAAGAACCATAAAAGAAATACTTTGAAAATTTAGAGTTTCCAACTACACTAGCTTTTCGATTGTCATGAGCCCTATCTTAATAGTCATGAAAAAAATGTTAGAAATCACATCATCCCTCAATAAAACATCTTCTTTATTCTTCGTTCCTACCTTTCATCCAAACATCGATCATATACCCCTACGTGCGTGAATAGAACATCCTTACACTCGGAGAATTCAATTCAAGCTATCATACTCTTGTCCATCTACCTCAGTACTTTTTAATTGATATTTATATGGAATATGATCACACATTTTTCATACGACCGTTAATACTTCTTGAGGTACTAACTGATCGATTACTCATGTGCTTGCTGATTAGGTGTATTAGTATTTTCCTCGTCTTGCACCACCTAAGGCTTAGCAGTGACTCGCAGACCAGTTGGTCTAAGGTACTAGGTGATGAAGCACCCTCGCTATATTTTTTTATTGCTGCCTTGGTGATAACAAAACCAGTGTTCATTTTTCTCCACCATTTTATCTTTTATTCATTTATAATATACTTTGGCTTTTAGACAAGAGCATTTCAAGGTATCCTCTACTATCCCGAGTTTCAAAACGTGTGTAAGTGCGTATAGTAGGGTATCAATATTCAAATGTTTGGCTTCCAGAATAGGAACTATTTTTCAGACTTATTTTTATCCTCAGATTAGTGACTTCTTTAATCTTACTAACCCTTGGGACAACGGCTCATAACTACTTATTACTAGTTCGTTTAAGAAAACTTATAATTTTCTTGGTTTTCTTGAACAATTCCTATATTTTAAATATAATTTTTCACTTTCTAATCTTACAACATTTTCAAAAAATTTTAAAATTTTTGAAAATGTTGTGCTTATGCAAAGTATGATGCAAATTGATGCGTAAATAAGCATAAACCTCCCCCAAACCTGTTTACAGCAGTGTCCTCACTGATGTCATCCCTTAAGCTCAAAAACATGTAGACTTGGGAGGAAAAAGGGGGCAAGAAATAATGCAAGTGAAATCCTCCCCCAAAGTTATTTTTGGCTCACAATCTTATAAAAATTCTTTCAAGAGCCAAAATATCCAACCCCCTCCCCCCAAACTTGAGTTAAACAATATTTAAGCTTTTAAAATTATAGGGGGGTTAAAGTTATTGGTAAAAGTAAAGCCTTACAAAGACCAAAAGTCAACACCAACCATTTAAAAATTTTATCGATGAAGCACCAAAATTGGTAGAAGAACATGTCACCTATTGACGTGAAGAAGTGGGGAGGAAATAAGAGGTGGGATAGAATGTGTTTGCGTCTCGTTTTGGAGAGACGACATAGTGATAGTGATGATGGATTACTCGCATTATCATGATTGTCCAGAAGAAGGGGTGGAGATTCAATTTCTTCGTCTTGGAGTTGATTCATCTCAACACCCGTGTCTTTTAAAAATGCGAGTTCATCAGCGAAAATTTTCTCAAAGCTTTCATCGATACCCCGAAGAATAATCTCATCAGGAAAAACAGGGTGATCGTCAGACTCTATAAAAAGTTCCTCATCAGCGTTAGATGTTGATCCGGACAACTCGGTGGAAGAGTCCGTGTATGTATAATACATGGTTGGGTCAAACAACAACATATGAAAAGAGTCAGTATCATGAGGTTGATCAAATTCGCTGCTGTCGACATCCATTAATTCGATAGAACACACATGAGCATAGGGTTCAGAGGGTTCACTTCCTAACTTGTAAATGTTAAGCTCAATTGACTTCTTTCAAAAGGATAGGGTCATAGAGCCGTTTCTACAATTGATTACTGCGTTGGAAGTTGCTAGGAAGGGCCGACCGAGTATCACCGGGATTTGATTGCGTGGGTTTGCCACAAGTTGTGTATCTAAAACAATAAAGTCCACAGGGAATATGAATTCCCTGACTTTGATTAACACATCCTCTAGCTCACCCCTAGGTTGGGTGATAGATCGATCCGCCATCTGAAGAGTGCAATGCACAGGTTTTAACTCTCCGATCCCTAATTGCTCATAAACAGAATACGGAAGCAAGTTAACACTAGCACCTAAATCGAGTAGAGCACGTTTGATATTTTTACCCCTAATGGAAATAAAAATTGTATGACTCCCGGGGTCCTTTCGTTTCTTGGGTAGTTGTTGTGTAAAAGCAGTGCTCACATTACTCGCAATGAAAACTTTTTTAGGTACTTGAACTTTTCTCTTCCTAGTGCACAAGTCGTTTAGGATTTTCGTATAAGACGGAACTTGTTGAATAGTATCTTGGAGAGGAATGTTTATGTTAACTTGCTTAAAAATTTCCACAATCTTCTCCATTTGTGGACTTGGTATGTTGCCCTTTAACCTGCTTGGATAAGGTGCTTTATCAATAAGGGTTTGGTCCAACATTAGAGAAGTTTGTGGGGATGGAATGGATCCCAGAATTGGAGTGGGGATCGTTTTAGGTAGATTCGAGGAAATGGGCGAAGGGTTCGAGCTTTGAGGAAAATGAAGAATAGGCTCGGATGAAGGTGGGAGACTAGAAGAAATAGGGGAAGAAGTAGAAGCTGGGGTATCATTGGTGTCACTAATATCATCAAATTGCTCACCCACTCGGTTATTCAGCACTTTTCCCGATCTCAACGTAGTAACGATACTCACATTATAACTTTGTGAGTGGCCAAGATTTGGTAGGGGTTAAGACGGAAGTTTCCCTTTCTCTCTCGCACTCATTGCGGCGTTCAACTGTGCAATTTGGTTTTCTATTGATTTAATACTCTCACCATGGGGGGCGGAGTCTTTCTTTATGGTATCAATAGAAGACTTCATATCAGCCGACTTTTGAATAGTATCTTTCATAAACAAATCCAAAGTTTGTGCGAGTGAAGAGTTATCAGTACCGGCCAATTGTGGTGCAGAAGTGTTGGTCGGATTTTGGAAATTTTGTCACTGAAAGAGGTGTTGACTTTGTGGTTATGGTTGCTGTGGAGGAGGTCTTTGATAATTACTTTGGAACTGATTTTGATTTTGGGGTTGGTTTTGGTTCCAAGCAAAGTTAGGATGATTCCTCCATTCTTGATTGTACGTGGAAGAATAAGGATCGTTTCTAGGTCGCTGCTGAAAAGCAGCATTAATTAGAAACGATGCATTCATAGAACATTCTTCCGTTAAGTGTGAAAGATCAGAACATCAACCACACACGGTCCTGGGAAGCGTGACCTGATTTAGGGAGACTGATGAGAATTTGTTCTCAATAGCGTCGAGTTTCTTCTGCATCGCTGCCATTTCGGCTTTTACTGCGATAGAACATCGAGCTGATGAATACCTCTCCTAGATGAAGGTGGTCTAACACTTTCCCATTGTAATGTGTTTTGAACTAAATCTTCTAGATATTTCCAAGCTTCACCATCATCTTTAGACAGGAATTGACAATGACATATGGTTTCAAGCATCTGTTTTGTCGTGAAATCAATACCCTTATAGATAATTCGACACAGATCCCATTTAGGGATTCCATGATGAGGACATTGGATAAGAAAATCCTTGAACCGTTCAAAATATTTTCAAAATGGTTCATTGGGAAGTTGGGTAAATTTGAAGATTTTGCTCCGAACACGGGCGATCTTGTGATTGGGATAAAATTTCTTAAGGAATGCTGCAACGAACTTATCCCATGTTGAAATAGAATGTGCGGTTGTGTTGTAAAGCCACTTCTCGGCTAAATCGCACAAAGTGAATGGGAGAAGACGTAAACGCATAGCATCCACAGACAGTTGTGATCTACCCATAAAAGAACATACGTTTTCGAATTTGGTGATAAAAACATTTGCATCTTCATATTCAAGACCGTGAAATTTGGGCAACAGTTTGATGAAATGAGCTTTAATTTCGAAATTGTCCCCATTGGCTGCTGGAATAGAAAGATAAGTGGGAAGGGGAACACGTATAGGATAACATCTCTCTTGGAGAGAAATGCGTGGAGGATTCTGCGCACCTACGGGCGGTGGCAGCTTGGTATTATAATTTGATAGAGTACCGTCCATCTCGGTCGATGTGGTGGGTGGTGGGAAAAAAGAAGATGAAGAAATACCGACCTTAGAGTCGATAACAGGAGCGCGGACAAGACGGGCCCTAGAATCCCGTGTCCAGCCAAGCATGCACTAAACGGTTTTAGCGCAAGTGGCAGCGTGTGTACTTTTAAAAAAGGTCTGTTTTGAAAAGTGTGTCGGACTTAGACAAATCACACAAAAATGCACAAACAACCATAAAACTAAGGTTACCTGGGTCAAGTCTCTAGACCGCTCCTAGACTTCCAAAGGACAAGCCGTAGGATCAATCCTCTACCACCTCTTTACTACTCTTGTGGCCAGGTAAGTGCCAGGTAAGTGGGAGGTTCTCCACTACGTAAGTAGTGGGCCTAATTAAGTAACCACTTGCCTTAAACACACTTGCCTAGACACTACAACAGTAATGCAAATAAGCGATAAATTACCCACGACCTTCCTCTATCCTTATTGAACGCGATAGTCCTTAGAGTCTTGTCTAGATATTTTTTAAATTAATGTAGGGTTGATGCGGATGCTCGTTTTGTGATTTGAGGGGCTTAGGAAGGGTGATGAAATCCACACCTAATCTGAATTATGGTCTTTCCCCTTAAAGTCCGTATTAAAATATACAACAACAAACCAATAACAAAACTTTGCAAAAAGTTTTTTGAGCGGCGATATTTTGCAAAGAATCCTGCAGAAAAAATATTTTATTGGATTTCAGAGGAGAGAGAAAGATGTAAAGAAGATACCAGAAAAATTGAAAACCCTAAATCCCTTAAGGAGCCGCGGTTCCGCCGCCAACAGGCTCTTTATGTTAGTTATATGTATGCCCTAGAGGCCATTACTGTACATAGGATGTATATTGTAGTGGATGCTGGGACATATATAGGGAGGACTTTCTTGCTCGACATGATAGTATGCTATCTGGTTACCCTTTACCTTAACGTGTATGCTGATTGTCTCTCTGTTACATGTTGGTAAAGCCCTTAGGATATGTACTTGACTACCTGGACTATGATGCGGATCATACTAGTGGGGACATGGTAGTCCATAAGTACATCCTTCAAGGTCCCTAGTCGTAGGTATATCGAGACGGGGCATCGATATACCAGAGTAGACTAGCGTATACCTTCTCGACCCATACAGATGGGCGATGGATGATCCCATATCCATTGGTGTTTGACATCAGAGATGATATACGGGTGCTTAGTAGAGACTGGGTACACTGGACGGACTCGCCGAGAACTCCCAGATGGTATTATACCTCACGTCAGATGGCAGTTCTCTGGTGATACTGGTACAGAGTAGTCTGTTGACCCGAGATCGTCATAGAGTCTTGTGCGGTTCCCACTGTGCTTTGATTTCCATCTTACCACGTCCAAGAGGGCGTGCAAAATGGGGGTTTTTGGGTACAGTCCCGAGTCACATGGAGGCAATGAGCGATAGGAGGGGATTCGTCTCTGCCGGTATAGGGAGTTGATGTTGCGCTGTGTTCGATTGGCTATAACAGGAAATCCCTGGTCAGGGTTGCTGAGATTTACTGGTAAGTGTTACCAGTAGTTTCTCGAATTGTTATAGACCTCATATCGACACGACTTATCGAGCTATTGGGGTCTGACGTTTACCACCCCTAGGCGAGATATGCGACATATCAGACGATCAGACCGGACTGTACGGTAGTGTTACTGGTTGGATTCACTGGAGTGTGAGCGGGCTTGCTCGTCGATCTTCTGATCGCTCAATACCCGGGTGGCCGTTACGTTTAGCAGACCGCTTGCGGCTTGTGGGTGTTTGATATGATCATCACCTGCTGCCGGCGTATTGACGAGTCTTTAGAGTCCTACACAGAGGTTTCCTGGCTCAAACGAAACGAAATAGGAGCGCATATGAGATATGTGCGGGACCGAGAATAATGCATGTATATGATACCGTATTTCATTCTCGCGATGAATGTGTCGAATGGTTATATGCGATATAACCTAGTTATCGAATCGAGGGTTGATTCGATAAGCCGATACATTGGATACTAGTCGGTTATATGCGATATGACCGGATCGTTAAATCAAGTGTTGATTTAATGATTTAATGCATAATTATATATTTGATATATTACTTTGCGTTAACTAGTATCGGTTCACTTAAGATGGATTTTCTCACTCGGATGTGCGCATTGTATATGCGATATACTTTTGTGCACTTGTTTGTATCATGTTTGATGTTACATGTTTACTTGGTTAAGTGTAAAGAATTAAACCATGGTTAAACATATAATTAGGGTTTTATTTTTCCATTACTTATTTATTCATTTATTTGTTTGTTTATACATTTTGGAAAATAAATGGAAAAGAGAAAAAGAATGGTGGCTTTATTTGTTGTTTAGTTGAAGCTTCATGAAGCTTTGACTTTGTCCACCATTCTTATCTCATCCTTAACCCTAACCATTCCTTTAACCTTGGTCAATTCTCTACACATAACCATAGTTAGAATTATGATAAGTATTGTTTTTCTATTCTTTTTAATTAACTTATCATATTTCTTTCTTCATCTTCTTCATCTTCTTCAATGAAGAAAAAGCTTTCTTCATCAATGGTGATTGATGTATTTGAGTGAGAAATCCAATTCTAAAGTGAACCCAACTCCTATTTCTTCATCCTCTACCTCTTGCCAAGTAGTAGAGTGTGTTTCCTTCACAAGTTTTCTTGACTTGGTGAAGTTGGAGCTTGATCTAGCGATGCCTCGACGTAGATCATCTTCGGCACGTCGTCGATAACCTAGCCCGCTTCTTCTCCGATGAAGCCGACGCTAGAGCCCGGAATTGCATGAGGACAGCGAGGCGACTTCATTGCGGAGCTATGGAGGTGGAGAACCGGATCTACAAAGGTTGTATTTCCGTATTCTTGTAGTTAAGTGTTAACTAGTTTTCATTTTGGCCTAGAATTCTAGCCAACGATCCGTACACTAGGGTTTCTCGGCACCGTAATTTTTGAAATTGGCATGGTTGATGCCTTGTGAGACCTCTTGAGAGTGCCTAGGAACCCTACAGTGGTATCAGAGCCTAGCTAGAGCCTTAGGCAAAGTCTAGACGGAGTTTGAAAGCTGGACGAACCGAAAACCTAACCCCAAAATAGCTTTCTGGACTTTTTCTAAAAAATGGGATTTTTGTCAATTAAAAATATGCAGAAAATCAAGCAGGGTGTTATTTGAATTACTGTGAAATACGAGGGCCTAAGTCGACTTTTCCAGCGCGTAACCGCGGCACGTGCTATGCATGATGCGGCGGTTCCGCGGCCTTACTGTTCCCTTGTATGATGATTTCTGCACAGTAACTCATATAATTTAATGCTATATTTTCTGGGATATTTTTGTTGTGACTTTACAGAAGAGTATTCTGGGGTACTATTGGGATTCGAATGTTCGATCGGATTATCAAATTTTGTCTGTGTGGCTTTCCGGATAAATTTTAGAATATGTTAAAAAGTTCGACCGGATATAAATACCCAATTTTTCCCCTGTCGGGAAATTTCCAAGTGTTGGATTTTTCCGTAGTTTAACGACGTTCTAAGTAGTGCAAGTAACGCGATGGACCCTCTAGAAGGCAACAAACCTAAACTCGATTATGTGACCGTCTTGAACTGCCCTTTGAACCTTCGGGTTTGGGGCAGTACGGCGTGCCACATGTGAGGCGTTGGCTTGACCCTTCTACGGCTGGACCGTTGGTACTGAGGCACGAACTGAATGTTGTTAGACTTATTTCATGTGTTGAGCTGTACCGGGAAAACTTGGGTGTTCGATTGTTCGATCGGAAAGTCTAACATTTTCTAATTATCTGGAATGTGATACAATAATTGGAATTCACAAAGAGTTATGAGATAACTGAATGAATGTTATAAACATAGCACTTTAGTCTCACTTGATCGGTTGCCACGGAATTTTGATGTGATCAAAAGTCCGTCGCAATCACGTAGCATACGCGGATACTCGCCGGGTAAACTTAATAGATAGCCTCACCCCATAGCCCCGACCAAGTGACTGTAGGAGAACCCCGTCGCCGAAAGCATCCGTCCGGGTGCTCGCGGTAGCGGTGTTCCGCCTTGGTGCACTTCGTCGACGGCGTCGGGGGTGCAGCCGCCTACTAAAGTTTGCGACGAGCATTCGATCAGGATGTCGGGAATCTTGTTGAATTCCCCGACTTGAATATTGAAAAGTGTTTTCGATTTTGAGACTAAAATGCGGGGTTTATAATTGTTAGGCATGCGATGTCTAAAGAATTCATTTGGTCAGGCATGCGATGTCTGAGGTGGTTGCGGATTCCAACTGTTGTAGTTTTACACTTTCTTTTCTGTGACCGTAAGTGTAATATGTGATATCGCCGGTTTCGTTGCTATATGTCAACGACAATTGGGATGGACATATTTACTTACGTTGATGACATGTGATGTTATGTGTTGCTGGATATGTTATATTGGATCGTCGTGTTTGAATAGCCGGGGGTTTTTATGTGAGATGAGTGTTTTTCATTTTCATTCATGTAAAAACTTGTATGTAATATTCTTTTATTGGGGCACTTCCAGGTTGCGGAAGTTGTCACCCTTTGTATATTATTTACTTTTCCGCACTAGGATAGACCCAAGGAGGAGGGCACAAGTAACCGGGTTCTGGAGTCCAGTAGGAGACCAACTCGAGGAGTCGAGTCCGGGTCTCCTAACTCTAGAATTGGTAGGGTTGCTTGCCGCTCTCGTAGGGGTCTAGGGGTGTGGGTTTGGCTATTCATCACGACCGTGGAATCCGTGTTTTATACTGGCTCGTATTGAAAACACGGACGTCCTAGTATATCCAATATTTCATATGTTTCTTCCGCTGCGATATCTGTGATGTGATCATGTGATGTTCTGTGATAGATATAGTATATAGTATATATGATATATTATATAGACGTTACTTATGTTTTACACCCGCGCTAGCCCTGCCCTGCTCTGTCGTTAGTTACCTAACCTAACGGTGCACGAGGGGACATCGAGGCGAATGCGGATGGCATAAGTGTACGTTATATCTATCTGTGATGCTTAGGTATTTAAATGATGGGACTTCATTAATGTGATTAATGAAATAAAAGAAACTTAAGATGTTGTAGAATCGAATTTCAAAATAAAACAGGTAGCTACAGTTCTTGCTTTGCACAGAGGTATATATGATATATCCTGCACCTTATTCGATAAGGAAAGGACCGAGATCCCTTCACCGGGAGTGACTCCTTTAGCAATAACTGGCAGATGCTACACACTCGGTTTATCTTTTGATTGCTTTTAAGAGTTCTGCTTTGCACAGTGATATATATGATATATCCCGCACCTCATTCGACGAGGAAAGGACCGACGATCCCTTCACCGGGAGTGACTCCTTTAGCAAAACTAGAAAAGCCTCAAAAACACTCCATTTCAAAATCATTTGATTCTACAACGATATCAAGTTCATTACGCAAAAGGTTATCAGAAAAACCTGACTTAGCCCTCCGTCATTTCAGATAAGTACTAGTTAGTATTCGTGCTACGTTTGTTGACTATGTTAAGGCGTAGTGTGCGGTAGCTAATTAGTGCTTATCTGCATAAGCATATGATGTGATTGGATTAGGGTAGTCGTGCGACTTTGTTGACTATGTTAAGGGTCGTGCGGGTGGTTTTAATTCAATCGGGAAATGACGGGTTGAACTTGACTAGCACTTATGATTTGTTGACTATGTTAAGGTCATATAGCTGCTAGGGGCAAAATATTATCGGGAATTTCAAGTGTTGAAATTTGCAATGAGATTGCATACCTTCTATGAGATAGTTGGATCCCGATACCCGCTGCGAGTAAGTGTTACTCCTGGGAGAGTTTTATACATTACAATTAGCCGATCAAGTAGGTGTCTAGAAAGGTGTTAACGAGATTACACCTCTGGGAAAGCGAGGTTTACATTAATTAGGTTCGTGCGAAAGCACGAGGGACCTCCCTCAAAGTACCGACACTGGCCTGGCTGAAAGATTGGCGAACTTGTAATGTGTAATTAATCCCGGCTAGTCTTTCCTTTTAGGGTTTGAAGGAAGATTTGATAAAAAGCAGTGGGAGCCATCCTGATTAGATAAAATAAAAACCAATCTATTCTTGCAAGAGCGCACGCTGAGTGTTTTCTTCTCTCTCTCTCCAGGTAGCGACCATATCACGCCTTAATCAAGATAATAATACGGATTATTGACCGAACCCGCTTGTTTTACTGAGCTGGGGAACGTTGGTCCCGCTCCAACTTATAATTGTTATAAGACAGAGCAGGAAATTGGGGAATACCAGAATTCCCATGCCGCCCAAACGAAGAGAGTGCATGCTGATGCATCCTCTTCGGGTGTGTTCATTATACAGAACTGTTTCTCAGTATCCTTTACGTCCTGGGTATGTGATACCAGATCAGAATCCCAGATATGTAATCTGTTACATAGGGCTAAAGATAGGTAGAAAAAACTGAGAACGGGTGATAAGTTTCATGAGGCATAAAACGGGGCAAGTGTTGCAGCCAAGTCTGTTGGTCACTGTCACCCTGTATTACCAATACATTGATTCTGAACGAATGTTATTAGATACCGAACCTGATATACAAAATCATATCAGTCTCTTTATCAGTAAAGAAATGATAAAATTTTGTATTGTTGGATAATGTTTTGAACATTTCCTATATCAAAAGTTGATCGGTTCAGGCACGTTATCTAAAAGCATTGATGTTCTAAATCAAACTACAGTTCTTAGTATATGGAACACACACAAGAGGAAGAATTCAGAAATGAACGAATCCTTCTTGAGGTATTGTAGACTAGGTCAGATCAATGTGACCCGACTAGCTAGAGTTACATATAGATGCATATTTAAATCAGTTTGAATTTACATCTTGTGAAACTCGTCAGTCATGTCACAAAGATAAGATGACCATAGCTCTGTTTATTGGAAACAGAGAAAGAGTTAGTGAACTCTTGGGATGATACATGTTGATGTATGTAGGTCCCCTGTCTACACATGCCAAACTCGGTTCTTTTACTTCATTACATTCTCTGATGATCTCTCAAGATTCAGACATACATTCCTGTTGAAACATAAGTCCGAACCTTTTGAGATATTCACAGAATATAAGTTAGAAGTAGAGAACCAATACGGGTATAAGTATTATGTCCTTTGATGTGATCGAGGAGGAGAATACTTTAGCACGGAAATCCTGGACTTTTCTAAAGGAGAATGAGATTCTCTCTCAGCATTACTCCTCCGCATACACCATAGCACGATGGTATATCAGGATGGAGCAATTACACCCTATGTGATAAGGTGTGCTCTATGATGAGTACTACTGAGTTACCTTTTTCCTTTTTGGGAGTTATGCACTTATGAAGTTGCATACCTATTGAATAGGGTTCGAATCAAATCAGTTGCCTACCACTTCATATGTGATATGGAAAGGGAAGAGCCCATATCTTAAGTTAGTTAAGATTTGGGGTTGTCCGGGCTATGTCTAAAAGCAAAATCCGGACAAGCTCGAGGCAAGGTCTGTAATGTAAAACTGGAAAGGTTCTAGCTATACAAACTACAGCAGATGATTTGGTAGAACCAAAAGATTCAATAGTTACCAATGAACCTCAGCCTCTCCGCCGATCTAGTAGGGTTCCTCACCCACCTGAGAGATACTTTAATTTCTCTATGACAGTGGGAGCGAGAATTGCATCATGAGATGATGACCCAACTAGTTTCGAGCTGGCCATCGAGAGTAGGGACTCTGTAAGAATGGCTGGATGCTTAGCGATCTGAGATGGAATCCATGTACACCAACAAAGTATGGACTTTGGTTGCAATATCTGAAGGGTTAAATCCCCATCAGGAGCAAGTATATCTTGAGAAGATTACTTGGTGTAGATGGAAAAGTTGAGACTTTCAAAGCTAGACTTGTTAAAGCTTTTCGTCATCGACCAGGCATGGATTATGATGAAACCTTTTTCAAGTGACTATGCTTAAGTCCATCCAGATCCTACTTGCCACGGCTACATACCATGACTACGATATCTGGCGGTTGGGTGCCATGACTGCTTTTCTAAATGATGTTTTAGAAAAGGACGTCTATAAATACACAGCCAGAGGGCTTCGTAAACAATGGGAGCAGCGAAAACGTGTACAAGATGTTTTATAAGATAAAGCAGGCATCGCGGAGTTGGAACATCTGTTTTGATGGATAAGTCAAAGAGTTTGACATCATCAAAATGGTAGATGAACCTTGTATAAACAAAAAGGTAGTAGGGAGTATGGTGGCGATTCACGTAAAGTACGTGGATGACATACTCTTGATAGGGAAGTAGTTTCCTATGCTACGCTCGATCAATCTCCGATTATCACAAAGATTCTCGAAATAGGATCAAAGTGATACCTACTAAATCCTGGATTTTGGATCTATGAGATAGATCTAATTGGATGTTAGGAATCTCACTAGCTGTAGTGAGATGGTATCAATCGATCCTGGGGAGAATCACTGGAAGGGTTCCAGGGTGATAAAGACGACTGAATGTCAGTCACAGGCATTGTCTTTACCCTCAGTAAAGGGACGGTATGTTGGAAGAGTTCTAAGCTGGATACCATGGCATACTAGACAATTAAAGCTGGATACATCGCTACTTAAGATGCTACCAAAGAGGCTGTTTGGGTGTATATTGGTTCATGAGATGAACTATGTTCCTCCCATTGTGTGACAATGGAGTTGTGGCTTATGCCAAGGAACGCAGGTCCCATCAGTGATCCAGACATATTCTAAGGCAGTATCACCTGATCATGGAGATAGTTGATCTCCAGGGAGATCGAGGTTAGGAGAGTAGACTCAGAGGACAACACAGCGGATCCACTCACAAAGGCCTGTTCCCAGAGAGAGATTTTTATGGGATGGTTGAGTATGAGATACTGCAACCACTGCTACAGATGGCCCTAGTGCAAGTGGGAGATTGTTAGTTATATGTATGCCCTAAAGGCCATTACTGTACATAGGATGTATATTGTAGTGGATGCTGGGACATATATAGGGAGGACTTTCTTGCTCGACATGATAGTATGCTATCTGGTTACCCTTTACCTTAACGTGTATGCCGATTGTCTCTCTGTTACATGTTGGTAAAGCCCTTAGGATATGTACTTGACTACCTGGACTATGATGCGGATCATACTAGTGGGGACATGGTAGTCCATAAGTACATCCTTCAAGGTCCCTAGTCGTGGGTATATCGAGACGGGGCATCGATATACCAGAGTAGACTAGCGTATACCTTCTCGACCCATACAGATGGGCGATGGATGATCCCATATCCATTGGTGTTTGACATCAGAGATGATATACGGGTGCTCAGTAGAGACTGGGTACACTGGACGGACTCGCCGAGAACTCCCAGATGGTATTATACCTTACGTCAGATGGCAGTTCTCTGGTGACACTGGTACAGAGTAGTCTGTTGACCCGAGATCGTCATAGAGTCTTGTGCGGTTCCCACTGTGCTTTGATTTCCATCTTACCACGTCCAAGAGGGCGTGCAAAACGGTGGTTTTTGGGTACAGTCCCGAGTCACATGGAGGCAATGAGCGATAGGAGGAGATTCGTCTCTCCCGGTATAGGGAGTTGATGTTGCGCTGTGTTCGATTGGCTATAACAGGAAATCCCTGGCCAGGGTTGCTGAGATTTACTGGTAAGTGTTACCAGTAGTTTCTCGAATTGTTATAGACCTCATATCGACACGACTTATCAAGCTATTGGGGTCTGACGTTTACCACCCCTAGGCGAGATATGCGACATATCAGACGATCAGACCGGACTGTACGGTAGTGTTACTGGTTGGATTCACTGGAGTGTGAGCGGGCTTGCTCGTCGATCTTCTGATCGCTCAGTACCCGAGTGGCCATTACGTTTAGCAGACCGCTTGCGGCTTATGGGTGTTTGATATGATCATCACCTGCTGCCGGCGTATTGACGAGTCTTTAGAGTCCTACACAGAGGTTTCCTGGCTCAAACGAAACGAAATAGGAGCGCATATGAGATATGTGCGGGACCGAGAATAATGCGTGTATATGATACCGTATTTCATTCTCGCGATGAATGTGTCGAATGGTTATATGCGATATAACCTAGTTATCGAATCGAGGGTTGATTCGATAAGCCGATACATTGGATACTAGTCGGTTATATGCGATATGACCGGATCGTTAAATCAAGTGTTGATTTAATGATTTAATGCATAATTATATATTTGATATATTAGTTTGCGTTAACTAGTATCGGTTCACTTAAGATGGATTTTCTCACTCGGATGTGCGCATTGTATATGCGATATACTTTTGTGCACTTGTTTGTATCATGTTTGATGATACATGTTTACTTGGTTAAGTGTAAAGAATTAAACCATGGTTAAACATATAATTAGGGTTTTATTTTTCCATTACTTATTTATTCATTTATTTATTTGTTTATACATTTTGGAAAATAAATGGAAAAGAGAAAAAGAATGGTGGCTTTATTTGTTGTTTAGTTGAAGCTTCATGAAGCTTTGACTTTGTCCACCATTCTTATCTCATCCTTAACCCTAACCATTCCTTTAACCTTGGTCAATTCTCTACACATAACCATAGTTAGAATTATGATAAGTATTGTTTTTCTATTCTTTTTAATTAACTTATCATATTTCTTTCTTCATCTTCTTCATCTTCTTCAATGAAGAAAAAGCTTTCTTCATCAATGGTGATTGATGTATTTGAGTGAGAAATACAATTCTAAAGTGAACCCTGAAAGGTTCCTAGGCACCCTAGTGGGTTCTCACAAGGCATCGAACATGCCATATTAAAATTTTTAGTGCCGAGAAACCCTAGACTACGGATCTTTAACTAGATGTTTAGGCGAAAAAGAAAGCTAGTTAACAGTTAACTACTATGACACGGATATACAACCTTTGTAGATCCGGATTTCCACCTCCACGGCTCCGCAACGTCATGTCCTCGCTGTCCATCATGAATCCTCGACTCGATCATCGGCTTCATCAGGAAAGCAAGCGGAATAGCTCGTCGGCTTTGTGTCAAAGACGATCTACGTCGAGGTTGCACAAACTCAAGCTCCGACTTCACAAACTTGTGAAACTTGTGAAGAAAACACCCAAAACAACTTGGCAAGAGGTAGAGGGTGAAGAAATAGGAGGTGGGTTCACTTTGGATTTGGATTTAACTCACTAAAGCTCAAGTTGCCATTGGAGTAGCAAGCTTGAAGAAGAAGAAGAAGATGAGCTCAAGAAAAGATTATGATAAGTCTTATGATAAAAATAAATATAAATCAAATACTTATCATAACTTGAACTAGGGTTAAGTGTAGAGAATTAACCATGGTCACTTTGATGGGTTAGGGTTAAGCATGAAGATAAGGATGGTTAGCAAAGTCAAAGCTTCATGAAGCTTCAACATAAAACAAACTTAGCCACCATTCTTATCATAACTTATTTCAAATAAATAAATGAATAAATAAATAAATAAACAAATATGCAAAACCCTAATTATCAATTAACCATGGATTAATTCTATAAACTTAACTAATGATCAAGTATCATCAAACATGATACAAAAAGTGCACATAAGTATATCACATATACAATGTGCAATCCAAGTGAGAAAAATCCGTTTAAAGTGAACCAATACTAGTTAATGCAAAGTAATATATCAAATATATAATTATACATTAAATCATTAAATCAACACTTGATTCAATGATCCGGTTATATCGCATACAACCGACTAGTATGCAATGCATCGATTTATCGAATCAATGATTCGATAACTAGGTCATATCGAATATAACCAATCGAAACATATATCGCGAGAATGAAATGCCGTATCACATACACGCATTATTCTCGGTCCTGCACATATCTCATATGCGCTCCTATTTCGTTTCGCTTGAGCCAGGAAACCTCTGTGTAGGACTCTAAAGACTCGTCAATACGCCGGTAGCAGATGATGATCATATCAAGCACCCACAAGCCGCAAGCGGTCTGCTAAACGTAACGGCCACCCGGGTATTGAGCGATCAGAAGATCGATGAGCTAGTCCGCTCACACTCCTGCGAATCCGACCAGTAACACTTACCATACAGTCAAGTCTCTTCGTCTGATACGTCGCATATCAAGTCTAGGGGTGGTATACGTCAGACCCCAATAACCCGATAAGTCGTGCTGATGTGAGGCTCGTAACGGGTCGAGAAACTACTGGTAACACTTACCAGCAAATCTCTGATCAGCCCTGGCCAGGGACTTCCCTGTTACGGCCAATCGAGCACAGCGCAACATCAACTCCCAATACCGGGAGAGACGAAACCCCTCCTATCGCTCATTGCCTCCATGTGACTCGGGACTGTACCCAAAGACCACCGTTTTGCACGCCCTCATGGACGTGGTAAGGTGGAGATCAAAGCACAATGGGAATCACACAAGACTCTATGACGATCTCGGGTCTACAGACTAACCTGTACAAGTGTCACCTGAGAACTGCCATCTGACGTGAGGTATAATACCATCTGGGAGTTCTCGGCGAGTCCGTCCAGTGTACCCAGTTTCCACTGAGCACCCGTATACCATCTCTGATGTCAAACACCAATGGATATGGGATCATCCATCGCCCATCACATGGGTCGAGAAGCGTATACGCTAGTCTACTCTGGTAAATCGATGCCCCGTCTCGAGATACCCACGACTAGGGACCTTGAAGGATGTACTTATGGACTACCATGTTCCCACTAGTATGATCTGCATCATAGTATAGGTAGTCAAGTACAAATCCTAAGGGCTTTACCAACATGTAACTATAAGACAGTATAAAGAGACTAGTGTACATGTTAAGATAAATGGCAACCAGATAGCATACTATCATGTCGAGCAAGAAAGTCATCTCTATATATGTCCAAGCATCCAATATAATATACATCATCTGTACAATACTGCCTCTAGGGCATACATACAACTAACAATCTCCCACTTGCACTAGGGCCAGCTGCTGTAGTATCTCATACCGAGCATCCCGAAGAGTCTCTCAAACTGTATCTGGGGAATGGCCTTCGTGAGTGGATCCGCCGTGTTGTTCTTCGTGTCAACTCTCCTGACCTCGATCTCCCGGCGATCAACTATCTCCCGGATCAGGTGATACCGCCTCAGAATATGCCTGGACCGCTGATGGGACCTGGGTTCCTTGGCCAAAGCCACCGCTCCATTGTTATCGCAATACAAAGGTATTGGATGCTCAATGGATGGAACCACTCCAAGTTCAGTAATGAACTTCTTGATCCAGACAGCCTCTTTGGCAGCATCGTTGGCAGCGATGTATTCAGCCTCCATCGTCGAGTCTGCCACGGTTTCCTGCTTGGAACTCTTCCAGCTAACCGCCCCTCCGTAAAGGGTAAAGACAAAACCCGACTGCGACTTAGAGTCGTCCTTATCACTCTGGAAGCTCGAATCGGTAAAGGACTCCACTTGGAGTTCTCCGTTACCATACACCAAGAACATATCTCTAGTCCTTCGCAAGTACTTGAGAATGCTCTTCACAGCTGTCCAGTGACTCTCTCCAGGATCAGCTTGATACCTGCTCACTACACTTAGTGAGTATGCTACATCGGGTCTAGTACATAGCATCGCATACATGATAGAGCCTACCGCCGAAGCATAGGGTATCCCTTGCATGCGAGCTCTCTCCAAATCAGTCTTGGGAGACATCTCTTTGGAGAGAGTGACTCCAGAGATCGTGGGCATGTTCCCACGCTTGGACTCTTCCATACTAAACCTCTTTAGTATGGTGTCAATGTACCTGGATTGTGACAATCCCAAAATCCGTTTGGATCTATCTCTATAGATCCTGATTCCCAATATGCAGGAGGCATCACCAAGATCTTTCATTGAGAATCTTTGTGATAAGAAGAGCTTGACCGATTGCAGCATAGGAATGTCATTTCCTATCAAGAGTATGTCGTCCACGTACAATACGAGGAATACAACCTTACTCTCTGCCACCTTCTTGTAGATACAAGGTTCATCTGGATTTTTGACGAAATCAAACTCTTTGATAACGACGTCAAAGCAGATGTTCCAACTCCGCGATGCTTGCTTTAATCCATAAATGGATTTAAGCAGCTTGCACACCTTCCCGCTGCTCCCACTGTCTACGAAGCCCTCTGGCTGAGTCATGTACACGCACTCTTCTAAATCACCATTTAGAAAGGCGGTCTTAACATCCATTTGCCAGATTTCGTAGTCATGAAAGGCAGCAATGGCAAGCATGATTCGGATGGATTTTAGCATAGCCACTGGAGAAAAGGTCTCGTCATAGTCCACACCTGGTCTTTGACGAAAACCCTTTGCTACAAGTCTAGCTTTGAAAGTCTCTACTTTCCCATCTACACCAAGTTTCTTCTTAAAGATCCACTTGCTCCCAATGGGTTTTACCCCTTTAGGAGCAACTTCCAAAGTCCATACTTTGTTGGTGTACATGGAATCCATCTCGGACCGCATAGCATCCAGCCATTTCACTGAGTCCCCACTCGTGATGGCCTGCTCGAAGCTAGTTGGGTCATCATCCTCCATGATACAATCCTCACTTCCACCATCAATGAGAAAACCAAAGTATCTTTCAGGTGGACGAGAAACCCTACTAGATCGGCGGAGAGGCTGGGGTACGTCGGGCACCACTGAATCCTCTGGTTCTACTAAATTGTCAGTTGCAGTTTGTGGTGCTGGAACCTCTTCCAGTTCTACCTCTTTGCCATTAGTTTCTTTTGCAAGAAATTCCCTTTCCAAAAAGGTGGCATGCTGAGCAACAAACACTCTTTGTTCCTCAGCTTGGTAGAAAAAATATCCTTGAGAATTCTTAGGATATCCCACGAACTTGCAAAGGACTGATCGTGCCTCGAGTTTGTCCGGATTTTGCTTTTTGACATAGGCCGGACAACCCCATATCTTAATTCGCTTAAAATATGGTCTCTTCCCACTCCATATCTCATATGGTGTGGTAGGTACAGATTTAGACGGAACCAGATTCAATAGGTATATGGCTGTCTCAAGCGCATACCCCCAAAAGGAAATAGGTAACTCAGCATTACTCATCATTGAACGCACCATATCTAATAGGGTGCGATTCCTTCGTTCCGATACACCGTTGTGCTGTGGTGTATAAGGAGGAGTAAGCTGAGAGAGAATCCCATTCTCTTTTAGATAATCCAGGAATTCACTGCTTAAGTATTCACCTCCTCGATCAGATCGAAGAACCTTAATACTTTTGCCCGTTTGGTTTTCTACCTCATGCTTATATTCTTTGAATTTCTCAAAAGCTTCAGACTTGTGTTTCAACAGGAACACATGCCCGTATCTAGAGAGATCGTCAGTGAATGTAATGAAGTAGGAAGAACCATTTCTGGCGTGTGTAGACATTGGACCGCATACATCACTATGCACCAGTCCCAAGAGTTCAGTGACTCTTTCTCCGTGTCCTTTAAACGGAGTTTTGGTCATTTTTCCTTTGAGACATGAATGGCAAGTGTCATAAGATGATAATTCGAATGAATTCAAATATCCGTTCTTATGCAACTTAGCTAGTCGTGTCTCATTGATATGGCCAAGTCTACAGTGCCACAAGAAGGATTCGTTCATTTCTGAGCTTTTCCTTTTGTGTGTGTTTTGTATATTGAAGACTGTATTTTGATTGAGAATGAATATGCCATTATGTAGCGAGCCTGATGCAATCAACCTTTGATCTAGGAATATGTTCATAACATTATCCTTTACTACAAAATTATAACCTTCTTTACTTAATAAAGAAACTGATATAATGTTGCACATCATGTTCGGTATATAATAGCATTCATTCAGGACTAGTGTATCACCATTTGGTAATACTAGGTGATATATGCCAACTGCTTTGGCTGCAACATTTGCCCCATTCCCTACATGAACGGAATGTTCACCTTTTCTCAGTTCTCTACCTTTTCTCAGCCCATGTAACATCTTACATATGTGGGATCCTGACCCGGTATCTAATACCCAGAACGTAGGGTGAACTGAGAAACAGTTCTCAATGACAAACACACCCGAAGATGATACATCAACATGCATGTTCTCCGTTTGGGCGGTGTGAGAATCCAGATATTCTCCTGTTTCCTGTTCAGTCTTATAACACTTATAAGATAGAACGGGTTCAACGTTCCCCTGCACAGTATAACATGCGGGTTCGGTCAATACATCCATTTTATTATCTTTATTAAGGCATGAAATGGTCGCTACCTGGAGAGAGAGAGAAGAAAACACTTTAGCGTAAGCTCGTGCAAGATCAGATTGGTTTTTATCTTATCTAATCAGGATGGCTCCCACTGCTTTTTATCAAATCTTCCTCCAAACCCTAAAAGGAAAGACTAGCCGGGATTAATTACACACTACAAGTTCGCCAATCTTTCAGCCAGGCCAGTGTCGGTACTTTGAGGGAGGTCCCCCGTGCTTTCGCACGAACCTAATTACTGTAAACCTCGTTTTCCCAGAGGCGTAACCTCGTTAACACCTTTCTAGACACCTACTTGATCGGCTAATTGCACTGTGTAAAACTCTCCCAGGAGTAACTCTTACTCGCAGCGGGTATCGGGATCCAACTATCTCATAGAAGGTATGCAATCTCATTGCAAATTTCAACACTTGAAATTCCCGATAATATTTTGCCCCAGGCGATCTATGACCTTGACTGAGTCAACAAACCATAGACCGCAAGTAAAGTTCAACCCGTCATTTCCTGATTGAATTAAACCCACCCGCACGACCCTTGACTAAGTCAACAAGGCCGCACGACTACCCTAATCCAATCTGCATCATATGCACAAACAGATAAATAGTAATTAGCTACCGCACACTACGCCTTGACTGAGTCAACAAACGCAGCACGAATACTAACTATTACTTATCTGAAATGACGGAGGGCTACGTTAGGTTTTTAAGAAAACCCTTTGCGTAATGAACTTTATATCGTTGTAGAATCAAATAAAGTTTTGAAATGGAGTGATTTTGAGGCTTTTCTAGTTTTGCTAAAGGAGTCACTCCCGGTGAAGGGATCTCGGTCCTTTCCTCGTCGAATGAGGTGCGGGATATATCATATATATCGCTGTGCAAAGCAAAAACCCAAAAGCAGTCAAAAGCAAACCGAGTGTGTAGCATCTGCCAGTTATTGCTAAAGGAGTCACTCCCGGTGAAGGGATCTCGGTCCTTTCCTCGTCGAATGAGGTGCGGGGTATATCATATATACCGCTATGCAAAGCAAAAACTGTAGCTACCTGTTTTATTTAAAATCTGATTCTACAACATCTTAGGTTTCTTTTCTTTCATTAATCACATTAATGAAGTCCCATCATTTTAATACCTAAACATCACAGATAGATATGACGTACACTTATGCCATCCGCATTCGCCTCGATGTCCCCTCGTGCACCGTTAGGTTAGGTAACTAACGACAGAGCAGGGCAGGGCTAGCGCGGGTGTAAAACATAAGTAACGTCTATATAATATATCATATATACTATATACTATATCCATCACAGAATCACAACACAGATATCGCAGCAGAATAAACATATGAAATATTGGATATACTAGGACGTCCGTGTTTTCAATACGAGCCAGTATAAAACACGGATTCCACGGTCGTGATGAATAGCCAATCCCACACCCCTAGACCCCTACGAGAGCGGCAAGCAACCCTGCCAATTCTAGGGTTAGGAGACCCGGACTCGACTCCTCGAGTTGGTCTCCCACTGGACCCCAGAACCCGGTTACTTGTGCTCCCCTCCTTGGGTCTATCCTAATGCAGAAAAGTAAATAATATACAAAGGGTGACAACTCCCGCATCCTGGAAGTGCCCCGAATAAAAGAATATTACATACAAGTTTTTACATGAATGAAAATGAAAAACACTCATCTCACATAAAAACCCCCGGCTATTCGAATACGACGATCCAATATAACATATCCAGCAACACATAACATCACATGTCATCAACGTAAGTAAGTATGCATACCCCAATTGTCGTTGATGTATAGCAACGAAACCGGCGATATGAACATACTACACTTACGGTCACATAAAAGAAAGTGTAAAACTACAACAATTGGAATCCGCAATCTCTTTAGACATCACATGCCTAACAGTTATAAACCCCGTATTTTAGTCCCATCATCGAAAACTCTTTTCGATATCTTTTGAAACTAAACTGCTAGATCTATAACATTCATCCAGTTATCTCATAACTGTTTGTGAATTCCAATTATTGTATCCAATTCCGGATAAATAGAATATATTAAACTTTCCGATCGAACATTCGAACACCCAAGTTTTCCCGACACCGATCAACACATGAAATAGGTTCAAAGACATTCACTTCATACCTCAGTACCAACGGTCCAGCCGTAGAAGGGTCAAGCCAACGCCTCACATGTGGCACGCCGTACTGCCCCAAACCCGAAGGTTCAAAGGGCAGTTCAAGACGGTCACATAATCGAGTTAAGGTTTGTGTCTTCTAGAGGGACCATCGCGTTACTTGCACTACTCAGAACGTCTTTTAACCACACAATAATCCAACACTTGGAATTATTCCGGCAGGGGAAAACCTGGGTATTTATATCCGGTCGAACTCTTTAACATATTCTACAGTTATCTGGAAAAACACTTAGACAAAGTTTGATATTCCGATCGAATTCATCGATTCCCAATATAACTCCAGAGCAATCAACCCTTAAATTAATTTAAAAATATCCAGAAAACTCAGTGGAATTTATCAGGTATTACTGTGCTTTTAAAATTGGATGACGTCACTATTTGACCGCGAAAGGGCGGCAGAAGGCATGCTTCTGCCGCGCTTCCGCGGCCGAATGAACAGTTGATGGGATCGTTTTGCACAGTAATGCTTATAATTCTATGCTGAATTTTTTAGACATTTTAAATATTGAAAAATCCCAGATTTATGAAAATGTCCAGAGAGCTCTAAAATTCTAGGGTTTCGTGTTCGTTCGGACTTCAAACGTCGTCGGGACTTCGCCTAAGGCTCTAGCTAGGCTCTGATACCAGTGAAAGGTTCCTAAGCACCCTAGTGGGTTCTCACAAGGCATCGAACATGCCATATTAAAATTTTTAGTGCCGAGAAACCCTAGACTACGGATCTTTAACTAGATGTTTAGGCGAAAAAGAAAGCTAGTTAACAGTTAACTACTATGACACGGATATACAACCTTTGTAGATCCGGATTTCCACCTCCACGGCTCCGCAACGTCATGTCCTCGCTGTCCATCATGAATCCTCGACTCGATCATCGGCTTCATCAGGAAAGCAAGCGGAATAGCTCGTCGGCTTTGTGTCAAAGACGATCTACGTCGAGGTTGCACAAACTCAAGCTCCGACTTCACAAACTTGTGAAACTTGTGAAGAAAACACCCAAAACAACTTGGCAAGAGGTAGAGGGTGAAGAAATAGGAGGTGGGTTCACTTTGGATTTGGATTTAACTCACTAAAGCTCAAGTTGCCATTGGAGTAGCAAGCTTGAAGAAGAAGAAGAAGATGAGCTCAAGAAAAGATTATGATAAGTCTTATGATAAAAATAAATATAAATCAAATACTTATCATAACTTGAACTAGGGTTAAGTGTAGAGAATTAACCATGGTCACTTTGATGGGTTAGGGTTAAGCATGAAGATAAGGATGGTTAGCAAAGTCAAAGCTTCATGAAGCTTCAACATAAAACAAACTTAGCCACCATTCTTATCATAACTTATTTCAAATAAATAAATGAATAAATAAATAAATAAACAAATATGCAAAACCCTAATTATCAATTAACCATGGATTAATTCTATAAACTTAACTAATGATCAAGTATCATCAAACATGATACAAAAAGTGCACATAAGTATATCACATATACAATGTGCAATCCAAGTGAGAAAAATCCGTTTAAAGTGAACCAATACTAGTTAATGCAAAGTAATATATCAAATATATAATTATACATTAAATCATTAAATCAACACTTGATTCAATGATCCGGTTATATCGCATACAACCGACTAGTATGCAATGCATCGATTTATCGAATCAATGATTCGATAACTAGGTCATATCGAATATAACCAATCGAAACATATATCGCGAGAATGAAATGCCGTATCACATACACGCATTATTCTCGGTCCTGCACATATCTCATATGCGCTCCTATTTCGTTTCGCTTGAGCCAGGAAACCTCTGTGTAGGACTCTAAAGACTCGTCAATACGCCGGTAGCAGATGATGATCATATCAAGCACCCACAAGCCGCAAGCGGTCTGCTAAACGTAACGGCCACCCGGGTATTGAGCGATCAGAAGATCGACGAGCTAGTCCGCTCACACTCCTACGAATCCGACCAGTAACACTTACCATACAGTCAAGTCTCTTCGTCTGATACGTCGCATATCAAGTCTAGGGGTGGTATACGTCAGACCCCAATAACCCGATAAGTCGTGCTGATGTGAGGCTCGTAACGGGTCGAGAAACTACTGGTAACACTTACCAGCAAATCTCTGATCAGCCCTGGCCAGGGACTTCCCTGTTACGGCCAATCGAGCACAGCGCAACATCAACTCCCAATACCGGGAGAGACGAAACCCCTCCTATCGCTCATTGCCTCCATGTGACTCGGGACTGTACCCAAAGACCACCGTTTTGCACGCCCTCATGGACGTGGTAAGGTGGAGATCAAAGCACAGTGGGAATCACACAAGACTCTATGACGATCTCGGGTCTACAGACTAACCTGTACAAGTGTCACCTGAGAACTGCCATCTGACGTGAGGTATAATACCATCTGGGAGTTCTCGGCGAGTCCGTCCAGTGTACCCAGTTTCCACTGAGCACCCGTATACCATCTCTGATGTCAAACACCAATGGATATGGGATCATCCATCGCCCATCACATGGGTCGAGAAGCGTATACGCTAGTCTACTCTGGTAAATCGATGCCCCGTCTCGAGATACCCACGACTAGGGACCTTGAAGGATGTACTTATGGACTACCATGTTCCCACTAGTATGATCTGCATCATAGTCTAGGTAGTCAAGTACAAATCCTAAGGGCTTTACCAACATGTAACTATAAGACAGTATAAAGAGACTAGTGTACATGTTAAGATAAATGGCAACCAGATAGCATACTATCATGTCGAGCAAGAAAGTCATCTCTATATATGTCCAAGCATCCAATATAATATACATCATCTGTACAATACTGGCCTCTAGGGCATACATACAACTAACAAACCCAACTCCTATTTCTTCATCCTCTATCTCTTGCCAAGTAGTAGAGTGTGTTTCCTTCACAAGTTTTCTTGACTTGGTGAAGTTGGAGCTTGATCTAGCGATGCCTCGACGTAGATCATCTTCGGCACGTCGTCGATGACCTAGCCCGCTTCTTCTCCGATGAAGCCGACGCTAGAGCCCGGAATTGCATGAGGAGAGCGAGGCGACTTCATTGCGGAGCTATGGAGGTGGAGAACCGGATCTACAAAGGTTGTATTTCCGTATTCTTGTAGTTAAGTGTTAACTAGTTTTCATTTTGGCCTAGAATTCTAGCCAACGATCCGTACACTAGGGTTTCTCGGCACCGTAATTTTTGAAATTGGCATGTTTGATGCCTTGTGAGACCTCTTGAGAGTGCCTAGGAACCCTACACTTTATGCCGCGGTTCCGCCGCCGACTAGGAAGATCTAATGAAGATTTTTGCTACGTGGCCTCCCTTGCTCCTCTGGCTCTTGATGAATGTCTTTGAATCTTTATCTCCTCACTCAAATGACTCCAGATTCCCTCGCAAAATTCACAAAATAATCGTTAAATATACAATTTGCAGTTTTGTTTATTTATGATATGGATCGAATAAGAATTCAACACGAATAGTAAAAAAAATTACGCACGTATCTCTGGCAACAGCGCCATTTGATTTATACGAAAAAGTATTTATAGTGTAACCGCAATTAGAACGGTGTCGCACGTAGCTAGACCGAGATGAGTACGGGTCGTCCTCAGGGAAACGTTGAATATTTTATTCTTACTTTAGGCGTGTTGAGAAAGAAAGGAAGAAGAATAAAGAATGGTGTAGGTTATAGATCTACGTTAAACACGGATGCAAAATATAGATCTAGATTAACTACGGATGTAAGTTTAATACTAAAAGGGGGCTTGTAGGGTTCATTAGGATTTAGTAGTTATGGATGATTAATTAAAGATTACTCTTTTTATCCTTTAATAGATTTAAAACTAGAATGACAGTGATGCATGTAGATTAGGGTTTCTGGAGGGAAAAGGGTTCCCACTCTTAACCCTATCTCGACATGAAACTCCGTTCATATCTAGCATTTACCAAAACAATCATTAATCTAATCTCTAATCGCGGTCGAGACTAACAATAAATTGGTAGAGCGTCCGATTAGGATGTTAATGATTCTTTTGTTAAAGTTTATAAACTTTATAGGACGTAAAAAGAGTTTAAGGATCTTCATCATCCATTAATCTACGCTAATCCTACGAACCCTAACAAGCGAAGAATTACTCGCGCATGATGGAGATAAAAGAACAGATAGAGATCATGATGTAAATAATAAGATGCAATAAGAATAAAGACAACTACCTTTATTAATCAACTTGATCAAATACACTTTGTTTCCTTTAAAAAATGATTACAAAAACCTAGTTTGCTTCTTGATCTCTTCTGAAGGAGGTAGATGAACAGTTGATGATCAGCCTGGCTGCTTGAGCCATCTTAGACTTCGTGATCTCGTCGGGTTGATGATTTTTCCAAGAGGCTCTCGGTCCTTATTTATAGTCTCGGAGCCAGAACCCTAGCTTCCTAAATTGGAAACCAATGGTTAGGATTCTAACAATAAAATCCCAGCTCACAACTCTTCTGGCATGCGGCGGATCCGCAGCCAATAGGTGGGTTTGGCCACGGATCCGCGGCCTTGTAGAGAGATCTTTTGATTTGGTCTTCTGGGCTTTCATCTTCGTGACACGTGGCGATCTTTTGAATCTCAGGAAACTGAAAATCTTCTCGTAGTTACTGCCAGACTTGATTTCTTAGTTTGCGTTCTTAATTAGACAGGTTAGCTCTAACAACTTTGATTCCCTTGATTTTAGCCCTGAAAATTCTGCAAAACAACTCCACAAATAATATTAGTAGAGCTTGTTTTATTGAGATATTGATTTCACCATTAAGATTTGGTCAATGGTATTTATGCATATATTTTCCTACCAAATGTTAATTATAATATATAAAGACATGAAAATAGTATTTTTACAGATAAACCCTCATATGTATCATATATTATAATAAACACCTTTTTTAATATAGAAATAGTAGGAAAAATGTCATATTAAATGTGTAGTTTTATCAACTGAACAATAGGTCTGACTCGGCCTCGGATCCGCAGCCGTTTGGTGTGATCTCTGCATAAAACTTCCAGGTTGATTTCATGTTGGCTTTTTGGCACTTTCCTGACGTCTGGAATATTTTTATACTTTCTTGTTCACTGCAGGATTTCAAGTCTTTGACTTGACATATTTTATTAGCACTTTTAGCAGTTCCGGCTCTTTTACCTGGAGAATTTCCTGCACACAATCTCGAGACAAGTGTTGATACACAAAAGATCATGCCTGTAGTAATAAACACTCAATTTCCCTCAAAATGCCGGTTATAATGTATAACACATGTTATTTGGTATTTTACAGACAAATTTCTAATATGTGCTATATTTATACCAAACACCTTTAGATGATTACAAATAGTAGGGAAATTGCTGTGTTAAAAATGCAATATTTTCGACTGATCATCGGTCGTTGCATTTTTTTTTAGAGTTACCACCCTTGAACCTTGGGAAAAGTCGTTGCTCTCCCACAATTGTAATATCCCATTCGAAGAAAACAATATCTCCAATTTGTAAATGTCGAACCTTAGAGGCATATGATTCATCCCCGGTAGAATCGTCCGAGCTTGAAGGATCTAGTAATATTCTTAAGTCAGAAAGTATAGTTTTGCGTTACAATTTTGAGGACCGCCGTATAGAATAATGAGGCAGAAGAAATCTCTAATTCTTTTGAGTTGCATCCTTGCATCGAAATCGATCACGAAATCCAGTATTCTATTTATGATCGAGGTCGTCCCTGAGTTAGAATCATGAACAACAACCAATGGTGCGTCATTATGATGATGATTGACAAGCTAATAAGCACACCTTACGCCATGAGAAACGCCCGTTTTTAAACAGATTCTTTGATCTCGATGACCAAGATCTACATGATCTAGGGCAAAGGTCCATCTTCTTGAGAGGGAAGAGAATGTGTATCGACCTTGGCCCTCGTGGATGGCGCAAATGATGTAGAAGTGATTGTCGCCACGACGAGGGTAAATGGGTGGCTGGGGAAAGGCGAGAACGGTAGGGGTGGTGTTGGCATGGGACCTGTTTAGGTTATGGAAGCAGGTGGCGGCTGCGAAGAGATATGAGAGAGGGTCGAACACATGGTAGGAGTTGGAGGAGTCACGGCTGAGGATGAAGCCGAAAGAGGATGAGAGGATGGTGATTGGGTGAGGGATACAGTAGAAGCGAGGGAGAAGAAGACGACACTGGTCTGGCTACAAGCTGAACATCATCCTTCTATTATCAGCGTTGTTCAAGAGGAAGAAAGCTATGGTGGAATGATGTGGGATGTGGGCGCATGAAGCCATCCATTGTTGAAATTAGCAATAGCTATAGCTTCTTGATTAATGACTACTACTTCTTATTTCTTGCTGTTGTATTGATGGGTGTAAAACTGGACGTCTTTGGATAATGCAACATAAACGTTATTCGATTCATAGACTAGAGATCTTTAAATCCTTTGATTTTTCATATAAATACATTTGAAGGTGATCAACTTGAACGGATCGGATCGTTTAAATATGTTGTAGATTGAGAGTTTCCGTTTTTAAGAAACGCGGACCAGTCTATAATGGAGCACTCATATATATATATATATATATATATATATATATATATAAAGAGAGAGAGAGAGAGAGAGAATGAGAGGGAGCTTCCCTCATCTCAAGTGTGCATATATGTATGTAGCCGGTATATTCACCGCCTTTACTTTCTTGGTGACAACTTTTGCCCATGTTCATGAATAGATCTCGACGGATAGCTATGATTGATGTAAAATTTCCATGCAACAAATAAAGTAAAAGTACGTGGTATGTAGGTATTTTCATAGAATTTAGAAAGTGACTATTTCTGGTTTTAGATATATTTATTTTATAGTTATACCTATCAATTCCTTGGTTGTGTGAATATACCATTAGAGTGGTTGTATTCTTAGAGCAGTTGATCATCGTTTCAGTGTTGGTGGTGTGTATGTATGTATCATCATCGAATTAGTTGACAACCTCCTTTATTTTATACTTTTCACTATTTAAGGGGTGTGTGACTGGACTCTTGTATTTTATTCTGTTAGATATGCCTCACATTTTATACTAAAGATTGTTAGTTGGATTTCCTAAGAATTCGGCGTCATCACGAAGATTTGAGTTTATCTCTAAGGAAAACGTTTGGGGCTGAGAGCTCCAGATGTCTGATGAAGTTCTGGATGCGCACTTATAGCAGACGTCTGCCCCGATGAGGGTCAGACATCTGCGGAGCTCTCTATTATTTTGGTGAAGATACCAGACGTCTGCGGTATCCTTGTTCGGACATCTGGATTGTTCTCTGCATTCTCGTGACGACAATGCAGACGTATGCCGATTCCTTCTGCTAACGTCTGCCTTTCTGGGTCGAGCGAAAATTTACTTAGTTAGGAAATTAGTTTCTTTGGTAAATCTTTTGTATGTTATATATATGATAGCTTATTTTAGACCTAGATCTGATGCTTTTTGTTAATTAGAGAGAATCCATTAATAATTGTGAGAGATCTAGGGTATGAGAGGGATTTGAATTCTCCATCGATTTGTACTCCTCCGATATTTAATTATTAATAAAGTTTCATCTTCGCCAATTCGTAAGTGCTCGTATTTTATCTTTCCTTTGGTTTGATTTTCTTCTCGCCTTCGATTGTGTGTTTTCTTGGTGATTGTTTTGTATACGCAACAAACCGGTATCAGAGCTATTGTTGCATTGTTGTGGGATTTTTGGTTGAACCATTAGGTTTTTAATTTTGCAATCTAGGTTAACGGTGGGTAACGACAACTATGTCCTTTTCCATACTTTGATTTGATCCCATATCATGTCTCCGACAATCATGAAGTACGATATCGAGAAATTCGATGGAAATATGAGTTTCTATTTGTGGTAAGTCCGTATGCTTTCCGTTTTGACTCAAAAAATTTGAAGAAGGATATTCTTAGGAAGGATAAAAAGGCCCTCTACTATGACAGAGGAAGTATGGGAGGAGATGGATGAAAAGGCCCTCACGGCTATCCATTTTTGTCTGACAAACGAATTTCTATAAGAGGTTTTGGTGGAGAAGACGACGGCTGATTAGTGGAATAAATTGGAGAAGTTATATTTAAGGAAATTTCTCACGAATAGACTCCTATTGAAGTAGTGTCATTATACACTTCGTATGTCAGAAGGCTCTCCAATAAAATCTCACATTGGTGAGTTTAATGCGATCATTATGGATCTGGGTAAGATCGACATTAAGATTGATGATGAAGACCAGGCTCTTCTCTTGTTGTGTTCGTTGCCACTCTCATATAAGCATTTCTGTAACACCATGGTTTATGGACGAGACACGATCTCAATCAAGGATGCTAACGAGAATTTGTTTAACAAAGAGAATATCGACAAGGAGTTCACTTCTACTAAATCAGATGGTTCATCGTCTGGTTTATTTATTCGAGGGCGAACAGAGAAGAGAGATCCGAAAGCAAATATGAAGAAGTTGCGGTCAAAATTCAAGGCTAAAACCGTTACATGCAATTATTGTAAGAAGAAGGGGCACTTCAAGGTCGATTACTTTAAATTGCAGAACAAGTTAAAGTAGGAAGACAAATTAAAGAAGGAGTCTTCGGCTGAAGTGGGTATAGCGGAAAGAGAAGGTGATCTTCTTATAGTCCTTAGCAACACACATCAATCCAATGATGAGTGGATCATGGATTCGGGTTGTTCTTTCCATATGTGTCCTAATAGGGATTTGTTCACCACGTACGAGTCCATTGATAGTAGAGTGGTTTTTATGGGCAACAATAGCTCATGCCGAGCTATTGGCAAAGGGCCAATCCAAATCAAGATGTTCGATAGTGTTGTGAGGACATTGGCGAGAGTCAGGCATGTACCTGATTTGAAGAAGAATCTCGTCTTTTTAGGTGCACTCGTAGACAAGGGTTATAAATTTTCCGCCGAACGTGGAGTTTTGAAGGTAACCAAAGGTACTCTCGTTGTGATGAAGGGCTTGAAGAAAGGGTCTTTGTATTCATTGTAGGGTTCGACAACTTCCGAATTGGCGGTGATTTCATCATCCAAATCTATGATGGTTCGAAAACTACCAGATTGTGACACATGAGGCTCGGGTATATGAGTGAGAGAGGTATGACTTAGTTGTCGAAATAGGGTCTACTTAGTGGCAAGAGTACGATGAAACTGGAGTTTTATGAACATTGCGTTTTTGGGAAGCAAAAACGTGTTAATTTTAGTTCGGTGGTGCACAACACAAAAGATACTCTTGATTATATCCATTCGGATTTATGGGGACCCTCTCCAGTTGCTTCTAAAAGAAGCGGTGCCAAGTATCTGCTTATCTTCATTGATGATTTTTCGAGAAAGGTTCGGGTCTACTTCTTGAAGCACAAAAGTGATGTGTTTACTATATTCAAGCAATAGAACATGTTGCTTGAGGAGCAGACATGAAAGCAGATCAAGAGGCCGATAATGGACAATGGGTTAGAGTTTTGCAATGGAAATTTCAACAATTTTTGCAAAAACGAAACAATAGTTCGTCATCATACCGTTTTCTATACACCACATCAGAATGGAGTTGTGGAGCGAATGAACTAGACTCTTTTGGAGAAAGCACAGTGCATGTTGTCCAACGCAGGGTTGAAAAAAGAGTTTTGGGCAGAAGAGGTAAATACATCATGTTATATTATGAATAGGTTACCTCATGTATCGCTAGGTTGTAAGACACTAGAGAAGGTATGGTCGGAAAAACATGCTGATTATTCAAAACTTAAGGTGTTTAGTTGCCCCTCTTATGCATATTGCCGTGAAGGCAAATTGGATCCTCGAGCGAAGAAATGTAAATTTCTCGGTTATGCTACCGGCGTTAAGGGTTATAGGTTGTGGTGTTTGGATCCAAAGTCGCCTAAATTTATGATTAGCATAGATCTAACTTTTGATGAATCTGCTATGTTAAAGACGAACAACAAGGAATATTCAGTTGAAGACGATTCGAAAAAGGACGAGCCGAGAGTTAATATTGAGGTCGGTGATAGCTCGGTTTCACAGGAGATCTCTCCTTCACCATCGTCTGAAGTAGCTCATGTTGAGCAGTCCCATGATGAGGAGTATTTGCTCGCTCATAACCAACAAAGAAGAGACATTAGACCGCCACAGAGGTATGACTACGATGACCTAGTGGCGTATGTGTTGTCTGTTATAGAGACAATTGATAGTAGCTAGCCGACAAGTTATAAAGAATCCATCTCATCTGATGAAGCAGCTCGTTGGTTAGTCGCTATGATCAAAGAGATTGAGTCTCTTCACAAGAACCAAACTTGGAAGCTCGTGAAGTCCAAAGGAGAAAAGAAGATAGTTTGCTGCAAATGGGTTTTCAAGAAGAAAGAGGTGACCAAGGAGCATTAGATACAAGGTAAAAGGCATGATTGGTAGCTAATGGGTATTCGCAAGTGCGGGGAGTTGACTTCACTGAGGTATTTTCTCCGGTTATTAAACGCACCTCTATACGTGCCTTGCTTGGTTTGGTTGCTAAGCAAGATTTGGAGCTTGAGCAGCTCGATGTGAAGACCACATTCTTGCACGGTGATTTGGTAGAGAAAATATACATGCAAAGGCCCAAAGGTTTCGAAGTCGAAAGAAAATAAGACCATGTTTGCTTATTAGAGAAGTGTATATACAGTTTGAAGCAGTCACCAAGTTGTTGGTATAAGAAGTTCGACTCTTTCATGAAAGAAATAGGGTTTACGAGAATTATGGACGACAGTTGTGTATATTCGAAAAAGCCTGCCGATGGTTCTTTCATATATTTATTAATCTATATTGATGATATGTTGATAGGAACAAGATGTATGGTTGATATTATGAATTTGAAGAAACGGTTGAAAGGTAAGTTTGAGATCAAGGATTTGAGAGTGGCCAAGAAAATACTTGGTATGGAGATAAGACGTGATCGCAAAGTAGAAAAGCTATACTTGTCTCAACAACGATATGTTGAGAAAGTTTTCGAGCGTTTTGGTATGGCAGACGCTAAATCTGTAAGTACTCTGCTGGCAGCTCATTTCAAACTTTTAGATCGTTCATCACCGTAAACAAAGGAAGATATTAGATATATTTCGAATGCTCTTTATGCGAGTGCGGTGGGTAGCGTTATCTATTCCATGGTTTGTACACGAACCGACATTTCACACACCGTTAGTCTTGTTAGTCGCTATATGGTATCTCTTGGCAAAAGAAACTGACAGACGGTGAAATGGATATTATGATACCTATGAGGTACGTGATGTGGGGTTGGTGTTTGGAAGGAATGAAGACAATTTAGTTGGATTCAGCGGCTCCGATTATACAGGTGATCTTGACGGATGTAGATCGATCACCAGTTACGTATTTTCTTGGGAGGATATGCCATTAGTTGGCGTGCTTATTTGCATCGTACGGTAGCGTTGTCTATGACAAAGGCGGAATATATGGCCATTGTTACAGCCGTTAAAGAGGTAATCTGGTTGAAAGGACTATTTTCAGAACTTGGTATCCTAAAGTATACCATAATAGTCTACTGTGGTAGCCAAAACTCTATTCACTTGACGAAAAACCAGATGCATCATGAGAGGACGAAAAAATTCAATATAAGGTACTGGTTTATGCAAAAAGTCATTGAGAAAGAAGAGATTATTGTGAAGAAGGTTGGCACATCGGACAATCCGGCCGACATGTAAAGTTCGAGTTCACCAATACTCTAACACAAACTCGAAGTCTCTTTTAGTTGTTAATTTAAGGCATTTCTTGATCTTAATTGGAATGCGTCGCACTCATTGAACCCTTTAGGGGTTTTGTAGTGAACATGGAGCCGTTATTATTCTGATAGAGGAGTTTTTTGAATGCAAGATAAGGTGGAGATTGCTAGATATGCCTCACATTCGATCCTGAAGATTACTTGTTGGATTTTCTAACGATTCGGCGTCATCACGAAGATTTGAGTTTATCTTTAATGCATACGTCTGGTGCTGAAAGCTCCAGACGTCTGTTGGGGCTCGGGATGCGCGAGCACACTTATGGCAGAAGTTCGCCCCGTTGAAGGTCAGACGTTTGTCGAGCTCTCTATTATTTTGGTGAAGACACCAGACGTCTGCGATATCCTTGTTCAGACGTCTGCATTGCTCTCTGGATTCTTATGACGATAATAGCAGATGTCTGCGGATTCCATCTGCAAACGTCTGCCTTTCTGGGCCGGACGAAAATTCATTAAGTTAGGAAATTAGTTTGTTTGGTAAATATTTTGTATAGTATATTTATGATAGCTTATTTTATATCTAGATCTGATGCCTTCAGTTAATTAGAGAGAACTCATTGATAATTATGAGAGATCTAAAGTTTGAGAGGGATTTGTATTCTCCATCGATTTGTACTCCACCGATATTTGATTATTAATAAAATTTTGCCTTCGCCAATTCTTAAGTGCTCGTATTTCTATCTTGCCTGTGGTTTAAAAAAAATTTCTCGTCATTGATTGTGTGTTTGCTTTGTAATTGTCTCGTATATGTAACATATACTTTCCACTATTTTCTTACTTTTTTCCCTTTTCAGGAGAAAGTTCATTTTGAAAGCTGCGAAGTTCAATCCCTTTGGTTTACATCCAAAAAACAAACTAAATGATTTCATTGGATAGAGTCGTCTTATATTTATTTTTCACACACAATGATGCATGTTTTCGGATTTAGGATGGTTGCTCTGATTTTGCCGTTACTATTGACTTCTACAGCATCGGACGGCCGAATATGGGTAAAACAGGGAGGCCCACATTTTGTGTGGTTTTTTGATGGGAGATGAGCGGCTAGGATCAAACAATAGCACCAAGTCACCGACATAGCATCCACTCCATATCAGCAACCCCAAATTCCAGGTTTTAGTGAATATTTTAATGAAAACTGAAAAAATTTGGTGATGTCGGAAATATATAGTGGACAAGCTAAATGTTCTAAAATCCTTCATTATATATAGCTGATTGTATCATATACTAGCTTGTACTTCCAGATACAAGGAGATCCTTTACTTGAGCCAAATTTTACTATCAACTCTAGGAGAAAATCCTTTTCCTCTGAAACATAAGCTTAAATATGTCAACATTTTACTTGATTCATTACAAACTCACAACCTCGAACTCCATTGTTTGTCTCTCATTTTTATGTAAAAGAAAATATAAGTTCTAAAGACATCAATAGAACTTGAATTACACATATAATTAAGAAGATATATAATATAATAATGCACTGCATTACTTCAAAACAGCTCAAAATTAGATTAAACAATCCTGTGGATACTCCTACCTAATAATAAAAATACACCGAAATGGGAAAAGACCGATCAAAAACAGAAAAGACAGAGAATTAGTGACACAATCTGTTCATATTAATAATTGAAGATTAGTGAAACATTAATGGAGAATATTGCCTACATGATGCATTTTATAGTTTATATACTTAATTTTAAACCTCAGATATATAGCATATGCCATGATCAAGAAATTAAAACATTCAAGAAAGAAAAGAAACTAATCAAAGAAAATGCCATGGTCAAGAAACAATCAATAAGCCATGTCATGGTCTCGAGAAACAAATAATCAAAAAAGAAAAAGAGTGGAAAGAAGAGAAAATTAGTGGCACAATCTGTTCTTTGATAATGAAACAAGGAGATCAATGAAGCTGTGGAGATTAATTGCCTACATGATGCATTTTTATTATATATCATGGGCATACATCAATGAATTCGAACATTGTTTAGAATTTGTAATATCATAAGCATCGAATTACAAACTAGAAAATCTAAGTAAAGAAAATGCGCATGCCATGATCAAGAAGTTAACAGTATTCAAGAAAGAAAAGAAACTGCTTGAGGAAATTGCCATGATCAAGATGGCTGCATGGATTGAAAGAGGAACACACAATTGCAGCAGTACCCACAAGCCGATATTCGATCTTTATGTTCTAGAGAACTTGTCCTCGAGGCGGACGAGGGAGTAAACCAGCACTAGGCATGTTGGGAGGGAGAACGTAGGGAACGCCGTCAACGATATTTTCAAGAAGACCGTCTGTTACGCCATGGTTTAGGGTCACCATCCTTGTTTCCTCCAGCGAATAGTCGTCGCTCTCCCACAATTCTAATACCCCATTCGAAGAAAACAGTATCTCCAGTTTGTAACTCTTGAACCTCAGAGTCTGAGACAACGTTGACGACCATTCCCTTAGGAGCGTCAGAGCTTTATAATCCCAGGATCCATTCCGACCCAGAAAGTACAGCTCTACAGTACCACCGGACAAAGCAACGAGGCCAAGGTTGTTCCCAATTCTTCCCAGCTCCAGCCTCGTCTCGGGTTTGATGCTTGTTGACGGGAGTCTATCTTTCATGATCACGGTAACCCCTCCGAAGGGATTATGAAGAACAACCAGCGGTGTGTCATAATGATGATCAACAAGCCAAAGAGCGAATCCCTTGAAAGAAACCCCCGTGTTCAAAAGGATTCTGTGATCCGGATGACCAAGATCTCTGCGACCTTGACCGTAGGTCCATTGCCATGAGCGGAAAGGGAAGGTGTAGCGTCCCTCGCCCTCATGAACGGCGCAAACCACAAAGAAAAAATTGAGCCCGCATTATGGGACGTGCATTTCAGTTATTTGTATTGGAACTTTTGCTTCCGCACTTTTATTATTCTTGACTCATATTATCTTGGCTTATGGACATGTATTAGATAGTTTTATTTTGATTCTTGATATCTCTACAGCCGTAATGTGACTGTGGATGGATACTTCCTACCCACAGGTAGCATGGTTGGCTATGTCACGTGCCCAATTTAGCGTACTCTGGGAAGCGGGGCGTGACATGGTTATTTTGGTATCGGAACCATAGGTTAGTCGGGTTGATTCTTTTTATAGTTGGGTATTGTACCCAATACATGAATCAGAATACCCGTGTTTAGGAAGCATGTCCTGCCACCTTACCGTTTTACCGTTCTTGAATCAAGTTCTTCCTGATTATATCTTTTACGATGTGCAAACTTCCTTTATATATCGACTCGAAAACCTGATTCCTTATTATCTCTAGGACTTAGGCGACTTGGGTGGAGTTATATAATTGTAGCTATGATACCGCGGCATAGTTACAATGCGGTACTCTATTTAAATAACTTGGAGTTCTAGCCTTGATCTACATTTTGGATCTGTTATCATGCTAATCTTGGGTGTTTTGATTTCAGGAATATGACAGACAAGAATCTGAAACGTACCAAAGACGTGTTGACGAAGCCGCCATGCTTGGAGTGATACGGGAAATGCTGGAGAATCAAAAGAGGCAGACCGAGCCGATCCAACAGCAAACTGAATCATTTCAGGAAGGTTTGCGGACCGTTCAGCAGTCCGTGAACAATGTTGGAGCTAAGCAAGTTGATCGTGTGGGGACCGTAGCAGACTTCAGGCGTTTGGGTCCGTCTGTATTTACTGGTTTGGAGGAGCCGTTGCCAGCGGAGCAGTGGCTAGTAGACACGGAGAACTTACTTATTGCGGCACAGATTCCAGATGATAAAAGAGTGGATGTGGTGCGCATTCAGTTAGTGGACTATGCCTGTGAGTGGTGGCTTATGGAGGAGACCCGCTTGCCCAAGCCTATCAAGTGGGCGGATTTTTCGAAGAGTTTCCTGGAGAAGTTCTTCCCACAGACTGCACGGGAGGAAATAGAAGAGAAGTTCATCAGTCTGAAGCAGAATAGTGCACCGGTAGATGTACATGCAGCTGAGTGGACACGGCTCAGTAGATTCGCTGGACCTTTAATTGCCAACGATGTAGACAGGGCAAGGAGGTTCATGCGCAGCTTGGATGTGGACATCCAGAGGCAGCTTGTCTCCCTGGGTTTGACCACTTTCTTACAGGTTCTTACAGCAGCCCGAGAACAGCAGAGCCTATCTGGGAAGACTGGGAGTTTGCAGCAGACAGCAGTTGTAGTAAGGAAGCCGGCATTTATACCAAACCGAGCTCATGATCGCAGAGGAATTCCAGTGGACCGCCGTGGCGTAACACCGATGAAGAAGCATGTTGTCGTTTATCGAAGAAGGAGCGTGGTTTGTAGCTATTGCCACTTACCCGGACACTTGCAAAAGGAGTGTCGCAGGATGCAGGGACTTTGTCTGGTTTGTGGATCGGCGGATCATACTGTTAGTTCTTGTCCGTCGAAGTTACGCACAAGGGATGATATTCAGAAGCCTCCGCAGAAACCATTTCAGGGATAGAAGTAGCTGACTCAAGGACCTAATCAGGCTCGAGCTTTTACCTTGATGACTGAGGAAGCTAAGGCGTCAGGAGACGTTGTTTCAGGTATTCTACTCGTTCTTGGTTTTCCCGCATTAGCATTATTTGATTCTGGTACATCCCATTGTTTTATGTCGTCCAAGTTTATAGCTACACACTCGATTACCTGCACGACCCTGTCTATTTTCTGGGACATACACACTGGGAATAGGAAAATCATATCTAGTATGGAATGTAAAGATTGTACAGTTGTTATTTACAGACGGGAGCTTTTTGCAGATTTCTTACTGATTGATACGGGCAGCTACGAAGTCGTCTTGGGAATGGATTTTCTTGGCACTTTCCACGCTCACATTGATTGTAGGGCAAAGAAAGTAATTATCCAAATTTCCGGACATCCCGAGTTTACCTTCACTGGAGGAAGCAGTTCTGTCGGGCCAGTCGAGTTTAGGGCTAGGCCGACAACTAATATTCTTGCATCAATGGAGGTTGATGAAAGTGAAGAGCCAGCTGTTGTTCGTGATTTTATGGATGTGTTTGAAGATATATCGGGATTACCGCCGAAGCGGGACGTGGAGTTCGTAATTGATCTTGTTCCTGGTGCAGCGCCAGTATCTAAAGCGTATTATCCAATGGCACCAGTGGAGTTGGAAGAAGTCAAGAAACATGTTGCTGAATTGCTTGAGAAGGGTTGGATTCGAAGCAGTAACTTGCCTTGGGGAGCTCCAGTTCTTCTAGTCAAGAAGAAGGATGGCACAAGAAGGATGTGCATCAACTATCGAGAATTAAACCAGGTGACTATTAAGAATAAGTACCCGATCACTCGCATTGACGAACTTTTTGAGCAGCTTAGTGGCGCGAGGGTATTCTCGAAGCTGGATTTGCGATCCGGATATCATCAGGTCCGAGTGAAAGCAGAAGATATTTGCAAGACGGCGTTCCGAATCCGGTATGGACATTATGAGTACTTAGTGATGCCCTTCGGAGTAACGAATACACCGGCGATATTCATGGACTTGATGAACCGAATCTTTTCACCATTCTTGGACCAGTTTATTATGGTGTTCATTGACGATATTCTTGTTTACTCGAAGAGTTTTGAAGAGCATGATGAGCATTTGAAGATCGCACTGCAGACGTTGAGACAAGAGAAGTTATATGCAAAGATGAGCAAGTGCGAGTTTTGGCTCGAAGAAGTAAAGTTTTGGGGGCATGTTGTGTCTGGCGATGGAATCGCCGTCGATCCAGAAAAGATTGCAGTAGTTCGAGATTGGCCGATTCCAATGAATGTTGCGGAGATAAGAAGTTTTCTTAGACTCGCCGGGTATTACAGAAGATTTGTGGAGAACTTTGCTCGTCTGGCGGAGCCGTTGACCAAGCTTACGCATAAGGAGATACTTTTTGTGTGGACGGATAGTTGTGCATCAGTTTTCGAGAAGTTGAAGCAGAGATTGATAACCGCTCCTATTCTGACCGTGCCAGACAGTTCCGGATGATTAGTGATTCATAGCGACGCATCTGGAAAAGGATTGGGATGCGTTTTGATGCAACATGGGAAGGTTATAGCGTACGCGTCAAGACAGTTGAAGACCCATGAGAAGAATTAACCAACTCATGACTTGGAGCTTGCGGCAGTGATATTCGCTTTGAAGATTTGGAGACACTACCTTTTGGGTGAAAGGGTCGAAATTTTCACGGATCATAAGAGTTTGAAGTATGTGTTCACGCAGAAGGAGCTTAATATGAGGCAGCGTAGATGGTTAGAGCTGATGGATGATTACGATCTTGATCTTAATTACCATCCGGGAAAGGTTAATATCGTACCGGATGCGCTCAGTCGGTTACCAGCAATTCAGATGTTGACTACGCGGAAGGAACTCGTTGAAGAATTTCGAAGATTTGATTTGGTGGTTATGCTACCGCATTCTTCGGGACAGCTGATGCAGCTGCAAGTACATTCGTCGTTGATCGAGAATATTAATGCCGCGCAATCGCAGGATCCTAAATTGCAAAAGTTTCGAGAGCAGGTTGAAGCCGGACTACGAACAGATTTATTGATCCATGAAGATGGTTCGTTGAGATATGGTAGCCGTTTGTGTGTGCCAAAGGGAGATATTCGCGAAGAGCTAATGAAGGAAGCACACAGTTCAGCTTATTCCGTACATCCAGGAGGCACGAAAATGTACCGAGACTTACGACAGCATATCTGGTGGGAAGGCATGAAACGGGAGATTTCTCGCTTTGTGGCAAAGTGCTTGGTGTGTCAGCAAGTTAAGGCTGAACATCAACGGGTTGCTGGTTTATTGCAATCACTTCCGATTCTTCAGTGGAAGTGGGAACATATAACCATGGACTTCGTGACAGCTCTACCGCGGAGTCCGAAAGGCAACAATGTAGTATGGGTAATTGTTGATCGTTTGACCAAGGCAGCTCATTTTATCCCTTTTCAGGTTGGTCAATCAACAGAGACTTTGGCGGAGCGGTACATGCAGGAGATTGTAAGATTGCATGGAGTACCGGTGAGCATCGTATCCGATCGTGACACTCGGTTCTTATCACGCTTTTGACGGAGCTTACAGGAAAGTTTGGGGACTCGATTGAAGTTTAACACAGCTTATCATCCTCAAACTGATGGCCAGTCGGAAAGAGCGATTCAAACTCTTGAGGATATGTTGAGAGCATGCATGTTGGACTTCAAGGGTTCTTGGGAGGATCATCTACATTTAGTGGAGTTTTCTTACAACAACAGTTTCCAGGCAACTATTCAGATGGCTCCATTTGAAGCTTTGTATGGTCGCAAGTGTCGTTCACCTGTTTGTTGGGACGATGTCGGTGAACGAAGATTGTTGGGACCAGATTTGGTTGTGCAGACTGTTGAGAAGGTTAATGCTATCCAGAATCATATGAAGGCAGCACAAAACCGACAGAAGAGTTGGGCAGATACATCGAGAAGACCTCTAGAGTTCACCGTGGGTGATTTGGTATTCTTGAAGATATCACCGACTAGAGAGGTGATTCGTTTTGGAAGTCGAGGAAAGCTCAGTCCTCGATTTGTTGGACCCTTTGAAATCTTGGAGCGTGTTGGTGAGGTAGCGTACCGTTTGGCGTTGCCGCAATCCTTGGCAAATGTTCATGATGTGTTTCACGTATCACAACTCCGTAACTATGTTCGGGATAAAACGCATGTATTGGATCATTCGGAGCTGACGATACGAGAAGACTTGACTTTTGAGGAGCAACCGATAGAAATTGTGGATCGAAGGGAAAAGATTCTTAGGAACAAGGTTATTCTTCTTGTACTTATTTCTTGGGATAATCGCTCACATGGGGAGTCAACTTGGGAACGAGAAGATGAAATCCGGCAGAAGTTTCCTCATCTTTTCTTGTAGTTTGATTTTTTTGTCTATCCTTTGTATTCTTAGAATTTTGAGGACAAATTCTTTTGTAGTTGGGTATAATGTAACAACCGAGCCCAATTCTACAAATTTCAGTTATCGTATTTGTGGTGTGTGGTATTTATTTCTTTGATCATGCTTTGACAGTTACTAGTTATAGTTTACCCCGACATTACATATGTTTGCATATAACAAATTAATTCATTTAAAATAACTTAAAATATACTTGTCTTGGCCTGCTCGATACCCTTAACCATGTGGTAGCGTCCTTGCATCGTGTTCTCGTCCCGTTCAGTGAAACGGATGTGTTTGGACGTCTACGCGCACGTACGTGCGTCCGTTCTTGGGGGTATGCTTTTTCATTACTAATCCCTCATTTTAATTTTTGGAACCTGCCATTATTTTTCATATTTTAAATTCAAATTTTGGACCCAACCCGGGCGCAATTCTGAAATATTTTTGTATCCCGCCAAATCCTTTTTAAATGTATTAAATCAGTTAAACAATATTTTTTTCTACAGTTTAGCAAAATTTTTCCACAACGAATTATTCCAGCAAATTTTTTTCACAACTTTCTTTCAAAATAAATCTCCCCCAACCAATCAAATTTTTCCTCTGTGCGCTGCTGGGCCCCACACATTTCTTTCCTTCCATTAAATCTTTTCCCCTTCCTCCTTTAATCGCCACAAGACAATCACAGTGCTTCGTTTCTTTTACCGGGCCCCACGAGACTCCCTCTCTCCTTTCCCTTCCTCTTTCTCTCTCTTCTTTCTCTTTCCTATCACACATTCTCTCTCCGCTCGCGAGTACTGTGCACTTCTCGATTCCCGTCACCGCGAGGAGATCCCGTCACCTCCCTTCACATTTTTCCTTCTTCCTCTTTTAAAAACTCCGCGTCTCCTTCTTTTAAACCCATCCCAGAAAAACCCTAGCCGCCTTCCTCCTCTCGCCGTGGCCCTCGTGACGACGCCATCGTCACCGTTCCACACCGCTGCTCACCCCCGTCACCTCTACCCTCATCTCCTTCCTTCCTTCTGCTTCCCTCCAAAACCCAGAACCCTTCACCAACCCCGGTAACCCTAACCCTACTCCTCTACCTCCTCCTCCCTCGACTCACCGCCGATCTCACCCCTATCCTCTCCTCCTCATCTTCCTTCCCTTCTTCTCCTTCATCTTTCTCTCTCTGTTTAACCCTGCACACCCACAGCAGCTGCAACCCACCTTTCCCGAGCACCCTGCACCCTCGCCGGAGCTTCACCGACCACCACCGTCGACACACCATACCGTCTTCCTAACCACAGTAAGTCTCCATCTTCCTCTCCTCTCTCTTTCCATTATTTTCTTCTCTTTTTCCATGCACCTTTTCTATTGTATTGTGATGTTTACTGTTTTTGGGTTTGCCGGAATCCGACCGTGCCAACGACGATTCCCGACGATCCAGCGAGGAACTCTAACCCGTGTGTTTCCACTGTTCGTCGTTCGGACTCATTCCGTGTACCGTGCGCGCGTCGCGACATTTCCCGCCGACGCGAGATGTTCCGTTTACCGTATCGTGTTCCGTCGAGGCAAGTAAAACTTGCTACATGCTAATTAATATATTACATGTACATTGATGGCACTCTAAATCCGTAATTTAACTTTAGTACCATGATTTTCTTTTGTTCGTGTTCGATGGTACGATATATCACTTTAGTTTCCAGAATTGAAACCTACCATTCGCATTTATTTCATTAAAGCCAAATAACCACAATCATATGTTTTAAACCACATTTTAACTATTGACATTTTTTCTATCATTTTACTCCATCGGACACTCGTGTGTATTTAAACCTGTTTTAGCTGTGATTCCATCCATTGAACCTATTTATAGATCATTGCATCCCTGGAATTTCTTAATAATTGTTAACATGATTTAACGGCCAAAATTATCATACTGTATTCGTATAATGTGGAAACCATCTCTGAAACACAAACTGATAACTGTATTGCTTAGATTGTGTTGTTGATAACCATGCATAATTATTTATAACCATGATTATGCTAGCTGTTTATGAGTACTCACATGTTATCTTTTACACCCTATCCTGACTTGCTACACATATATTGATTGACCCGATATGGTACCGTACACTACTTGACTTGACCTGATGTACCATGACGTGACCCGTTACCTGATCTTGTGTCTAATGCCAACAAACCTGACATGTAGTCCTCACGGACCGTCCCTGTTGTCTATCCAGACAAAGCTGCTCTTACCTGATCCTGTGTTGGCATTAGTTCTTGATTACTGAATACCTGACTTGACATACATAACTTGGGGGTATGGGGAAATCAATGATGAAATCCTGACTTGTAACTCGACAGTTGCTTGCTTTTACTGATCAGTTTTAGAGGCTAGGCCCGCCTCGTGATGATGCTGCTGGCATCGTTGGTCTGTACTCCTTTCCTGTTAGTGCCTAGCGGCACGTCTCGGTTTCAGCCCAAGAGTCTGTAGACCGTGGTCCTGGGCATGCACGGGATACTATTGAGTTACATCGATAATTCATCAAATTGATTTCAAAGACTTTAGAATAGAAAACCCAATATAACAGTTTAGTTTACTCAATGCACACTACCCTTCACTGCCCTGATTTTTATTACTGTTGCATCTGCTTTTCATTCATGTTTATATTTGCATTGCCTGTTACCCTGTTTATATTTTATTACCTGATGACATGACACGCTGACGTCTGGGTTTTGCATGGCCCAGATTCCGTACTTTTGCTGCAGTCCGAGTAGGAGTACTTCAGTCAGCAGGCTGAGCAGTGAGGTTTCAGTAATAGTTAGTTCATTTATTTTCTGCAGTTTATTCCTGATGTGAGCCCGTATTATGGGACGTACATTCCAGTTATTTGTATTGGATCTTTTGCTTCCGCACTTTTATTATTCTTGACTTATATTATCTTGGCTTATGGACATGTATTAGATAGTTTTATTTTGATTCTTGATATCTCTACAGCCGTAATGTCACGCCCCGCTTCCCAATGTACGGCGAAGGAGACGCGACGAGGTCCGCTACGTATATACTCAGAAGTACATACGCTAAGCGTATCTAAGCAATATAAAATAAATACAAAAGAGACAAGAAATAAAAAGAACAGCAACTTTTATTTATTAACATTCTTTGTATAATACATGAAAGGAAATACAACTGAAATAAAAAGATGCCTAAACAGTGGCAAAACAGGAATTGAAAAGTACAAAAAGGAAAAGTGTGCAATGAAACTAAAGTGCAGGGTCTTCAGCAAACTGCTCCAAGTCTTCTTGCGATGGCTCGATCACTGTCAGGTCCAAATCACCTAACGACATTCAAAGAAGAAAGAAACAGAATGTCGTCAGCGAACATGTCGCTCGGTAAGTCCCAAAGGTAAGAGAAAGTAGAATAGACAGAAAAAGAAGATATCTTTTAAAATAGTATACTATTGTTGTAATATTGCGTTAACGCTGTTGTTTGTAGCTTGGTACAGAAGGATGCCAGTGTATACGAGAGGAGTCTCTATATGCCAGAGACTAGAGGCACGTATAGTACAAGGAACCGTTTATGCCACGGTACAACAGCAACTGGATTCATGTTAGGTGTATTAAATCTGACCACCTCGTGCCACCTTTAACACCTTCCGTACCAATCTACCCCTTAAACCCGTGATGTCTTGTTTGTAGTGTTATCTTGTAAATTGTATTGGTTGTATGATTGATTGACTGACTGACCGAAACCATGATATCGGGAAACGGTTGTAACCGTAGAGTCATGTAAATAGAATACTGAGAATCATGTAAAAGGAATATATCCATGGTTCGGTTAAGTCAATATAGATTGAATAGTTTGAATATATGGATTTATGGATTCATGTTGAATTGTAGGTTGTAGATTGTAGATTGTATTTGAATCATATTCAAGTCAGATTATTTAAAATGAGACTCAGTCTGAGTCAGAACAATTAGAAAAGAAATTGAAATCCTGAATTAGGTTTTGGTGTTATCGGTAACCGCTGCACATGGGCGGCAGGACTTATGTCTTTTTCAAAGACGATTACCGTGTTGATAACACCGTTTGTTAGATTGTCTACCTTAGTTAGGCAAGCACCCATATCTCCGGCTCCCTAAGACTCAAGAGACTGGTTCCGCTTAAACCTATATTTACTAGGGTCCTTATTGTAATTTATATAACTTGAGGGGGTTTTATGTAAAAATAATTTTGTATTATTTTCAAAATACAACTCAAATATTTAATTATCGTATTTATGTACATACAACAATTTAATGATCAAGATAAATATGTATACATGTTCGAATAGCATGAAATGAGTCAAGTATATTATACGAGTAATTACCAAAAACATTGCTGTAAAGAAATATTATGTACGACTAATTAATAAGTCGAACAAATGCGTAACATAAACAGAAATATGTTTCTAAGTGTTTGTCATACGTGAGTTCCATTTTCACCTAAATACGACTACCGGTTTGAGAGATATATCTGTTTTCGTATCGTTGCGCAAAACAGATCAGAATCTGTTCAGCACCGTCACATATTTTTAAAACACAGTTTTAGTTAATATCCATCAGGTTTCAGGTTACGAAGATTATTATAAAATTGTAGGTATTTTGAATTACTTATCCAAAACACCAAGATTCATACGATTTGGATTTCTGAAGCTCTAGTTATGATCATTTTAATATCAGCGTTTAAAACAGAAATTCAGATTTCTGGACAGCAACTATATATTTTATTGCAAAGCCTATATCGGGGTGTTTCATGAATTTATAAATAATCAAGTATACAGAAAATTATAGTTCTATCAATTGTGCATCTATACATCTAAATTTTGTCACGAACGGATATCGGGAGTTTGAGTTATGTATAATTTAAAAACAGTGTGCGAATCAGGACAGATTCTGTCCAGATCCGTCACTTAATATTGTAACGCAGTTTTCTTTATCTTAGGTGGGTTTTCAGTAAAACTATAAAACTAAGAAAATCTATATCATTCGATGCATATATCAAAAACACCTGAGTTTACTCAATTTGGATACCGGTATACCAAGTTATATGTTCTAGAAGTTGACCGATAACTGCGGTTTTCTGTTTTACGATCAGTGAATAAAAACGATATAATTCCTAAACCGTTATGCGGTTCGATCTAAAATTTTTAAAGCGTGTACAAAATAATGTATTCTATCATTTGTAAATTTCCTGAAATTTTCAGAATTAAAAATTAATTTATAAAAATTATTTTAAAACTAAAGATATTGATATGTCATTTGTGAGAAATGAGAAAACCATGGTATTTATTCGTAACTTCATTTTTTTTTTTACAAACTTTAAATAAAGTGATTTAAAATAAAACAACAAACATGCAATCCTGATTGGTCACTATAAAATCTTAACATGTGAATTGAGAGTAATGAAAAAGACTTTACAAACTATATATGTGTGTATGTTTGTGTGTTCATTATTTATATATGTATCCATTTAATTAATTATTTAGGAACTATAATATGTCAAGGGAAGTTTTTCATGGCAATATAAAACAAGAGAAATATAAAGAGAAAAAGAGATGGAGGGAGGGAAAGAGAGAAGGGACTTACATACACAAGCCGGTATTGTCACCGGGCTTGTCTATCCGCCGACAGCCTCGCGTTACTAGCGAGACCTTCTTGAAGAGTTCTTCATATTCTTCTTTTTGGACTTTAGGTGAAGAGGGAGAAGTGAGAGATAAAAAATATGAGAAAGGAAAAGATAGAGGAGGACAAATAAAGATGGTGTAATGGTGAATTGTGTATAATAATATATGCATTTAACATGAGAATTAAAAGAGAAATGAAAGGCCACCATTCATTTTGAAAATGAAAGGTCTCATTTGTAGGTTATGAGAAGAATAAAAAAATGATAAAAAAAAATAATTGCAAGAATGAGGATTTGAACATGTGACTTATGGAATAATAATGCAAGAACTTAACCAATGAGCTACAAGGTTGTTCATGCACATATTTAATTAGAATTAAATATATGTTGTTGCTTAAAAAAAAGTGGGCTTTCCAGATTGGCTGTAGAGAATAAGAATAATGGATTTGGGTTAAATATTTATGAAAGAAAAAATAAGAATGAGAAGTTAAAAACTTAAATATAAGGAAAAAAATTGTACACAGAAAAATATATAATAGATTGAGGAATAAAATAATAATAAATTTAATAGAAAAAGGAAAATACCAAGTACAAATAAATATGGTATATTATTGAAGAGGGATAATACAAATGTATAAAGATTTTGGGGTCATTACATTCTACCCTCCTTAAAAATAATTTCGTCCTCGAAATTACTCAAGAAAGATGATGTATCAGAGTAAGGAAACAGGATTAGGATGATGTCGTCTTCGAGCTCCGTCGATTGATACTCTAACTAATTGAGCTAATATGCCAACGTGATACAAATAGAAGGGGTGAATAAGAGTTAAGAATTCAAAAGTCTTGAGATAGACTCCAAGGAAGCCGAAGGTGGAGTTCAAGATGGATTCAAGGAATATGTACTGTAAAGAATGTTTCCAGTTGCTGTTTCTTGTGTTATATTGCTTAGGTTGTTCATGCAGAACAGAACTGTATGATAGGGTTTCATACAGCTCTGACCTGCATGGGCCACCAACAAAACCTATCACGCCCCGCTTCCCAATGTACGGCGAAGGAGACGCGACGAGGTCCGCTACGTATATACTCAGAAGTACATAAGCTAAGCGTATCTAAGCAATATAAAATAAATACACAAGAGACAAGAAATAAAAAGAACAGCAACTTTTATTTATTAACATTCTTTATACAATACATGAAAGGAAATACAACTGAAATAAAAAGATGCCTAAACAGTGGCATAACAGGAATTGAAAAGTACAAAAAGGAAAAGTGTGCAATGAAACTAAAGTGCAGGGTCTTCAGCAAACTGCTCCAAGTCTTCTTGCGATGGCTCGATCTCTGTCGGGTCCAAATCACCTGACGACATTCAAAGAAGAAAGAAACATAATGTCATCAGCGAACATGTGCTCGGTAAGTCCCAAAGGTAAGAGAAAGTAGAATAGACAGAAAAAGAAGATATCTTTTAAAATAGTATACTATTGTTGTAATATTGTGTTAACGCTGTTGTTTGTAGTTTGGTATAAAAGGATGCCAGTGTATACGAGGGGAGTCTCTATATGCCAGAGACTAGAGGCACGTATAGTACAAGGAACCATTTATGCCATGGTACAACAGCAACTGGATTCATGTTAGGTGTATTAAATCTGACCATCTCGTGCCACCTTTAACACCTTCCGTACCAATCTACCCCTTAACCCCGTGATGTCTTGTTTGTAGTGTTATCTTGTAAATTGTATTGGTTGTATGATTGATTGACTGACTGACCGAAACCATGATATCAGAAAACGGTTGTAACCGTAGAGTTATGTAAATGGAATACTGAGAATCATGTAAAAGGAATATATCCATGGTTCGGTTAAGTCAATATAGATTGAATAGTTTGAATATACGAATTCATAGATTCATGTTGAATTGTAGGTTGTAGATTGTAGATTGTATTTGAATCATATTCAAGTCAGATTATTTAAAATGAGACTCAGTCTGAGTTAGAACAATTAGAAAAGAAATTGAAATCATGAATTAGGTTTTGGTGTTATCGGTAGCCGCTGCACATGGGCGGCATGACTTATGTCATTTTCAAAAATGATTACCGTGTTGATAACCCCGTTTGTTAGATTGTCTACCTTAGTTAGACAAGCACACATATCTCCGGCTCCCTGAGGCTCAAGAGACTGGTTCCGCTTAAACCTATATTTACTAGGGTCCTTATTGTAATTTATATAACTTGAGGGGGTTTTATGTAAAAATAATTTTGTATGGTTTTCAAAATACAACTCAAATATTTAATTATCGTATTTATGTACATACAACAATTTAATGATCAAGATAAATATGTATACATGTTCGAATAGAACGAAATGAGTCAAGTATATTATACGAGTAACTACCAAAAACAATGCTGTAAAGAAATATTATGTACGACTAATTAATAAGTCGAAAGAATGCGGAATATAAACATAAATATGGTTCTAAGTGTGTGGCATGCGTGAGTTCAAGTTTCACCTAAATACGACTACCGGTTTGAGAGATATATCTGTTTTCGTATCGTTGCGCAAAACAGATCAGAATCTGTTCAGCACCGTCATATATTTTAAAACACAGTTTTAGTTAATATCCATCAGGTTTCAGGTTAAGAAGATTATTAGAAAATTGTAGGTATTTTGAAGTACTTATCCAAAACACCAAGATTCATACGATTTGGATTTCTGAAGCTCTAGTTATGATCATTTTAATATCAGCGTTTAAAACAGAAATTCAGATTTCTGGACAGCAACTATATATTGTATTGCAAAGCCTATATCAGGGTGTTTCATGAATTTCTAAATAATCAAGTATATAGAACATTATAGTTCTATCAATTGTGCATCTATACATCTATATTTTGTCATGAACGGATATCGGGAGTTTGAGTTATGTCTAATTTAAAAATAGTGTGCGAATCAGGACAGATTCTGTCCAGATCCGTCACTTAATATTGTAACGCAGTTTTCTTTATCTTAGGTGGGTTTTCAGTAAAACTATAAAACTAAGAATATCATTCGATGTATATATCAAAAACACCTAAGTTTACTCAATTTGGATACCGGTATACCAAGTTATGTGTTCTAGAAGTTGACCGATAACTGCAGTTTTCTGTTTTACGATCAGTGAATAAAAACGATATAATTCCTAAATCGTTATGCGGTTCGATCTAAAATTTTTAAAGCGTGTACAAAATAATATATTCTATCATTTGTAAATTTCATGAAATTTTCAGAATTAAAAATTAATTTATAAAAATTATTTTAAAACTAAAGGTATTGATATGTCATATGTGAGAAATGAGAAAACCATGGTATTTATTCGTAACTTCATTTTTTTTTTACAAACTTTAAATAAAGTGATTTAAAATAAAACAACAAATATGCAATCCTAATTGGTCACTATGAAATCTTAACATATGAATTGAGAGTAATGAAAAAAACTTTACAAATTATATATGTGTGTATGTTTGTGTGTTCATTATTTATATATGTATCCATTAATTAATTATTTAGGAACTAGGATATGTCAAGAGAAGTTTTTCATGGCAATATAAAATAAGAGAAATATAAAGAGAAAAAGAAAGAGGTGGAGGGAGGGAAAGAGAGAAGGGACTTACATACACAAGCCGGTATTGTCACCGGGCTTGTCTATCCGCCGACAGTCTCGCGTTACTAGAAAGATCTTCTTGAAGAGTTCTTCATGTTCTTCTTCTGGGACTTTAGGTGAAGAGGGAGAAGTGAGATAAAAAATGTGAGGAAGGAAAAGATAGAGGAGGACAAATAAAGATGGTGTAATGGTGAATTGTGTATAATAATATATGCATTTAACATGAGAATTAAAAGAGAAATGAAAGGCCACCATTCATTTTGGAAATGAAAGGTCTCATTTGTAGGTTATGAGAAGAATAAAAAAATGATAAAAAAATAATTGCAAGAATGAGGATTTAAACATGTGACTTATGGAATAACATTGCAAGGACTTAACCAATAAGCTACAAGGTTGTTCATGCACATATTTAATTAGAATTAAATATATGTTGTTGCTTAAAAAAAGTGGGCTTTCCAGATGAGCTGTAGAGAATAAGAATAATGGATTTGGGTTAAATATTTATGAAAGAAAAAATAAGAATGAGAAGTTAACAACTTAAATATAAGGAAAAAAATTGTACACAGAAAAATATATAATAGATTGAGGAATAAAATAATAATAAATTTAATAGAAAAAGGAAAATACAAAGTACAAATAAATATGGTATATTATTGAAGAGGGATAATACAAATGTATAAAGATTTTGGGGTCATTACACATAATGTGACTGTGGATGGATACTTCCTACCCACAGGTAGCATGGTTGGCTATGTCACGTGCCCAATTTAGCGTACTCTGGGAAGCGGGGCGTGACACTATTAGTTTCCCGATTCAATTTGGTGTTACACGGAGTATTCCAGATTCAGGTTTAGCTAGAGTAAGGAGGCAGATGTCTGAAGCTTAAGCTTCAGACATCTGACATGTATTCGAAGACATGCACACAGAGAGTCGAGAGACGTCTCCTCTCTTGTTCTTCAAACGTTAACCAACGCTCTGTTATTTGGACAGACGTCTGACCAATACTAGTTAGACATCTTTGCGCTCTCTATGATCTGCTGAACCTTTTGGGCAGACGTCAGCCAAGTCCTACTTCAGACGTCTTCATCTTGCACCGAATATTAGCAGTTTCGAAAAAGTTGGGAAATTAGTTATTTGATCTTATCTGTCTAATACTATATATATTTTAGTATTTTGTAATTCTAAATTAGATAGCTTTCGGAGATAAAAATTTTTAGAGGAGGCTAGGGTTTTGTGAGATTTCATCCACCGTTTGTAACACTTCATATTTGTTTGATTAGTAAATCTTCTCCTCCACCCTTGGTTTTTCCGGTAATGGTTTTCCACGTAAAATCTGGTGTCTCGTTTGGTTAGTAACCTTATTGTTATCGCGTTTTTTATTTTATTGCTTATTTATATCGTTTGTTATTATTTTGAGATCGTATTTTCCGCAACAAACTAGTATCAGATCTTTGTTGTGTTTGGAAGATTTGGTGTTTTGTTTGAACCGTTAGGTTTTCAATCTCACGATCTAAGTTTATGATGGGTAACGATGCTTGTTTCCTCTTTCCCATCTTCTTAGATTGTGGTTTTGATGTTTTAGGGTTTGTAAGCACTCAAGGTGTATTCTTTTGATCCTATATCATGTCTCCAACGATTATGAAGTTCAATATTGAGAAGTTTGACGGGTCTATGAGTTTTAGTCTATGGCAAGTTTATATGATTGTCGTATTGATATAGAATAATTTGAGAAAGGCGATTCGTAGGAAGGATTCAAGGCCTTTCACTATGACATAGGAAGTATTAGAGGAGTTGGATGAAAAGGTCCTCACGGCTATCCCGTTGTGTTTGATAAACGAAGTTTTGTAAGAAATTTTAGTGGAGAAGACGACGACTAGTTTGTGGTTGAAATTAGAGAAGTTATATTTGAAGAAGTTTCTTACTAATCGACTTCTATTGAAACAGCGTCTCTACACATTTCGTATGTCAGAAGGCTCTCTTATCGAATCCCACATCGGTGTGTTTAATTCGATCATTACAGATTTGGGTAAGATCGATATTAAAACTGATGATGAAGATCAATCATTGTTATTGTTATGTTCTTTGCCATCCAATCGTAAGCACTTTCGTGACACCATGATCTATGAATGAGATACTATCTTGATCAATGATGTTAAAGAAAATTTGATGAACAAGGAGAAGATCGACAAGGAGTTAACTTATAACGAAGGTGATGATCAATCTTCAGGCTTATTTGTTAGAAAGCGAGCGGAGAAGAGAGATCCGGAAGGTATCAAGAAGTAGTCAAGGTCAAAATCCAAGAATAAGAACTTGACCTGCAACGATTGTAAAAATAAGGGGCTGGTTAGTCCAAAAAAATTGTATTTACCGTAATCAGAAACGGCGTCGCTTTGCAGCTAGCCGGTGAGTACGGGTCGATCCGCAGAGATGTGTAAATTTCTGTTTTTGTGTTATCACGAGTTGATTCCGTTGGTTGTTTGGTTTTTGTCGATTGATTTAAAAACTAATTTATATGAGATGAAAGAACTCGTTAGGGTTAGGTCTAAGGTAGGGTTGATGAGATCAATATTGTCACCTCTTTCAATGCCGTTGATCAAAGCTTTTTAGAAAATCATAACAATTATTAGTAAAGAGGATTAGGATAATTGGAAAGAAACGAAGTTTCTTCCTCTAGATCCTTGTCCATCCTTTCCTATTAATTGCTACAATCTTCATGGACGTCATGTATGTCCGGCCTTTTATACTACGGTTCACCGTTACCTCGTAGGTAGGGTGCCGTAGGGGGCGGATCGTACATGCGCGCATGAAGTTCTTATTTTGAAAATGTGTTGGCATTGAAGGAGGTGAAAGATATTCATCTCTCACTCCCTCCTTTGTTCCTAACCCTAACGAGCAAGGATTTTACTCGCTCATTAGGGAATTTTCTAAAAACGACATTTTAGTTGTTATGTTTTAAAATGTTTTGTTCAGATCTTGTGTTATACTTACTGCAGATCAAAAGGTGCTAAACTAGTTAACTAGGGCAAGTAATGAAATTAGAACTAAGGCAGGAATTAAAAGAATTAAAACTTACAAAAGTGATGCTCTAGATCTCCCAACAAATCTGAATTTTTATTGATTGAAAAAAGAGGCATCCATTTTACAGATTTGTGAGTACAATTTATAAGCAAACAGTGAAGCTAGGGTTACAAACTCTCGCAGAAGTGCAATTACAGATTTGCCCCCTAAAAATCCCAACACCTGCACCGTCGTACCGACACAAGAAGTCGGTGCCGACACGGGCAACAAACGGCCGCGGAACCGCAGCAATGATGGGCCTTGGGCCGCGGTTCCGCGGCCCTTTGGTGACTTTAGCTCACCAAATCTTCTGGTCTTCATTCTGGGTACTTGGGCTTGTTTATTCTTCACTATTTTTCTCTGTTTGGCTTCTTGGTATTTTCCAGATCTTTAGTGAAAATTTGTAAGGATCTTTTGACCGTTTCTCCTTGACATGTTTTTGCCTTGCACCTGTGTGAACTGGGCTTGACTGGGATCCGTCTAATTGTTGGTCAAAAAGTCCCTTTTCTGTCTCAACTTTCATCTTTTTCACTGTATTCGCTCCAAGAGCCTGTATCCTGTAACATGCAACAAACGTGCGTCAAGAGTACCTGTTTACTTATAAAATGAATTGAAATGGGGCATATGAATTGCAATATTATGATATGAACAAATACCCCCAAACTTATCTTTTGCTCGTCCTCAAGCAAACTTATTATTTTATTCTATCCTAGCCGCACTTTCGCAGGAAAACGCGATTGCACTGAGCACGTGCAACAAGCCGTTAAACCTCTAGGTGTCCATAGTAGGAGGAGTGTTGTCTCCTGAGGGTTTTCAGCGGATTACACCCACAAAATCCTATCAATGTGGTTTTTCAACTTTTGCTCTCCAAATAGGTTTTCTAACAAGGAATTCTATTATCGTCGCCCTGCAATTTATCCACCCATATTCTTCACATTTCCTTATTATGTAACTTAAGATTGTACATGTTCTATAAAATTACTTAGAATTCAGCATTTCTTAAGTTTTTCTTCTAGAGTTTCATCTCCACTTAGGAATTTCTATCAACTCTATTAAAGATAAAAGTTTTATTTTTCATTCCTTTCTCTTATCTAAACTCTAATCACATATCCCCACGTGTGTGTAATTGTCATCCCTATGCTTGGAAATTCAAATCAAGCAATCGTACTTCTTCCATTGTCCAAAGCACTTATTTGTGAATTTTTCTCAACTTTTGCTTACCCATCCTTCATGCGACCGTTAATACTTCTTGAGGTACCAACAGCCGATTACAAGATGCGTTAGCACTTTAAAGCGTATTTCCTAGTTTTGCAATACCCAAGGCTTTTAGCAGTGACTCCCAAACCAGTCGATCTAAGGCACTAGGTGATGAAGCACCCTTACTAAATAATTTTCTAGCCCTAAGTAATCACAAAAACCAGTGTCCATTTTTTTTATTCACTTTTTTTTATTTTCATTGTGCTAAGGACTTTAGACATGAGTAATTCAAGGCCTCTTCTACTAATCCAAGTTTCGAGGTGCGTGATTGTGCATTATGTAGGGTACATGTTTTCAGAATCTAAACTTAAGCTAGGAACTATTTTTCGAACTTATACTCTAATAAGAACATTAATACTCTTCCCTCATTTTGGTTTAGCCCAAGAAGTGAACCCAAAATTTTCCTATTCCTAAATAACCTACAAAAACATATATTCTCTACCGTTAAACTCTAAGGAATGTTATTTTTAGGATTTTTAATTTGCTAAGTCTAAGATATAGTTTTTCCTAGCCAGTTAACCTTTTTATCAAACTCAAGTCAATTAACCAAAATTGAATACAATAATTTTTATAATTTTTGAATTTTTTTTTCTATTTTTATGGGTTTTTCAGTTTTCTAAATTTTTTTTATTTTTCAAATTTTCAAATTTTTATGATTTTTTTTATAAAGATGCAATGCAGAAATTAAATATGCAAAAAGAAAAGAAAAATATATACAATATGCAATGCAAACGATAACTATATACATTACCCTCTCCCCCAAACTTGATCAAAGCAGTGCCCTCACTGCACGGCCCCACGTCGCGCTCGTGAGCGTGAACGTGATCGTTCCCCTCTAGCCAAAAGTGTTTGGATTCCCCTCTCAATTTCCGTCAACCGACGGTCATGATCTCGTGCAGTCGCCCGAAACTCATCCCTCAAAGAATCGATTCTTCTCACTGTTCTCCGCATCAATCACGCATGCTCCTGAGGAGTTAGTTCTTCCCCACTCGAAGTCGAGCTAGAGCTAGGGGTGTGTGCAGGTACATTTTCTGCCGGTTCCGTTCGTGTCCAAATATCAGTGAGTCTAGAGTAGGACGACGTGACGCCCTCTACAAGTGGTCGAACCGGGACACCGTCTATCATGTATGAGTCAAATTCCTCGACGGGGAGGAAATAACGGCAGAGTTGGGTAACAAGCATGGGACATGGGTATACGGTACCTCGTTTCCCCGTACCTATAGATTGGAGCAACACAGTGCACATGTTGAACCTTGGATTTTTCATCATCAGTGTGTGTACGACATGTAATGAAGGGGTGAAAAAGGTCGTGTTGTGGGAACTACCAAAGATATTGTTTTGTGCCCACCGGCACACAGTTAAAACGTTCGCAAAAAGGGTCCGTGCTTGGATACCCTTATGCGGCTCTCGTGCACAGTCATTACCCATCAAGGGCATATAATCTTCAAAGCGCAATGGGTGTTCATGTGCGGGTACGCGTGGCATGAGTGTAATCTCGTGTATCATGTCCCTATCGATGTGAATTTCACGATTTCCCCAATTTAGTTTAATGTAACCTAAGTTGTCAAGGCTATTATCCTCCATTGATTCGTAAAATAGGGCAACTAGGTTAGGTAGGGTAAACGCAGATGAGTGATTATAGAGCAGGAAATTCCATCCCCTTTGTTCGATTTCATGTGCGAAATATCTACCGTATACTTCGTGTGCGAAAACAGGGGAAAAATCCCTTTCAAACTGCATTTTATGTGCCATTTAGATTTTTCAATAAAAAGATATGCAGGAACAGAGAGGAAACAGTCAGATTTACCTCCCCTGAAAATTTCAGGGGGTGAAGACTCCAGACGGCGGCGGGTGCGCGGCAGGAGGCGGCAACAGCGGCGGAAGCGCGGCGGTATAGAGGAGTTGATGCGAGATTTTTCTGGAGAGGGAAGGTGGCGGCGGCTAGGGTTTTATGAAGAGGAAAAATTTAGGGTTAGAGAACAGGGGGCTCAGGTTCCTTTAAATAGGGGATGGGAGGGATATTTGTATAGAACACCCTCTAAAACGAGGGTTTTATTTGTAAAATCAGCTCTTAATTCTGAAAATTTGCTATTAGGTCCAAAAAATTTTATTTATATTATTTTTTTTCTATTAAATTTTATTATATTTTTTTTTATGGTATTTTGGAAATATATACAAATAATATACACACCCCCAAACTTATTTGAAATAATGTTTTGAGAAAAGAAATTTGGGGGTGAAAGTGGAGGAATATCACTCAGTGTAGATCGGCTCCTGCAAGAACAGGAGCTCCTCCGAAGGGTCTGCTGTGAAGAACGGTTTCAGTCGATGCCCATTCACTTTGAATAAGGTACCGTCTTCAGGATTTTCAAGATCAACCGCACCGTGCGGATAAACGGTGTGGACTACAAAAGGTCCTCTCCATCTGGACCGGAGCTCGCCGGGATGAAAATATAACCGAGTGTCATAAAGTAAAACCTGTTGACCAAGTTCAAAATTTTTTTGCAAAAGGTGTTTATCGTGGAACACCTTAGCTCGGTTTTTAGCGATTATGGCATTATCATATGCCTCATCCCTCAGCTCCTCCAATTCATTCAACTGCAGCTTTCGATTGCTGCCCGCATCTCCTAAAGATAGATTCAGCTCTTTGATAGCCTAGAAAGCTTTATGCTCAATCTCCACTGGGAGGTGGCAAGCCTTCCCGTACACAAGCCGGTATGGAGACATACCAAGATCGGTTTTATATGCAGTATGGAAAGCCCATAGTGCATCAATCAGTTTAAGTGATCAATCTTTACGGTTTTTGGAAACCGTTTTCTCCAAGATTTGCTTTATTTGCCGATTTGAAATCTCGGCTTGCCCACATGTTTGAGGGTGATATGGCGTAGACAACTTGTGGGTGATAGAGTATTTGCGCATTAAGGACTCGAAAGTCCTATTGCAGAAGTGAGAACCATTATCACTTATTATCGCCCGAGGGTGCCCAAATTGAGAAAATATGTGTTCTTTAAGAAACCAAACGACAACTTTATTATCGTTCGTTCGGCTGGGCACAGTTTCGACCCACTTAGAAACATAGTCAACCGCCAGCAGAATATACACATTTCCAAAAGAGTTAGGAAATGGTCCAATGAAATCTATACCCCAAACATCAAAAATGTCCACAACCAAAATAGGTTGGAGCGGCATTTCATTTCTCCGCGAAATCCGGCCCAAGTGTTGGCACCGGGAGCAAGTTTTGCAGTATTCAAATGCATCCTTGAAGAGTCGTGGCCAATAGAAACCACACTGCAAAACTTTTTCGGATGTCTTCTTTGGGCCAAAGTGCCCGCCACATGCTTGATCGTGGCAAAAAGACAGCACGCTCTTGACTTCACTTTCAGGTACACACCGACGGATGATTTGGTCGGAACAGTATTTAAAAAGATAGGGTTCATTCCTGTAAAAATGCTTTACTTAGGATAAAAATCGAAGTTTATCCTGTTTCGACCAATCATTAGGAATCAAGCCGGTGGATAAATAGTTCACAATATCGGCGAACCATGGTTCGCAAAAAACGGTCAAGAGTTGCTCGTCGGGAAAAACATCAGTGATTGGGAGATCGAGCATGGGCAAAGAAGGAAGTCGTGATAGGTGATCAGCTACTACGTTTGCACATCCTTTTTTGTCCTTAATGACAAGGTCAAACTCTTGTAATAAAAGGATCCAACGTATTAGCCTTGACTTAGCATCCTTCTTCGCAAAAAGGTGGCGAAGAGCTGAATGATCTATATATACAACGACTGGAGAGCCGATTAAATAAGGTCGAAATTTTTCGAGTGCAAACACAACAGCTAAAAACTCTTTCTCTGTTGTTGTGTAGTTGAGTTGGGCCTCATTTAGTGTTCGGCTAGCATAATAAATCACGTGCGGCATCTTATTAATGTGCTGTCCAAGAACATGGCCAATAACAAAGTCTGATGCGTCGCGTATGATTTCAAAAGGGTGCGTCCAGTCGAGAGATGAGAGGATGGGCGCAGTGATGAGTGAATGTTTCAAAGACTCGAATGCTTCAATGCAAGTGGAGTCGAATGCAAAAATTGTGTCCTTGGCCAGTAATAGAGTCAAGGGTCTAGCGATCTTGCTAAAGTCCTTGATGAACCGTCTGTAGAAACCGGCGTGGCCAAGGAAGGCTCTAATGTCTTTGACGCATTTTGGGGGAGGGAGGTTAGAAATCACTTCGATTTTAGCTCTGTCAACCTCGATGCCGTTTTGCGAGATGACATGTCATAAGACAATGCCCTCTCGCACCATGAAATGGCACTTCTCCCAATTCAATGTGAGGTTCTTATCCCTGCAGCGGGTAAGAACAGCGTCAAGATGGCGTAAACACTCGTCGAAGGAGTCGCCAAAGATGGAGAAATCATCCATAAAGATCTCCAAGAACTTTTCAACCATGTCTGAAAAGATCCCCATCATACACCGCTGAAATGTAGCGGGTGCATTGCATAACCCAAAGGGCATGCGACGATAAGCAAAAGTGCCAAAGGGACAAGTGAATGTTGTCTTATCTTGATCCTCCTTGGCGATGGGGACTTGGTTGTAACCGGAATAGCCATCGAGAAAGCAATAGAACTCGTGCCCTGCCAATCGCTCGAGCATTTGGTCAATGAAAGGTAAAGGAAAGTGGTCTTTCCTTGTTGCCGCATAGAGTTTCCTATAGTCTATGCAGACTCGCCACCCAGTTTGGGTGCGAGTGGGAATTAACTCATTTGCCTCATTGGTAATGACCGTAATGGCCGATTTCTTTGGCACGGCGTGGATTGGGCTAACCCATTGGCTATCCGAGATAGGGTAAATGATACCGCTATCCAGACACTTGACAATTTCCTTCTTAACAGCCTCTTTCATGATAGGGTTGAGGCGCCTTTGTGGATCCCGTGCTGGCTTGGCATCATCCATCAAGTGTATATGATGTTCGACTATGAGGGGACTAATCCCCTTAATGTCCGCCATAGACCAGCCGAAAGCTTGCCGATTATTATGTAAGATCATCAAAAGAGCCTTCTCTTGCTCAAGGGCTAGAGAGGCTGATATAATGACAGGTAAAGTCTCATTATCACCTAAATATGCATATTTTAGGTGTGTCGGCAAAAGCTTTAATTCGAGTTTAGGAGGTGAAACAATAGATGGTAATAATGGGGTAGTTGTTTCAAACTCGAAGGATTCCATCAAAGGTTCGAACCGAGTGTACGCAACAGTGTCGGATGGTTCAACTAACTCATCCGAAAAAGCAAAAGACTCCAATTCAGGTGATGAGTCTTCAAAGTCATCAACGAAGGTAAAGCACTCAAAATCGTTATCCGCTGTGAAAGCTGTGTCGGATTCTAGGAGGAACGCGCTAGTGGCGTTAACATTGCTGTGATCGAACAAAAAATTCTCGAATTCACAGTCCTCCTCTGCGATCTCATTGATCGAGCAAACATCGAGTACGCTGGCATTAGGCTCAGCAGGCTGACTTCCCAACTTGAAAATATTGAGCTCAATTGTCATATTGCCGAAAGATAGGTTCATTGAACCATTACGACAATTGATCACTGCGTTGGAAGTAGCCAGAAATGGTCGACCAAGTATTACCGGAATTTGGTTCCGGGGGTTAGCAACAGGTTGTGTATCCATCACAATAAAGTCAACGGGGAAAATGAAATCCCCTACTCTAATTAACACATCCTCCAGCTCTCCCCTAGGATGGGTTATTGACCGGTCGGCCATTTGGAGAGTACAGTGAGTGGGCTTAAGCTCTCCAACGCCCAATTGCTCGTACACAGAATAGGGTAGCAAATTGACACTCGCGCCAAGATCTAATAGTGCTCTATTGATGTTCTTGTCCCCAATTGTTATCGAAATGGTAGGACACCCGGGGTCCTTTTGTTTTGGGGGTAAGGAATTTACAAGAGCATCACTAATAGCACTAGCCACAAAAACTTTCTTTGGCACTTGCGACTTCCTTTTTTTGGTGCATAAGTCCTTTAAAATTTTTGCATATGAAGGAACTTGTTGGATTGCATCCAAAAGAGGGATATTTATGCTAACCTGTTTGAACAACTCTACAATCTTTTCCATCTGTGGAGTTGGTTTATTGGATCTCAACCATTAGGAAAAGGAACATTTTGAAAGGTGGTTGAGTCCAATTTTTGCGGATCAGATTGTCGAGTTGGAACGGCACCCCGTGTAGATGTGTTCGTGTTGTGAGAAATGGGTCCGTTCGAGCTAGAAGATGTAGAGCCGTGTGAAGGGTGGAGAATAGGCTCTAAAGATGATGGTGAAGAAGATGAAGAAGGGCCACCGGCAGGGGTGTCATTGTCAATACCCACATTGTTTTGCAACACTTTTCCCGATCTCAACGTGGTCACCGCATTTACATTATGATTCTGCTGTTGATTTGCAGCATGTGCGTGACCGGGGTTGGGTACTGGTTGAGACGGGAGTTTTCCTTTTTCGCGCTCGCTCAAAGCTGCATTGAGTTGTACAATTTGTGCCTCAATAGATTTGATACTTTAATCGTGTGAGGCACTATTTTGCACTAAAGATTGAATAGAAGTCTCAAGTCCTGCTGTAGACTGTGTAGATTGCTTAAGGAACGCATCTAGACTTCTTTCGAGCGAGCTAACCTTATCATTATTAGGTTGAACATAATTATTTGGCTGGTAAGCATTGTTAGGCACAAAATTGTTCACCTGATTAGGGTAAGGTTGTTGTTGAAATTGTTGCGGTTGAAATTGAGTTTGTGACGGTGCTTGTTGTTGTTGTGGAGGAGGAGGTCTTTGAAAATTGTTATTTCCTTGGAATTGTTGATTTTGGTTCCAAGCGAAATTTGGGTGATTCCTCCACCCCGGATTGTATGTCGAAGAGTAAGAATCGTTTCTTTGTCGTTGCTGAAATGCAGCGTTGGCTTGATCCTGTCCTTGATTAGATGCATTATAAGGACACTCTTCGGTTAGGTGCGATGGATCCGCATAACAAGCACAAACAGTTCTCGGAGGCATAATAGGGGCAGGAGAAGACGACGAGATTTTGGTCTCAATCGCTTCTAGCTTTTTCGTAAGAGCGGCCATCTCGGCCTTCATAGCAATCGGCATTTCTACTTGATATACGCCTGCCCTAGATTGACCACTAGAGAAAGATGATGTGGTCTTGGTACTCTCCCACTGAATTGTTTGCTCACTAAGATCCTCAAGAAACTGCCATGCTTCATCACTAGACTTGGAGAGAAAATGACCTTGACTTATGGTTTCTAGCAACTGCTTCGTTGCCGAGTTCAATCCCTCGTATAATATTTGGCAAAGTTGCCAACTTTCTATCCCATGATGAGGGCATTGAACGAGTAGGTCCTTAAATCTCTCGAAGCACTTCCAAAATGGTTCGGAAGGAAGTTGTGAGAATTGAATTATTTCATTGCGGATTCTAGCAGTTTTGTGATGAGGATAGAACTTTTTCAGAAAAGCTTTCACAAACTCGTCCCAATTTCTTATGGAATGTGATGCGGTGCTGTATAGCCACTTCTCGGCTAGGTCACATAAGGTGAAAGGGATGACCCTTAGCCTTATAGCGTCATCACTTAATTGGGTTGTTTTCATCATAGCGCACACATTTTGGAATTTATTAATAAAGATATATGCATCTTCAGATTCCAAACCATGAAATTTTGGCAGCATATTGATGAAATGTGGTTTTATTTCAAAATTGTCCCCATTTGCCGGTGGGGGTGAAAGACAAGTAGGTAAAGAAATGCGGATGGGGTAAAAGAGATCCTGGAGCGCAACTCGTGCGGGCGCTTCAACAGGCGGTTGAATCGGGTTATTCGCACCTGGCAGAGGTGGAATCATTCCCATCAGTAAGGTATTGTTGGGGTTGAATCCCGACATGCCTTCGGTGGAAGAATATGAAGGTGTAGGTAAGAAAGTGGACGGAATGTCGACTTCGGTGTCGAAGGGTTCGTCGGTCGGTACCAACGAAATACGGACTAATCGGGCGTTAGTATTCCTAGTCCAAAGTGACATACACTAAAAAGGGTAGTGTAGTCAGAAAAAAGAAAGATAGAATGTGGAGGTAAGATAACGTCAGTGGAGGGAAGTGGTGGAAGTGAGTTGCAAGTTTTCTTAGCGGCAAGTTGCAAGTTTTGAAAAGATTTTTCTCTTTTTTTGTGTGAGAGTTTTGCAAAAAAAGTTTTTTTTTGAAAAGGGACTCGTGACACGAATCAACCACACATGCACAATCAGGCCTAGATCTAGGGTCACCTAGGTCTGCTAGACAGCTCCTAACTAGGGCTAAAAATAGGACCTCAAACCGCCTCTTCACGGACAAGTACGGCCAGGTAAGTGGGAAGGAACCACCACTACAGTGGGCCTAATTAATAACCACTAGCCTAGACACCACAATGTCAGTTAGGATAAACGGTCGATGCCTATACTAGTCCTTTCCTATTGAGCTCGATGTCCTTAGGTCTGAGTCTAATATTTTTTTAATTACTTGTGGTCAATGCACGTGCTTTAGGTGTTTTCTGGGGTCCTGGGAAGGGTGATGAAATCCCCACCCAATCTGAGTTTGGTCAATTAGCCCCTTAAAGTCCGATTAAATTATGCAAAACAGTAAAATTCACTTGCAATCAAATTTTTTTTTAGCGCGGCGCAAAGAAACCTGCAGAAAATCTGTTATCGAGAAGGGGGAGAAGATTTTTGCGCAAAGAAGTCCTGCAGAAAGTTTTTACAGAGAGATATATGGGAGGTTGAAGAGGGGAGAAGGAGAAATCAAACCCAGCAATTTTTAGGTGCTAACGTGGCAGGCAGAGCGCGGAACCGCGGCGAGAGACCTACTTATGCGGCGGAAGCGCGGCAGTTCAGTGGGTTCAGCCTCTGAAAAATTTTGTGCAGCTTCTGTTCACCAATTCTACTCTGTTCTGATGTTCCCTTTTCTGTTTTGACCTTCTGTAAAATTCCAGATTCGCAATCTTTCGCTGTTCCTGCAAGATTCAAGCAATAAACCCTTCAAACAGATAAAAGTTGATAAAATGTTTTTGTACTTTTTTATATTTTCTGATTTTTATGATTTTCAAAAATTTAAATCAACCCGAAATCATACAAAACAAAAAGATTACGCCATCCCCGGCAACGACGCCATTTGGTTAGTCTAAAAAAATTGTATTTACCGTAATCAGAAACGGCGTCGCTTTGCAGCTAGCCGGTGAGTACGGGTCGATCCGCAGAGATGTGTAAATTTCTGTTTTTGTGTTATCACGAGTTGATTCCGTTGGTTGTTTGGTTTTTGTCGATTGATTTAAAAACTAATTTATATGATATGAAAGAACTCGTTAGGTTAGGTCTAAGGTAGGGTTGATGAGATCAATATTGTCACCTCTTTCAATGCCGTTGATCAAAGCTTTTTAGAAAATCATAACAATTATTAGCAAAGGGGATTAGGATGATTGGGAAGAAACGAAGTTTCTTCCTCTAGATCCTTGTCCGTCCTTTCCTATTAATTGCTACAATCTTCATGGACGTCATGTATGTCCGGCCTTTTATACTATGGTTCACCGTTACCTCGTAGATAGGGTGCCGTAGGGGGTGGATCGTACATGCGTGCATGAAGTTCTTATTTTGAAAATGTGTTGGCATTGAAGGAGGTGAGAGATATTCATCTCTCACTCCCTCCTTTGTTCCTAACCCTAACGAGCGAGGATTTTACTCGCTCATTAGGGAATTTTCTAAAAACGACATTTTAGTTGTTATGTTTTAAAATTTTTTGTTCAGATCTTGTATTATACTTACTGCAGATCAAAAGGAGCTAAACTAGTTAACTAGGGCAAGTAATGAAATTAGAACTAAGGCAGGAATTAAAAGAATTAAAACTTACAAAAGTGATGCTCTAGATCTCCCAACAAATCTGAATTTTTATTGATTGAAAAAAGAGGCATCCATTTTACAGATTTGTGAGTACAATTTATAAGCAAACAGTGAAGCTAGGGTTACAAACTCTCGCAGAAGTGCAATTACAGATTTGCCCCCTAAAAATCCCAACACCCGCACTGTCGCACCGACACAAGAAGTCGGTGCCGACACGGGCAACAAACGGCCGCGGAACCGCGGCAATGATGGGCTTTGGGCCGCGGTTCCGCGGCCCTTTGGTGACTTCAGCTCACCAAATCTTCTGGTCTTCATTCTGGGTACTTGGGCTTGTTTATTCTTCACTATTTTTCTCTGTTTGGCTTCTTGGTATTTTCCAGATCTTTAGTGAAAATTTGTAAGGATCTTTTGACCGTTTCTCCTTGACATGTTTTTGCCTTGCACCTGTGTGAACTGGGCTTGACTGTGATCCGTCTAATTGTTGGTCAAAAAGTCCCTTTTCTGTCTCAACTTTCGTCTTTTTCACTGTATTCGCTCCAAGAGCCTGTATCCTGTAACATGCAACAAACGTGCGTCAAGAGTACCTGTTTACTTATAAAATGAATTGAAATGGGGCATATGAATTGCAATATTATGATATGAACAGGGGCACTTCATGGTCGATTGTTACAAAATGCAGAATAAATAGAAGTTTGAAGACAAACAGAAAGAGTCTTCAACCGAAATTAGTATTGCGGAAAGTGAAGGAGATCTACTTGTGGTTCTTGACAACATATATCAATCCAATGATCAATGGATTATGGATTCGGATTGTTTCTACTAAATATATCCTAATAGGGATTTGTTCATCACCTATGAGTTAGTTAATCGTGAAGTCGTTTTGTTGGGCAACAATAGTTCGTGTTGAGCTATTGGTAAGGGGATGATCCAAATCAAGATATTTGACGGCGTTGCGAGAATATTAGCAGAAGTTAGGAATGTACCTGACTTACAGAAAATCTCATCTCATTGAGTATGCTCGACGTTAAATGTTATAAGTTCTCCGTTGAAGGTGGGGTTTTGAAAGCAACCAAAGGTGCTCTCATCGTTATGAAGGGCTTGAAAATTGGGTCCTTATATGTGTTGCAGAGTTCGATAACTACCGGATCGGCATCAGTTTCATCATCTAAATCTATGTCAAATTAAGATGTTACAAGATTATAACACATGAGACTCGGGTATATGAGTGAGAGAGGTATGACCGAGTTATCGAAGCATGGTCTAATTTATGGTTAAAGTACATCGAAGATTGAGTTTTGTGAGCATTGCATTTTTGGGAAGTAGAAACGAGTACCAGTAGAAACTGTGCGTATCACGAATGGTATATTAGAGACCGTTTAATTCTAAACGTTCTCCAATATTATATCAGTGACCATATATAATATACGGTCGCAAATGAACGATCGCTAAAATGTTAGCGACCACTTATTTATTATCAACGACCGTTCACAACAGTCGCTAATATTCTCTATGCAGTAAGCCTGCAGAGAGCTTTCTCTTTCCTATTCTTCCCCAATTTTTTCCCGAGCTCGCGAATTTCCCCCCAAAGGTGATTTTCATCTAACCCCCCCCCCCCAATTCTTCCAAAAAATTAAAAATTCCTTATCTATTTTTTATTTTTCAGGTATTGCTGCAACTATTGCTACTGCCGGTGCTCGAAATTGCATTCCTTGTTTAAAATCCGACGAAAAAGTTAGGGTTTTTCCTTCTCAAATTATAATTTTTTCATTTAGATTATGAATTATGTTGTTAATATTATAAATTGTGATATTAGGCTATTAATTGTTATGTACCTGTGATGTTAGGTTATAAAATTATGATATGGCTGTTAGGTTATGAATTTATTCAATTAAATATGAAATTATGATGTTAGGATATACAATTTTGTTGTTTTGGAGATAATTGGGTTGTAGGAATTGAATAATCTATAAACCCTAAAAAAACCTAACATAATAACAACTTATTAACCCTAATAATAAATTTTAAACCTTAATTACATATTATAAACCCTAATAACAAATCTATAAACCCTAAAACCCAAATGACAACTTAAAAACATTAATTAACAAATTAACTAATTAATATATAATATTAACTCACTAGTAGAAACTGTGCGGATTAGAGACCATTTATTAGGAACCTTGTAAATATATACGGTTCCTAATAAATTATTAGCGACCGTATATATTATACAGTCCTTAATAAATCAAATCTTTTAATACAAATTAAACTATAGTAGATCCATAAATCAAAAATAAAATTAAACTGATTAAGAAAAATTAACACTAATTAACCTATAACATTAATTACACTAATTAATAAATCTTAATTAAAACCAAATAATAGTGAATCGAGATCCTGATTAAAAAACGATTAAATGCAAAATTAAGGGACACCCTAAAATTTTGATTAGAAACTTAACTAGGCTTTTATGTTTTCATTTAATTAGTAAGTTTAATATCGAAAGGTTTAAACTTGTTTAGGACCGACCTATAGTTTCTCGTTTGACAATTGGTGTATGTCAAATCTTTTTCCTGCCGAATTGATAGGATCATATTATATGTTTGTGAGAATTGAGTGTCATGTTCAATTTTTTCAAACGTATGTGTAGTATTCGACAAGGGGATTTGAATTACAGTAATTGTCAGATTTTTCCAGTTTGGATATGTTACAAATGCACTAAGACTCACATCTCACATCATTCTTTATTTTCGTCCATTTCGAGAAGTTTCGATGGTTCATTTCACTTGTTCCCCATGTACAGATTTATGTACGAACACAGAGAACATAGGAATGTGCTGCCGAAATTTTCTCGAAATGGACGAAAAACAAGAGGAAGTAAGATGCGGGTGTTGAATTCGTAATGGGAATTAGGACCTTTATTCCTGACAGCCATGAAACTAATTATTCGTCCCGACCTTTTTTCCCGAGTAGTTACGCCAATCTTAAATGACTTCAGATACTTTGATGCATCTGTTAGTTATGTATATGCCCTAGAAGCCATTATTGTACATATGATGTATATTATAGTGGATGCTTAGATATATATAGAGAGGACTTTCTTGCTCGACATGATAGTATGTTATCTGGTTTCAATTTGTCTTAACATGTTGACTTGTATTGTTTTCTGTCTTGCTCGCACATGTTAATAAAGCCCTTAGGATATGTACTCGACTACTGGGACTATAATGCAGATCATAGTAGTGGGGCTAGGGTAGTCCAAGAGTACATCTTATAACTGTTCCTAGTTGAAGGTGTATCGAGACAGGGCATCGATACTCCAGAGTAGACTAGCGTATACGCATCTTGACCCATATGATGGGCGATGGATGATCCCATACCCATTGGTGTTTGACATCAAAGATGGTGTACGAGTGCTCAGTGGAGACTGGGTACACTGAACGGACTCGCCGAGAACTCCTAGATGGTATTATATCTATCGTCAGGTAGTAGTTCTCTGGTGACACCGGTACATGTTAGTCTGTAGACCCGAGATCGTCATAGAGTCTTGTGTGATTCCCACTGTGCTTTGATTTCCATCTTACCACGTTCATGAGAATGTGCAAAAAGGTGGCTCTTGGGTACAGTCCCGAATCACATAGAGGAAATGAGCGATAGGAGGGGTTTCGTCTCTCCCGGTATTAGGAGTTGATATTGCGCTATGTTCAATTGGCTATGACTGGAAGTCCCTGGCCAAGGCTGATATGGAGTGCTACTGGTAGGTGTTATCAGTAGTTTCTCGTCCCGTTATGACCCTCACATTGACACGACTTATCAGTTACTGGGGTCTGACGTTTACCACCCCTAAACTGAATATACGACATATCAGACGAAGAGACCGGACTGTACGATAGTGTTACTGATTGGATTCACAGGAGTATGTGCAGGCTTTCTTGTTGATCTTCTGATCGCTCAATACCCGGGTGGCAGTTACGTTTAGCTGACCGCTTGCAGCTTGTGGGTGTTGATTGGTAATGAGTTCTCGGTTTGTGTAAATCGAATAAAGAGAATAAGTTTCAGTGTGTCGATACTATTGAATAAAATTCACAATCAAAGAATTATATTTGACCGCAATCAATTACGGTGTCGATTGTAGATCGTAAGCGAGTGCGGATCGTCCACAGGGATTGTGCAATTCGTTTCTATATTTAATTTGTTTGAATTGAAAAGTTAATCGAAAAGAAAAGAAAACATGATTCAAGAATTTATCGATTGATTCAGGTGTCACTAGTTTAATCAAGAATCAAGAAACTGATAAACAATCGAGAATAGGGTTTCGATGATATTTCCAACCAAATGTCAAGAATCTAAATGAGGCTCGTAGGAATCGATCGGATCTATAGACGTGATGTAATCTCAAGATTTCGTTTTCTTGTCCTTCGAAGAATTGATACTAGATCGATGATGATCGACGAGAGTTAGGTCTTTCTTGATGAAACTAGGGTTTCATCATTTAACCCTTGTTCTTTCGTTGATATCATTCGCATTCTAGCCTCTAACAATTTCAAGAAACGATCGTAACTCCCTAATCTCGAGCGATATCAATCAAGAAAGCATCGCAACGAATTGGGTTGTCGATTCTTGATCTTGCTAGGGTTTACAAAACTCATAGGATTCAAGAATCGATTTAAAATATATTACATCATCATTCTATTGATCGTCTCGACTCCTCGACGAGCGGAGTATTACTCAAACATCACAACAAGAATTACAACTAGAAATTTAGATTGAATCATGATGCAAGAATTTTAAAGAAAACAAGATAAAAGAAAATCACCTTTTATTTATATCAAAAATTTGATTACAGTCACTCAAGAACTACAAGAGGAAGAACTAAATTGTCGAATTGGCTTCGCTCGGCTTCGTGAGTCGCGGATCGGCTTGGACCACTTGCTCCGTTGAAGATCGGCTCGACTCATAAAAGGTTGCAAGGCTTCTTGCTTGATGGGTACTCGGGATCTTGGTTTTTGATTGGAATTAGGGTTAGGGCTTCACACAAGTCCTCTCACTAGACTTGTGGAAGAAGATGATGAAGAAAGAGATAGAATGGTTCTAGATTGAACTAATGGAGGGATTTTTCCATTCTCTTTTACATGTGGGCCTAGGGTCTTATTTATAGATCACCCAAACCCTAAGCCTTTGTGAAGTTCCCTCCAAAAGTTTGTTGAGGAACTTCTAGAAAGAGTTTGTTAGGCTTAGCTTAGGGTTTAAGCTAGGGTTTAGGGAGAAGTTTCTAGAATGATAGGCTGGTTTAGTGTTGGAACAAGGGTTTGCTGATTTGTTAGAAATCTTTGGAGTATTCTGGAACTTGAAGTATATGAGCTGACTGTGGGCCCTGAGTGAAGAGTTTTGATGCAAAGATCAGGTGCTAACATGGCAAAACAGCCGCGGAACCGCGGCGCAAGCAGGCTCCGGCCGTGGTTCCGCGGCCATGTTGGCTCCTTGGGCTTTGGTCTTTTTGCAGTGGTCTAGGGCTAATATTTTGGGCTTCATCTGATGTGTTGATTTGTATTTTTCCCTTTGGATTGATACCAGAACTGAAATCATTGAGTTGGCGTAATGTTTGATCGGTACCTGTAAATTTTTGGCCTTTCTTCTCGATTTTCCTGCACATATCTCAAAACAAGTGTTGCGCAATATAGGGATGATGCGATGCCATGAAATGCGGTTAATTTCCTTTATAGTGCCGGTTTTAGAGTCTAATACATGCAATCTGATATTTTGCGATAGTTTTGCTAATATGTGAAATATGAATGCCGAACACTTCTATATGAATGCAAATGATGAGGAAATTGCCGGCTAAAATATGCAATATTTTCGACTAATCAAATTCCCCCAAACTTAATTTCGATCGTCTCGAGCGAACTGTTTATTAAAAAGAGAAGGAGAAAATAAAGAAAGAGAAATAACTAACTAGCACACTTTCGTAGGCTACACGATTGCACTGAGCACGTGCAACAAGCCTTTAAATCTCTAGGTGTCCCTAGTAGGAGGAGTGTTGTCTCCTGAGGGTTCTCAGCGGATTGCACCCACAAAATCCAATAATAAAAGAGAGATCATGAATATTACATTTAAAGAAAAGAATTGTAAAAGAAAAGCTTTAAAAATTAAGGTTTCCAACTAAGCTAGCTTTTCAGTTGTCATGAGCCCTATCTTAATGGTCATGAAAAGATGTCAGAAATCACGTCCTCCCTCAATAAAACATCGTCTTATTTTTCATTCCTATCTTTATTCCAAACATCGATCATATACTCCTGCATGTGTGTAAAGGACATCTCTACACCCGGAGAATTCAATTCAAGCTATCATACTCTTGTCCATCAGCCTCAGTACTTTTTAATTGTTGAATATTTAGATGAGATTCGCTCACACACTTTCATGAGAACGTTAATACTTCTTGAGGTACTAACCGACCGATTACTCCTGTGCTTGCTTACTTGGTGTATTGTCCTCGTCTTGCACCACCTCAGGCATAGCAGTGACTCCCAGACCAGTTGGCCTTAGGGCACTAGGTGAAAAAGCACCCTCGCTATACATTTTTATTGCCCTTGGTGATAACAAAACCAGTGTTCATTTTTCTCACCACTTTATATTTTCTTCATTTTTTTCTTTTTTATTTCCTTCATACTTTTGGCTTTAAGACAAGAGCATTTCAAGGTATCCTCTACTATCCCAGGCTTCAAGACGTGTGTAAGTGCGAATAGCAGGGTATCAACGTTCAAAATGTTTGGCTTCTAGAATAGAAACTATTTTTCAGACTTAGTTTTATCCTCAGATTAGTGACGTCTTTCATCTTACTAACCCTTGGGACAACGGCTCATAACTACTTATTACTAGTTTGTATAAGAAAACTTCTAATTTTCTTAGTTTTATTAAATTTTTCTAATCTCATGGATGTAATTGTTCACTATCTAAACTTTCATTATCTTATTTATGTACAACAAAGTGTAAATATTAAAATTATTTTTATACTTGAAAATTTTTATGGGTTTTGAAAATTTTTAAAATTTTTATAGATTTTTAAAATTTTTATAGATTTTTAAAAGAAATGTTTTGTGCTTATGCACATGATATGCAAATGATGCAAAAATAAGCACAAACCTCCCCCAAACTTGTTTTCAACAGTGTCCTCACTGTTGCCAACAGCTATATCTGAAAAACCTGTAAGTCTGGGAGGAATTATTAGTGGGGGCAAAATATATAAGTGAAGAACTTCCCCCAAACTTACTCTTTTCACTCACCTCCATTCAAAAGATGATGCAATGATATACAGGATCTGAAGGCGAGACGGAGGAATTTTAATCAAAATAAACTGGCTCTTGTAAGAACAAGAGCTCCTCCGTTGGGTCAGTGGAAAAATACGGCTTTAGTCTATGTCCATTCACTTTGAAAAAGGTGCCGTTTTTAACATTTTCTACTTCTACTGCCCCGTGCGGATATACAGACCGCACAACAAAAAGTCCCTTCCATCGAAATCGGAGCTTACCCGCGTGAAGGTGTAATCGTGAATCATAAAGAAGGACTTGTTGACCAGGTGAAAATGTTTTCCTCAAAATGTTTTTATCGTGAAAAACCTTAGTCCTATTCTTTGTGATTACGGCGTTATCATAAGCTTCATCGCGGAGTTCGCTTAGCTCATTAAGTTGCAGCTTCCGAAAGTTGAAAGCAAGGTTTAAATCAAAATTTATTTCTTTAATAGCCCATAATGCTTTATGCTCTATCTCGACGGGTAAATGCCATGCTTTTCCAAACACTATCCTATATGGAGGCATTCCTAGGTCGGTCTTATATGCAGTTCGGAATGCCCAAAGAGCATCCGTCAATTTGGTCGACCAGTCTTTTATATTTTTAGCAACAGTTTTCTCCAGGATAAGTTTAATTTGTCTATTTGAGATTTCAGCATGCCCGCTTGTTTGGGGGTGATAGGGTGTAGAAAGTCGGTGGTTGATTGAGTATTTCCGCATCAGAGTCTCAAAAGATCTGTTGCAGAAATGTGTCCCATTATCGCTAATGATAGCGCGTGGGTGTCCAAATCGCGAGAAGATATTCTCTTTCAAGAACTTAATGACAGCTTTCTTGTCATTAGTGCGACATGGAATGGCTTCTACCCACTTTGAGACATAATCAACCGCCAGCAGTATGTACAGATTCCCAAAGGAGTTGGGAAAGGGACCCATGAAATCTATGCCCCAAACATCGAATATTTCAACAACCAAAATGGGTTGCTGAGGCATTTCATTTCTCTGGGATATTCTACCCGTGTACTGACATTGTGTATAGGTTTTGCAATGCTCAAATGCGTCCTTGAATAAGGTCGGCCAATAAAATCCACATTGCAAAACCTTCTCCGCCGTTTTTCTAGGACCGAAGTGACCCCCACAGGCCTGATCATGACAAAAAGAAAGAACACTCTTGAACTCTTCATTCGGGACACACCGGCGAATGATCTGATCAGGACAATATTTAAACAAATAGGGCTCGTCCCAGTAAAAGTGTTTTACTTGGGATAGAAAATGGTATTTGTCCTGTTTTGACCAATCGCTGGGTATCAGTCCCGTGGCATGATAGTTCACAATATCCCTGAACCATGGTTCATTGGATACGCTCAAGAGTTGCTCGTCAGGAAACAAATCATTGATCGGCAGGGTCACAGGGGAAGAAGAGATGCGTGAAAGATGGTCGGCTACTACGTTTTCACATCCTTTCTTATCCTTGATAACAAGATCAAATTCTTGTAACAGAAGGATCCAACGTATTAGTCGACCTTTTGTATCTTTCTTCGCCAGAAGATGTTTTAAAGCGGAATGGTCAGTATACACAACTATAGGTGAGCCAATTAAGTAAGGCCTGAATTTTTCTAATGCAAATACAACCGCTAAAAGTTCTTTTTCTGTGGTTGTATAATTGATTTGCGCATCATTCAAGGTCTTACTTGCATAGTATATCACGTGTGGCATCTTTTCGATGTGCTGTCCTAAGACTGCACCTACTGCAAAATCAGATGCGTCACACATCAGCTCAAAGGGGTAGTCCCAGTTTGGTGATGATAAAACGGGGGCTGAAGTGAGTGAGTGTTTAAGTGAGTCAAAAGCTGTCTCGCGGTCCGAGTCAAAATGGAAGGTCGTATCCTTGGCCAGGAGAAGAGTTAAAGGTCTAGCAATTTTGCTAAAATCCTTAATGAATCTTCTATAAAAGCCCGCATGGCCAAGGAAAGATCGAATATCTTTGATGCTTTTGGGATGAGAGAGGTTTTGAATGACATCTATCTTAACTCTGTCAACCTCAATGCCTTTCTGTGAAATAACATGTCCAAGAACATTGCCTTCTTGGACCATAAAATGGCATTTTTCCCAGTTCAAAGTCAAGTTCTTCTCTTTGCAACGAGTAAGAACAGCGTCAAGATTCGATAGGCAATCAGAAAAAGAGTCTCCAAAAATCGAGAAATCGTCCATAAAGATCTCCAGAAAATTCTCTACCATATCAGAGAATATCCCCATCATACACCGCTGGAAGGTAGCGGGAGCATTGCATAACCCGAAGGGCATGCGACTGTAAGCAAAGGTACCAAAAGGACAAGTAAAAGTGGTTTTATCTTGATCCTTTTTGGCGATGGGGACCTGATTATAGCCTGAGTATCCGTCCATAAAACAATAATACTCTCGTCCCGCTAAGCGTTCCAGCATCTGATCAATGAATGGTAGAGGAAAGTGGTCTTTCTTCGTGGCGGCATTGAGTTTTCTATAATCGATACATACACGCCACCCAGTTTGGGCGCGTGTCTGAATCAACTCATTCTCCTCATTGGTTATAACAGTGATGCCGGATTTCTTAGGAACGACATGTATAGGACTCACCCATTGGCTATCGGAGATGGGGTATATAATACCATTATCTAAGCATTTGACGATCTCTTTCATGACCGCTTCCTTCATGACGGGATTCAACCGTCTCTGTGGTTCTCGGGTTGGTCTGGCATCATCCATCACATGTATATGATGTTCAACTATCAGGGGACTAATCCCTTTGATGTCCGCCATACTCCAACCAAACGCCTCTTTGTTAGATCTCAATACCGATAAAAGTGCATTCTCTTGCTCTAATGCTAGAGAAGAGGAAATTATAACCGGTAAAGACTCCTTCTCACCTAAATAAGCATATTTAAGATGAGAGGGTAAAATTTTGAGATCTAATTCAGGTGGAGAAATGATAGAAGGAGGGATCATTGAGTGATTTTTGGATTTACAAAGAAGCTCAGAGCCTGTGAAAGATACAGACTCGGGTGGAGAAAAGTCAGAAGTGCAGGACTCAAGTGTAGGTAAAGTGTCCTCACTAAGATCTTGTGTGAAATCAAACAGAGATGTGGTAATGTCATCGAGATCAGTAAAGCAAAGTTCCTCAGCTCCACAACTATCGGGAGCGATCTCATGGACAGAGCACACATCTAAAATATGAGCAGAGGGTTCTGATGGCTGACTTCCAACTTTATAGATATTTAGTTCAATGGTCATATTTCCAAATGATAAGTTCATTGAACCGTTTCTACAGTTTATAACAGCGTTGGAAATGGCAAGGAAAGGACGACCCAGAATCACCGGAATTTGGCCCCGGGGGTTTGCTACAGGCTGTGTGTCGAGAACAATGAAGTCTACAGGGAAAACAAATTCCCCGACCTTTATCAACACATCCTATAATTCACCCCTTGGTTTGGTGATTGAACGGTCTGCCATCTGGAGAGTGCAGTGAGCAGGTTTCAGCTCTCCAATCCCTAATTGCTCATAGACAGAATATGGAAGGAGGTTAACACTTGCGCCAAGGTCTAAAAGAGCACGATTTATGTTTTTACCCCCAATAGAAATCGATATTGTAGGACATCGTGGGTCCTTTCGTTTCTTTGGTAGCTGGGGAATAAAAGCGGTGCTGATATTATTAGCCATGAAGACCTTCTTCGGCACTTGGGTCTTCCTCTTCCTAGTGCATAAGTCCTTAAGAATTTTCGCATAAGCGGGGACTTGTTGAATTGCATTTAGGAGAGGGATATTGATGTTAACCTGTTTGAACATTTCCAAAATTTTCTCCATATGAGGACTCGTTCTATTACCCCTTAACCAGTTCGGGTAAGGAGCTTTCGCAATAAGCATCGGGTCCATCATAGGAGAAGGAAGAGGGGGTAGACGAGGTCCCAAAAGAGGTATGGGGACCGTCTGTGGAGAACTATAAGGGTTGGGTTCAGGTGTTGAGCCTAGAGGGAAATGGAGAATAGGCTCGTGAGAAGATGGTGTAGTAGAAGAAGAAGGATCAGAAGGAGAAGTGTGTGTGTGAGGAAAGGTCTCAGCCGGGGTGTTGACATGATTTTCAGTATCATCAATACCTTCCCCGACATGATTGTTCAGCACTCTTCCCGATCTCAACGTTGTGATGGCATTTACATTGTAATGCCCAGGATTCTGTAGGGGTTGAGAGGGAAGTTTCCCTTTTTCTCTCGCACTCATTTCGGCTTTAAGGCGTGCGATTTCAGCTTCCATCGATCTGATACTCTCAGCTTGGGACGCTGAGTTTTTCTTTATCTCACTGACGGAAGATCTAACCTCAGTCAAAATCTCTATGAAATTTGATAAAAGTGATTTCATGGTTTGGGTGAATTGAGAGAATTCGTCAGAACAGGACAACTGCATAGGATTAGACTGTGCAGGAGTGTTGCCCTGGTTTTGGAAATTTTGTGACTGGTAGGGGTGCTAAGTGATTTGAAGTGGTTGCTGTTGTGGTGGAGGAAGAGCCCTTTGAAATTGATTCATGTTTGGAACCGTGTTTTGAGATTGGTTTTGGTTCCAAGCGAAATTCGGGTGATTCCTCCAACCCTGATTGTACGTGGAAGAATATGGATCATTTCGAGGTCTTTGAAATGCGGCATTTGTATGCTCGTGACCTTGAAACGCAGAGTTTAATGGACATTCTTCCGTTAAATGAGACGGATCAGAACAGCACCCACAAACAGTTTTGGGGAGCGACATTGGGTTTAGGGAGGCTGCAGAAAATTTGTGTTCCATAGCGTCGAGCTTCTTTTACATTACTGCCATCTCAGCTCGAACACCTATGGACACATCTATTTGGTGTACGCCACCCCTATTCAATGGTTGGGTTCCACACTCCCACTGTAGTGATTTTTCAGCGAACTCTTCTAAATACTTCCATGCTTCCCCATCATCCTTAGCCATAAAAGTACCCTGACACATGTTTTCAAGGCTCTGTTTAGTGTTTGGGTTAATACCCTCATAAATGATTCGGCAAAGCTCCTATCTTGGGATGCCGTGATGAGGACACTGAACCAATAGATACTTGAAACATTCAAAGCATTTAGAGAATGGTTCAGCAGGGAGCTGGGCAAATTGATTCAGTTCGCTACGGATTCGAGCTGTCTTTTGGATTGGGTAGAATTTCTTAAGGAATGCAGCGACGAATTCTTCCCAGTTCGTAATAGAGTGTGCGGTAGTGTTATATAGCCACTTCTCGGCTATATCGCACAATATGAATGGAAGAAGTCGTAGACGCATCGCATCCACTGAAAGTTGTGACGTACCTATCATTGCGCATACGTTTTCAAATTTGGTAATGAAAACGTAAGCGTCCTTAGTCTCGAGTCCGTGGAATTTGGGTAAAAGATTGATATACTGGGGCTTCATCTCAAAGTTATCCCCATTGGCTGGTGGTGTGGATAAGCAGGTCGAAAGAGGACCTCGCAGTGGATAGCACCTCTCTTGGAGAGAGATGCGGGGTGGATTCTGCGCACCAACGGACGGCGGCAGATTAGGGTTAAAGAAGTTTGATGGAGTCGAATCCATCGGTGTGGGTGTGGTAGTGGGTAAAGAAAAGGTAAATGGAGAAATATCGACTTCGGAGTCGATAAAGGGTACTCGGACTAAACGGGCACTAGAATACCGTGCCCAGCCTATCTTATACTAAAAAGGGTTAGTACAAGTGGCAGCGTTGACTTATAATTAGGGGTATGAATGAATGCGGTGTTTGCTTTGAAAAAGTGACGGATTTTTGAAAAAATGATGCGACACAACAAATACAGCACACAAACCCTAGAATCTAGTGGTCACCTAGGTCCGGCTCTAGACCGCTCCTAACTGCCAAAAGAAAAGTCGCAGGATAGAATCCTCCACTGCCTCTTTGTCTCCCTGTGGCCAGGTAAGTTCCAGGTAAGTGGGAAGGTACTCCACTACGTAAGTAGTGGGCCTAATTAATAACCACTAGCCTTCGACACACTTTCCTAGACACCACAAGAAAACGCGGATAAGAAATGAATTACCCACGGCCTTCTTCTGTCCTAAGTGAGCGCGACAGTCCTTAGAGTCATCTCTAGATTTCTTTTAGTTAATGTGGGTCAATGCGGATGCAAGTTTGTGGTTTTCGGGGCCTAGGAAGGGTAATGAAATCCCCACCTAATTTGGATTTGGCCGTGCCCCTTAATATCCGTATTTAGAATGCAAACAACCAAGAAACAAAATCACGCACAATTTTAATTTTGCAATTTGCGAGCTGCGATTATTTGCAAAGAATCCTGCAGAAAATTGTCAGTTGGAGCTAAAAAGAGGAGAGAGGAGAAGGTAAGAAATTACCTGAAGCAAAAATTTTGCAGAGAACCCTCAAGGCAGCCGCGGTTCCGCCGCAATAGGAGGTTAATGCTGCCCTTCCGCGGTCGAATGATGCGATCTCTTGAAAAGAAAATTTGCAGAATACTCCTGATCACTTCCCTAGTCCTCTGGAATTTTCAAAAAACATTTCTTAAATTTCCAAACAGCTCCAGATTTCCTTGCAATGAACCACAACAAATCGTTTAGGGTTTGCACGAATTTTGATCTCTAAAATCTCAATGAAATAAATCTTTCAATTCAAAACTATAATATGAAACGAATTAGCGCGCGATCCCCGGCAACGGCGCCATTTGATTGGTAATGAGTTCTCGGTTTGTGTAAATCGAATAAAGCGAATAAGTTTCAGTGTGTCGGTACTATTGAATAAAATTCACAATCAAAGAATTATATTTGACCGCAATCAATTACGGTGTCGATTGTAGATCGTAAGCGAGTGCGGATCGTCCACAGGGATTGTGCGATTCGTTTCTATATTTAATTTGTTTGAATTGAAAAGTTAATCGAAAAGAAAAGAAAACATGATTCAAGAATTTATCGATTGATTCAGGTGTCACTAGTTTAATCAAGAATCAAGAAACTGATAAACAATCGAGAATAGGGTTTCGATGATATTTCCAACCAAATGTCAAGAATCTAAATGAGGCTCATAGGAATCGATCGGATCTATAGACGTGATGTAATCTCAAGATTTCGTGTTCTTGTCCTTCGAAGAATTGATACTAGATCGATGATGATCGACGAGAGTTAGGGCTTTCTTGATGAAACTAGGGTTTCATCATTTAACCCTTGTTCTTTCGTTGATATCATTCACATTCTAGCCTCTAACAATTTCAAGAAACGATCGTAACTCCCCAATCTCGAGCGATATCAATCAAGAAGGTATCGCAATGAATTGGGTTGTCGATTCTTGATCTTGCTAGGGTTTACAAAACTCGTAGGATTCAAGAATCGATTTAAAATATATTACATCATCATTCAATTGATCGTCTTGACTCCTCGACAAGCGGAGTATTACTCAAACATCATAACTAGAAATTTAGATTGAATCATGATGCAAGAATTTTAAAGAAAACAAGATAAAAGAAAATCACCTTTTATTTATATCAACAATTTGATTACAGTCGCTCAAGAACTACAAGAGGAAGAACTAAATTGTCGAATTGGCTTCGCTCGGCTTCGTCAGTCGCGGATCGGCTTGGACCACTTGCTCCGTTGAAAATTGGCTCGGCTCATAAAAGGTTGCAAGGCTTCTTGCTTGATGGGTACTCGGGATCTTGGCTTTTGATTGGAATTAGGGTTAGGGTTTCACACAAGTCCTCTCACTAGACTTGTGGAAGAAGATGATGGAGAAAGAGATAGAATGGTTCTAGATTGAACTAATGGAGGGATTTTTCCATTCTCTTTTACATATGAGCGTAGGGTCTTATTTATAGATCACCCAAACCCTAAGCCTTTATGAAGTTCCCTCCAAAAGTTTGTTGAGGAACTTCTAGAAAGAGTTTGTTAGGCTTAGCTTAGGGTTTAAGCTAGGGTTTAGGGAGAAGTTTCTAGAATGATAGGCTAGTTTAGTGTTGGAACAAGGGTTTGCTGATCTGTTAGAAATCTCTGGAGTATTCTGGAACTTGAAGTATATGAGCTGACTGTGGGCCCTGAGTGAAGAGTTTTGATGCAAAGATCAGGTGCTGACGTGGCAAAACAGCCGCGGAACCGCGGCGCAAGCAGGCTCCGGCCGCGGTTCCGCGGCCATGTTGGCTCCTTGGGCTTTGGTCTTTTTGCAGTGGTCTAGGGATAATATTTTGGGCTTCATCTGATGTGTTGATTTGTATTTTTCCCTTTGGATTGATACCAGAACTGAAATCATTGAGTTGGCGTAATGTTTGATCGGTACCTGTAAATTTTTGGCCTTTCTTCTGGATTTTCCTGCACAGATCTCAAAACAAGTGTTGCGCAATATAGGGATGATGCGATGCCATGAAATGCGGTCAATTTCCTTTATAGTGTCGGTTTTAGAGTCTAATACATGCAATCTGATATTTTGCGATAGTTTTGTTAATATGTGAAATATGAATGCCGAACACTTCTATATGAATGCAAATGATGAGAAAATTGCCGGCTAAAATATGCAATATTTTTGACTAATCAGGTGTTTGATATGATCATCACCTACTGCTGGCGTATTGACAATTCTTTAAAGTCCTACAGAGAGGTTTCCTGGCTCAGGAAAAACGGAGTAGGAGCACATATGTGATATGTGCGGGACCGAGATTGATACGAGTATGTGATACCGTATTCGATTCTCATGATATGTGATATCAGCCGGGTATATGTGGTATAGCCGGGTCATCGGATCAAGTGTTGATTCGATGAATTGATACATATTATATTAGTCGGTTATATATGATATAGCCGGATTATCGGATCAAGTATTTATTCGATAATTTAATATATAATTATATATATGATATATTATATTACATTAACTACTATAAGCTCACTTAAGTAATTCTTTTTCTCACTTTAGATGCATTGATATATATGTGATATATGTTAAATGTATTCTTTTCCTTTGTTACATTATTATATATATGTGATATGTATAATTGTAACATGTTAGGTTACAAATGCAACTAAGGTTTTTGGATTCTTACCATGGCTAAGATTAGGGTTTGTAATATATTTATTTTAGTTTATTCAAAATTATAGATTTTTGTCATGATATTTGTTTTGTTGACTAAGTCTTCTCTCTTGATATTTTTCTTAGATATTTGTTTACCAAACCCTAGCCCTAGTCCATGGTCAAGTCTCTACAAGGGTTAAGTATGACATGCTTAACCCTTGGTTGCATTTCTAACCTCAACAATAATTCATTTTCATCACTCATTTTTTTCTTCATCTTCTTCTTTCTCACAAAAGTGCTTGCTTGATTTTTCTTTGTGATGAAACTTTGTGAGAAATAGAAAACAAAAGAGAGCAAAATTCCTACTTCATGATCCTCTTTTATACTAACCATATAGATTAGTGTGTTAGCTCACTAATCTCTCATTAGTGAAAGTAATAGCTTGGGTTTGTGATTTCTCAAGCTAGATCATCTTTGATAGTGAAGTCTTCAAGCAAGAGTACCTCATTCACCTCATGGAGCCTCTCTAGAGTCCGGGTACTTGATGATCGCAGCAAAGTGACTTCAACTCGGAGCTTATGAAGAGAATGAACGGACTAAAAAGGATTTAATCCCTATCTCTTAGATGTTAAGTTGTTAACATGTTATTTAGTTTGACTCTCTAGTTATCGATTTTAGGTTAGGATTACTTAGAACGGCAAAATTTTGAAATTGGCATGAGAGATGCAACCCGAAAACTTGATGCCGTTGTTGGTATCCCAACAGTGGTATCATAGCCTAACTAAAGAATTAGATAGATATGTGTAAGATTACGAAACTGAAACCACTCTGCAACACCCGACATCAAACCCTGGTTTCTATAAATTTTTTCAGAGAGTCAAAAAAAATTTCAAACTGTTGCAGGATGTTATATGTGATACAATATGAACACTGTACAAATTTCAACACCTACCTTCGGTTTTTGGCCTACCACAGGCAACCAAAATCCGGGCTCCTCGGTTTTTGTGTCAGGTTTGGGGTTGAAATTTTTACAGTGTTTTGGTCTTTGGGGTTTGGGATTTCAGGTGTTGTTTGTTTTTTCTAAATTTGCATGTGATGTTATCTTTTTATAGAGGCAATTCGGAGTGTTTCATATTTGTAATTCTAGTTTGTTTTTGGGTTATTCAGACCGTGTTAAAAAGTTCGATCGGATATCAAATAACCACTTTAACCCTTGCGGGAAAATTTTTCAAGTGTTGGATTTTTCCTTAGTTAAAAAATATTCAAATATCGTGCAAGTGATGCGGTGAACTCTCTAGAAGAACAAAACCTTAACTCGATTTTGTGACCGTCAAAACCGCCACTAAATCCTAGGGTTTGTAGTAGTTTAGCGGTGCCACAAGTGATCCATTGATTGACCCTTCTACGGCTGGTTCATTACTACAATGGCATGTGATAGATACTTCTAAACTACGCTCAAGTGTTGAACATTTTGGAAAATTTTGGGTGATTTTTGATTCGATCGGAATGTTTAATATCGTCTAGTTTTTTCTGTAATGTGATACAATATGTGGAATTCATATAATTAGGCATGAAATCCGTAATATGTGATATTTCGGGTTTACGATGTCTAAGGTGATTGTGGATTCCAAATGTTATAGTTTTTCATTCTCTATTCTGCGACCGTAAGTGTAATGTGTTGTGTATCGTCGGTTTCGTTGCTATACATCAACGAAAATTGTGATACGCATATTTACTTACATTGATGACATGTGATGTTATGTGTTGCTGTAATATGTTATATTGGATCGTCGTGTTTTGAATAGCCGAGGGTTTTATATGAGATGAGGGTTTTTATTTTCATTCATGTAAAATTCATTGTATATAATATTCTTCTATTGGGGCACTTCCGGGTTGAGGATGATGTTACCATTGTATATTATTTACTTTTCCGCATTAGGATAGACCAAAGTAGGGGAGCACAAGTAACCTGGTTCTAGGGTCCAGTGGGAGGCCATCTCGAGGAGTCGAAACCAGGTCTCCTAACCCTAGAATTGGGAGGATTACTTGCCGCTCTCGTAGGGGTCTAGGGATGTGGGTTTGGCTATTCATCGCGACCGTGGAATCCGTGTTTTATACAGGCTCAAAATAAAACACGGACCTCGTAGTATATCCAATATTTCATATGTTATCTTCTGTTGCTGATATTTTATAATGTGATCATATTATATGCGTGAGATGAATGCTTTATTATTGTATATATGATATATAATAAACGTTGCTTATGTTTTGCACCCATGCTAGTCCCACCCCGGTATGCCTTTAGTTAAGTAACCTAGCGGTGCATAACGGGGCACTGTGGCGAATGCGGATGGCATAAGCGTACGTTGTATTTTCGTTTCTTCTGTGATGCTTAGGAAGCATAAATTAGGATTTCGTTAATGATATTAATGAAAGAAAAAGAAACCTAAAGATGTTGTAGAATCAAATTTATAAAAAGGGTAGCTCTGGTTTTTGTTTGCATAGCGGTATTTCTTGTAGAATATTCAGCACTTTATTCGATAAGGAAAGAGCCGAGATCCCTTCACCGGGAGTGACCTCTTTAGCGAAATTAGCAGATGCTACAACTCACTCGGTTTTGTTTTTGATTGCTTCTATAGTTCTTGCTTTGCATAGTGGTATTTGTAAAATATTCTGCACCTTATTCGATAAGGAAAGAGCCAAGATCCCTTCACCGGGAGTGAGCTCTTTAGCGAAACTAGTAAAAGCCTAAAAAAACACTCCTTTTCAAAAATCACTTGTTTCTACAACGTTACAAGTTCATTATGCTCATGGTTTTCTGAAAAACCTGCGCAGCCCTCCGTCATTTCAGATAAATACTACTTAGTATTCGTGCTACGTTTGTTGGCCTGCGTCAAGGCGTAGTGTGCGGTAGCTAACTAGTGCTTATCTGCAACATAAGATGAGATTGGATTAGGGTAGTCGTACAACTTTGTTGGCCTGCGTCAAGGGTCGTGCGAGTAGGTTTAATTCAATCAGGAAATGACGGGTTGAACTTGACTAGCGGACTATGGTTTTTTGGCCTGCGTCAAGGTCATAGCACGCTAGGGGTAAAAGCATTATCGGGAATTTCAAGTGTTGAAATTTGTAATGAGATTGCATACCTTCTATGAGATAGATGGATCTTAATACCCGCTGCGAGTAAGAGTTACTCCTGGGAGAGTTTTACATATGACAATTAGCCGATCAAGTAGGTGTTTAGAAAGGTGTTTACGGGGTTATGCCTATGGGAAAACGAGGTTTATTTTAATTAGGTCCGTGCGAAAGCACGGGGAACCACCCTCAAAGTACCAATACAGACCTGGATGAAAGATTGGCAAACTTGTAACGTGTAATCAATCCCTGCTAGCATTACCTTTTAGGGTTTTAAGAAAGATTTGATAAAACCAGTGGGAACCATCCTGATTAGATAAGATAATAACCAATCTAATTTTGCAAGAGTATACGCTAAAGTGTTTTCTTCTCTCTCTCTCTCCAGATAGCGACCATGTCTTCAAAGTGCCCTTCCTTGACTCCTAGTCCGTCGGGATTGAGCTTGGCCGTCGGTCTCCTTGCGTCGAAGATGATCTACTTGAGAGTTTGTGGTTTAAGCTTCAACCTAAAAAAGGAGATGACTAAAATACCCAGTTTGCTAATTTAGGTAGTTTAGAAAATGTACAGTGTGTTAATTGGATTAATTTATCTCAAAGACCCTATGTTTCTCAACTCATGAGAGGGGTTAGGGTTTGAGGATGAAGAAGAGCTCAAGGAGGAGAGAAACTGGCTAAGTGAGAATGATAAAAGAAAATAGCTAAGGAAAAACTATTAAGCATTTCTTTTACAATATATATTGGCTATGCTTGAATAGTTTTCACAAATGAATAAAGAAAACAAATAGCCATGCTTCTCACCATGCTTAAAAACACATCATCTCTCCACCTCATTATCTATTTCTAATAAATAGAATAACACAAAATGAGCCATCCACTTCTAGAAGTACTCTTGTATAAATACAAGAATACATACACCATATATATATACCCGTATTCATACTACAAAAAATACGAATACCAAGAGATAAAATAATCCAATAATATAATACTAGATCATTATTAAAACAATACTTGATTCAATAATGCGGCTTAATCCTAAGCCCTCTAGTATTAGCCGTCTAAACATAAATCTGTATAGCTAGTATACGTATTTGATCGAAACCCTACACGTGATACCATACGGCCTCAACATCATTTCGCCTGAACCAGAGAAATCCTCTGTGTGGGACTTTAAAGACTCGATAGTTAGCCGACAGTGAGTTTAACCACAAGCATGACAGTGGCTCTATCTGTACGTAACAGCTACCCAGATACCTGTCGAAAAGAAGGCCGATGAGAAAACTCATCCGAACCCCTACTGAGCTTGTCTGTGATAATCTCCGTACAATCCAGTCTATTCATCTGAGAGTATCGCATGCCAGGTATAGGGGATGGAAAAAGTCAAACCCCTAATAATCTGACAAGTTGTGCCGATATGGCTCAAGACCATCCGAGAATCTACCGATCTAACTATCAGTAATTATCAACAGTCCTGGACAGGGATTTATAGTGTTAGTTAATCGAACACAGCGCGACATTTAATCTATATACCGGGAGAGACGAATCTCCAACAATCGCTCACTGCCTCCATATGGCTCGAGACTGTACCCAACTAAAACCTGTTTGCATGACTCAGTAGAGTCATGGTAGGATAGTAATCAAAGCACAATGGGAACTCACATGAGACAAATGACAATCTCAGGTCGATAGACTATCTGTACTCATGTCACTAGAGAATTGCTATCTGACGATAAGTATAATACCATATAGCCAATTTTCGGCGAGCCCATCCAGTGTACTCACCCCAGTGAGCTCCTGTATATAATCTTAGGTGAAACACACTGATGGCTATAGGACCAGCCACCGCCCCTCGTTAGGGTCTAGAAACGTATACTCTAGTTTACTCTGGAATATCGATACCCAGTCTCGATACTCCCACAACCGGGGACATTTAAGAATGTACTTATCGACTATCCAGCTACCACAAGTATGATTGCCATCACAACGCTGGTAGTCAAGTAAGGATCTTACGGGCTTTATCAACTTGTATAAGAGATATAAAATAACAAGTAAAACATAATAAAGTCAAACCTAATAGTATACTATCATATCGAGCAAGATTGTCCTGTACATACATACCCCTGGCATCCTATACAATAAAGGCATCTTGGGCATATATATCCAAAATGAACATCCTGAAAAATAGCCTCCATCATCGCCTCCCGCTCCTCCTCAGTCGCCACAACCCAGGGAATGTAATGGTTCTTCCTTACTTCATATTGGCGTCTCATCTTGATAACCTAGCACTCGGATATGACCCAGTCTATGACCTGATGTGCATAGAACGACATAAGAATGCCATCCTCGCCAATGATTCTGTAATGTCCCTGGGTATGAAATTACAAAAATTTAAATAAATAAGTCTGTGTATAACGGCGATTAAATTTAAATGTATAAAAGGGTATGTGATACCGTAGTCGCTGCAAAAAACTGTTGAACATAGTCGGTCTGGCATGGGCTCCACTTAATATGGAGCGGGTACCTATAGTAGGTACGGATCTCCGCTCCCATTTAATCTCCCACTTGGTCAAGTACTTACCAACGTGTAAACCTGATGCGGTCTACTACAGCGTCTATGAAGCAGTGCCTAGGGCTGGTCTAGAGTAGGAAGGCCCAGTAGGACCTCTCGTCCTAATACTGGTAGAGCCTGAAAAAAGATAGATATACGGACACAATATTATAATATTCAGAGTATGTATATAGAATTTGATAAATTTAAATTACAATCATTATTTAAAAAATTTAAGCAATAATAGTTATACCTGACATCCCCGGCGTGGCGCTAGAACCGATGCCAGACCCCGTCCCATTAGTACCATGCATGAACGCAAACAATAAACCGTTAGATGATTCGATAGAATTATTTTAATAGAAAACTAAAAAATGAATAAATAACTATATACCATGTGCAGGAGGAGTAACTGGGGTAGGAGGATCTGCTACCCCGCTAATAGGGGTAGGTAGCGGGTCGTATGGCGCTGCGGTTGCTGGGGTGGTGGGGGTCTTGTAGTAGGGGCGCCGGTAGGAGATACCATGGTAGGATGGAGGGTCTCCAGTAGGAGGGGCACTAGTACATGGGGCGCGGGTAAGGGTAAGCGCCGCCGCCGCCGCCGTAGCTACTGACATCTTGCCAATCTCGTCTAGACGTCGTTTCCTATGACGTCTAGAGCCAGATTCACAGCTTCCCATCAGACCCTACATATTTATTAAAATATTAAAAATTTAATTATAATTATTATACAATTTAAAATATTTATTTCAATTTCATTACCTAACATGTTTGTTCGGTGTATTAGCTGAAAATTCATTGGGTAGATTATCGAAATCTTGATCTGTGACAATCACTTGGCCGATGTCACATCTTACTAACATATTGATAGACGACGCGGTATAGTTTGGATCGTTGGTTCGTTCAATAGAAGGACCGAGACATATTATCGCCTCTTCCTCACCACTCTCATCTTCATAGTCACTCAACGTCAGTACATTATAATAATCTCTTGTTTCTAACGATAAACAACACTCCAGTCATCCTTCTTCAGGTCCCGAGAATAATATATTTGTGTTGCCATCAATAGAAAGATAAAGTTATCGTAATCGTAGGCTATCCGTTTGGTATTTACCAAAGTGAGTTTGTATTCATTGAACTTCATACCCCATTCAGACTTGGTATCGTACTTTATGCATTGGAATATAAAAAATAGGCCAGCCTTATGAATGTATGAGACTGCTTTAATCTTCTCAAGAACACCGTAATAGGGATTTCCTCTGTCGTCGGAGGTTGCGACGCCGCTATTTTGCATAGCTCTAATGCGTTCCGTCCTTTTGATATCAAATTTATAGCCGGAAACCCCATACCCGTTGTAAAACCAGCTGCAATCGATGGACCGATTAGAAGGTCTTGGAACTTTCTATCAATCTACTCACCATGATTCATTTGTCCATCAACTTCTTCTCTATACCAAACGACGAAAGTGTGTCTCTATTCTTCATTGATTTTGTCATCCGACCACGTCCTAGGATTTGATCTCTTGAGTATCGTTTTATGCACTCTATTCGTTAATTTACAGCTATATCAGTTAGATTATATTCTATTTCAAACGGTTTAAATGGATGAAATTAGAAAAACTTACTCTGCATATTTAGCAAAACATTCACTGTCTAACAAGATGAACACATGTAAATCGCCAATGAGATTGTAAGACATGTTTTTTAGCCTTCCTGCTCCAATTGAACCGTCAGGAACATGCGGCAGTTTTTTCAGTTTCTTCCTGACATCGTCGTTCAAGAAACGAGCACAGAAAGACGTCACTTTTTCCAAGAGATAACCTTCGGCAATCGAACCTTTAGAACGATACTTGTTGCGGATATAGTTTTTTAAAGTTAATAGATATCTGTTGAAAATAATGTAGGGTTCCTAGGCACCCTAATGAGGTCTCACAAGGCATCAACCATGCCAATTTCAAATTCTGCGGTGCCGAGAAACTCTAGAGTACGGATCGTTGGCTAGAATTCTAGGCGAAAAATAAACTAGTTAACACTTAACTATAAGAATACGGAAATACAACCTTTGTAGATCCGGTGCTCCACCTCCACGGCTCCGCAATGAAGTCCTCTCTGCTGTCCAAATCGAACCATGACTCTCACGGTGGTTTCATCAGAGAAAAGACCGGGCTAGGTCGTCGACAACGTGCCGAAGATGATCTACGTCGAAGCATCACTAGATCAAGCTCCACCTTCACCAAGCCATGAAAACTTGTGAAGGAAACACACTCTACTACTTGGCAAGAGGTAGAGGATGAAGAAATAGGAAGTGGGTTCACTTTAGAATTGGATTTCTCACTCATTTGCTCAAGTTGCCATTGTTGAAGCAAGGTTTCTTCATGAAGAAGAAGAAGAGGAAGAAGATGATAAGTGTTATATATTCTATATTCTAAAAAGAATATTATATGAATACTTATCATAAGCCAACCATAGTTTGTTGTAGAGAATAAACCATAGTTAGAATAAAGGGTTAGGGTTAAGCATCAAGACAAAATGGTCACAAGGTCAAAGCTTCATGAAGCTTCAATGTACAAACAAAGAAAGCCACCATTTTCTCTTTATGCATAATATTTTCCAATAAGAATAAATGAATAAATAAATAAATAAGAAAACCATAACCCTAACCTATATACAACCATGGTTTAATCTTCACACAAACCCTAGTGAGCATGTATCATCAAACATGATACAATCAAGTGCACAAAAAGTATATCACATATACAATGTGCACATCCGAGCGAGAAAATCCATTCAAAGTGAACCGATACTAGTTAATACAAAGTAATATATCAAATATATAATTATACATTAAATCAACACTTGATTCAATGATCCGGTCATGTAGCACATAACCGACTGGTATCAATAGTAACAACTTATCGAATCAACACTTGATCCGATAACCCGGCTATATCGCATATAACCGATCAATGTCACATCGCGAGAATCGAATACAGTATCACATACTGGTATTATTCTCGGTCCCGCACATATCTCATATGCGCTCCTATTTCGTTTCGCTTGAGCCAGGAAACCTCTGTGTAGGACTCTAAAGACTCGTCAATACGCCGGCAGCAGATGATGATCATATCAAACACCCACAAGCCGCAAGCGGTCTGCTAAACGTAACGGCCACCCGGGTATTGAGCGATCTGAAGATCGACGAGCAAGCCCGCTCACACTCCAGTGAATCCAACCAGTAACACTACCGTACAGTCCGGTCTGATCGTCTGATATGTCGCATATCTCGCCTAGGGGTGGTAAACGTCAGACCCCAATAGCTCGATATGTCGTGTCGATATGAGGTCTATAACTGTTCGAGAAACTACTGGTAACACTTACCAGTAAATCTCAGCAACCCTGGCCAGGGATTTCCTGTTATAGCCAATCGAACACAGCGCAACATCAACTCCCTATACCGGGAGAGACGAATCCCCTCCTATCGCTCATTGCCTCCATGTGACTCGGGACTGTACCCAAAAACCACCGTTTTGCATGCCCTCTTGGACGTGGTAAGGTGGAAATCAAAGCACAGTGGGAACCACACAAGACTCTATGACGATCTCGGGTCAACAGACTACTCTTTACCAGTGTCACCAGAGAACTGCCATCTGACGTGAGGTATAATACTATCTGGGAGTTCTCGGCGAGTCCGTCCAGTGTACCCAGTCTCTACTGAGCACCCGTATATCATCTCTGATGTCAAACACCAATGGATATGGGATCATCCATCGCCCATCTGTATGGGTCGAGAAGGTACACGCTAGTCTACTCTGGTATATCGATGCCCCGTCTCGATACACCCACGACTAGGGACTTTGAAGGATGTACTTATAGACTACCATGTCCCCATTAGTATGATCCGCATCATAATCCAGGTAGTCAAGTACACATCCTAAGGGCTTTACCAACATGTAACAGAGAGACAATTAGTATACACGTTAAGGTAAAGAGTTACCAGATAGCATACTATCATGTCGAGCAAGAAAGTCTTCCCTATATATGTCCCAGCATCCACTACAATATACATCCAATGTACAGTAATGGCCTCTAGGGCATACATATAACTAACAATCTCCCACTTGCACTAGGGCCATCTGTAGCAGTGGTTGTAGTATCTCATACTCAACCATCACATAAAAATCTCTCTCTGGGAACAGGCCTTTGTGAGTGGATCCGCTGTGTTGTCCTCTGAATCTACTCTTCAAACCTTGATCACCCTGGAGATCATCCATCTCCATGATCAGGTGACACTGCCTTAGAATATGTCTGGATCACTGATGGGACCGGCGTTCCTTGGCATAAGCCACAACTCCATTATCTCACAATGGTAGGAACATAGTTCATCTCATGAACCATTATACATCCAAACAGCCTCTTTGGTAGTATCTTAAGTAGCGATGTATGCTGCCTTTATCGTCTAGTATGTCACGGTATCTAGCTTGGAACTCTTCCAACATACCGTCCCTTTACTGAGGGTAAAGACAATGCCTGTGACTGACATTCAGTCGTCTTTATCACCCTGGAACACTTCCAGTGATTCTCCCCAGGGTCGATTGATACCTTCTCACTACAACTAGTGAGTATCCTAATTTCCAATTAGATCTATCTCATAGATCCAAAATCCAGGATTTAGGAGGTATCATTTTGATCCTATATGGAGAATCCATGTGATAAGCGGAGATCGACCGAGCGTAGCATAGGAAACACCTTCCCTATCAAGAGTATGTTATCAACGTACTCTACGAGGATCAGCACCATACTCCCTACTACCTTTTTGTTTATACAAGGTTCATCTACCATTTTGATGATGTCAAACTAGTCGACTAACACATCAAAATAGACGTTCCAACTCCGCGATGCCTGCTTTATCCTATAAAACATCTTGTACACGTTTCCGCTGCTCCCACTGTCTACGAAGCCCTCTGGCTGTGTACTTATAGACGCACTCTTCTAAAACATCATTTAGAAAAGCAGTCATGACACCCAACCACCAGATATCGTAGTCATGGTATGTAGCCGTGACAAGTAGGATCTGGATGGACTTAAGCATAGCTCCTTAGAAAAAGTTTCATCATTATCCACGCCTGGTTGATGATGAAAACCTTTAACAAGTCTAGCTTTGAAAGTCTCAACATTTCCATCTACACCAAGTAATCTTCTCAAGATATACTTGCTCCTGATGGGGATTTAACCCTTCAGATATAGCAACCAAAGTCCATACTTTGTTGGTGTATAAGGATTCCATCTCAGATCGATAAACATCCAGCCATTCTTACAGAGTCTTACTCTCGATGGCCAGCTCGAAGCTAGTTGGGTCATCATCTCATGATGCAATCCTCGCTCCCACTGTCATAGAGAAACCGAAGTAACTCTCAGGCGGGTGAGGAACCCTACTAGATCGGCGGAGAGGCTGAGGTTCGTTGGTTTCTACTGAATCCTCTGGTTGTACCAAATCATCTGCTGTAGTTTGTATAGCTGGAACACTTCCAGTTCTACATTACAGATCTTGCCTCGAGCTTGTCCGGATTTTGCTTTTAGACATAGCCCGGACAACCCCAAATCTCAACTAGCTTAAGATATGGGCTCTTCCCTTTCCATATCAAATATGAAGTGGTAGGCAACTGATTTGATCGGAATCCTATTCAATAGGTATGCAGCTTCTCAAGTGCATGACTCCCAAAAAGGAAATAGGTAACTCAGTAGTACTCATCATAGAGTACACCTTATCACATAGGGTGTTATTGCTCCGCCCCGATATACCATCGTGCTATGGTGTATACGGAGGAGTAATGCTGAGAGAGAATCTCATTCCCCTTTAGAATGGTCCAGGAATTCCGTGCTTAAGTATTCTCCTCCTTGATCACATCAAAGGACATAATACTTATACCCGTATTTTGGTTCTCTACTTCTAGCTTATATTCTGTGAATATCTCAAAAGGTTCAGGCTTGTGTTTCAACAGGAACATATGTCTGAGTCTCGAGAGATTATCAAAGAATGTAATGAAGTATAAAGGACCGGTCTTGGCATGTGCAGACAGGGGATCTTACATACATCATCATGTATCAATCCCAAGAGTTTACTAACTCTTTCTCTGTTTCCAATAAACAGAGCTAAGGTCATTATATCTTTGTGATATGACTGGCAAGTTTCATAAGATGTAAATTCAAACAGATTTAAATATGCATCTATGTGGAACTTAGCTTGTCGGGTCGCATTGATATGACCTAGTCTACAATACCTCAAGAAGAATTTGTTCATTTCTGAACTCTTCCGCTTGTGTGTGTTCCGTATACTAAGAACTGTAGTTTGATTTAGAACATCAACGCTTTTAGATAACGTGCCTGAACCGATCAACTTTTGATATAGGAAATGTTCAAAACATTATCCAACAATACAAAATTTTACCGTTTCTTTATTAATAAAGAGACAGATATGATTTTGTATATCAGATTCGGTATCTAATAACATTCGTTCAGAATCAATGTATTGTAATACAGGGTGACAGTGACCAACAGACTTGGCTGCAACACTTGCCCCGTTTTCTGCCTCATGAAACTTATCACCCGTTCTCAGTTCTCTACCTTTCTGTAGCCCTATGTAACATATTACATATCTGGGATCCTGATCTGGTATCACATACCCAGGACGTAAAGGATACTGAGAAACAGTTCTGTATAATGAACATACCCGAAGATGATGCATCAGCATGCACTCTCTTCGTTTGGGCGGCACGGGAATTCTGGTAATCCCCAATTTCATGCTCTGTCTTATAACAATTATAAGGTGGAGCGGGACCAACGTTCCCCGGCTCAGTATAACAAGCGGGTTCGGTCAATAATCCGTTTTATTATCTTGATTAAGGCGTGATATGGTCGCTATCTGGAGAGAGAGAGAAGAAAACACTCAGCGTGCGCTCTTGCAAGAATAGATTGGTTATTATTTTATCTAATCAGGATGGCTCCCACTGCTTTTTATCAAATCTTCCTTCAAACCCTAAAAGGAAAGACCAGCCGGGATTAATTACACACTACAAGTTCGCCAATCTTTCAGCCAGGCCAGTGTCGGTACTTTGAGGGAGGTCCCCCGTGCTTTCGCACGAACCTAATTAATGTAAACCTCGTTTTCCCAGAGGCGTAACCTCGTTAACACCTTTCTAGACACCTAATTGATCGGCTAATTGTAATGTGTTCCCAGGAGTAACAATTACTCGCAGCGGGTATCGGGATCCAACTATCTCATAGAAGGTATGCAATCTCATTGCAAATTTCAACACTTGAAATTCCCGATAATATTTTGCCCCCAGCACCCTATGACCTTGACGGAGGTCAACAAACCATAGGCTACTAGTCAAGTTCAACCCGTCATTTCTTGATCGAATTAAACCCACCCGCACGACCCTTGACGGAGGTCAATAAGGCCGCACGACTACCCTAACTCAATCTGCATCATATGCATAAACAGATAAATACTAGTTAGCTACCGCACACTACGCCTTGACGGAGGTCAACAAACGTAGCACGAATACTAAATAGGACTTATCTGAAATGACGGAGGGCTACGACAGGTTTTTCTGAAAACCTATTGCGTAATGAACTTGATATCGTTGTAGAATCAAATGATTTTAAAATGGAGTGCTTTTGAGGCTTTTCTAGTTTTGCTAAAGGAGTCACTCCTGGTGAAGGGATCGTCGGTCCTTTCCTCGTCGAATGAGGTGCTGGATATATCATATATATCACTGTGCAAAGCAAAAACACTTAAAAGCAATCAAAAGACAAACCGAGGGGTGTAGCATCTGCCAGTTATTGCTAAAGGAGTCACTCCCGGTGAAGGGATCTCGGTCCTTTCCTCATCGAATAAGGTGCAGGATATATCACATATACCGCTGTGCAAAGCAAGAATTGTAGCTACCTGTTTTATTTTGAAATTCAATTCTACAACATCTTAGGTTTCTTTTATTTCATTAATCTCATTAATGAAGTCCCATCATTTAAATACCTAAACATCACAGATAAATACGACGTACACTTATGCCATCCGCATTCGCCTCGATGCCCCCTCGTGCACCGTTAGGTTAGGTAACTAACGGCAGAGCGGGGCAGGGCTAGCGCGGGTGTAAAACATAAGTAACGTCTATATAATATATCATATATACTATATACTGTATCTATCACAGAACATCACATGATCACATCACAGATATCACAGCAGAAGAAACATATGAAATATTGGATATACTAGGACGTCCGTGTTTTCAATACGAGCCAGTATAAAACACGGATTCCACGGTCGTGATGAATAGCCAAACCCACACCCCTAGACCCCTACGAGAGCGGCAAGCAACCCTACCAATTCTGGAGTTAGGAGACCCGGACTCGACTCCTCGAGTTGGTCTCCCACTGGACTCCAGAACCCGGTTACTTATGCCCTCCTCCTTGGGTCTATCCTAGTGCGGAAAAGTAAATAATATACAAAGGGTGACAACTTCCGCAACCTGGAAGCGCCCCAATAAAAGAATATTACATACAAGTTTTTACATGAAAGAAAATGAAAAACACTCATCTCACATAAAAACCCCCGGCTATTCAAACACGACGAACCAATATAACATATCCAGCAACACATAACATCACATGTCATCAACGTAAGTAAATATTACATCCCAATTGTCGTTGACATATAGCAACGAAACCGGCGATATCACATATTACACTTACGGTCACAGAAAAGAAAGTGTAAAACTACAACAGTTGGAATCCGCAACCACCTCAGACATCGCATGCCTGACCAAATGAATTACTTAGACATCGCATGCCTAACAATTATAAACCCCGCATTTTAGTCTCAAAATCGAAAAATCTTTTCAATATCAAGTCGGGCAATTCAACAAGATTCCCGACATCCTGATCGAATACTCGTCGCAAACTTCAGTAGGCGGCCGCACCCCCGATACCGTCGACGAAGTGCACCAAGGCGGAACACCGCTGCCGCGAGCACCCGAACGTATGCTTTCGGCGACGGGGTTCTCCTACAGTCACTTGGTCGGGGCTATGGATTTTTCCGTAGTTTAACGACGTTCTAAGTAGTGCAAGTAACGCGATGGACCCTCTAGAAGACAACAAACCTTAACTCGATTATGTGACCGTCTTGAACTGCCCTTTGAACCTTCGGGTTTGGGGCAGTACGGCGTGCCACATGTGAGGCGTTGGGTTGACCCTTCTACGGCTGGACCGTTGGTACTGAGGCACGAACGGAATGTTGTTAGACTTATTTCATGTGTTGAGCGGTATCGGGAAAACTTGGGTGTTTGACTGTTCGATCGAAAAGTTTAACATTTTCTGTTTATCTGGAATGGGATACAATAATTGGAATTCACAAGTAGTTATGAGATAACTGAATGAATGTTATAAACATAGCACTTTAGTCTCACTTGATCGGTTGCCTCACAAGGCATCAACCATGCCAATTTCAAATTCTGCGGTGCCAAGAAACTCTAGAGTACGGATCGTTGGCTAGAATTCTAGGCGAAAAATAAACTAGTTAACACTTAACTATAAGAATACGGAAATACAACTTTTGTAGATCCGGTGCTCCACCTCCACGGCTCCGCAATGAAGTCCTCTCCGCTGTCCAAATCAAACCATGACTCTCACGGTGGTTTCATCAGAGAAAAGACCGGGCTAGGTCGTCGACAACGTGCCGAAGATGATCTACGTTGAAGCATCACTAGATCAAGCTCCACCTTCACCAAGCCATGAAAACTTGTGAAGGAAACACACTCTACTACTTGGCAAGAGGTAGAGGATGAAGAAATAGGAAGTGGGTTCACTTTAGAATTGGATTTCTCACTCATTTGCTCAAGTTGCCATTGTTGAAGCAAGGTTTCTTCATGAAGAAGAAGAAGAGGAAGAAGATGATAAGTGTTATATATTCTATATTCTAAAAAGAATATTATATGAATACTTATCATAAGCCAACCATAGTTTGTTGTAGAGAATAAACCATAGTTAGAATGAAGGGTTAGGGTTAAGCATCAAGACAAAATGGTCACAAGGTCAAAGCTTCATGAAGCTTCAATGTACAAACAAAGAAAGCCACCATTTTCTCTTTATGCATAATATTTTCCAATAAGAATAAATGAATAAATAAATAAATAAGAAAACCATAACCCTAACCTATATACAACCATGGTTTAATCTTCACACAAACCCTAGTGAGCATGTATCATCAAACATGATACAATCAAGTGCACAAAAAGTATATCACATATACAATGTGCACATCCGAGCGAGAAAATCCATTCAAAGTGAACCGATACTAGTTAATGCAAAGTAATATATCAAATATATAATTATACATTAAATCATTAAATCAACACTTGATTCAATGATCTGGTCATGTCGCACATAACCGACTGGTATCAATAGTAACAACTTATCGAATCAACACTTGATCCGATAACCCGGCTATATCGCATATAACCGATCAATGTCACATCGCGAGAATCGAATACAGTATCACATACTGGTATTATTCTCGGTCCCGCACATATCTCATATGCGCTCCTATTTCGTTTCGCTTGAGCCAGGAAACCTCTGTGTAGGACTCTAAAGACTCGTCAATACGCCGGCAGCAGATGATGATCATATCAAACACCCACAAGCCGCAAGCGGTCTGCTAAACGTAACGGCCACCCGGGTATTGAGTGATCTGAAGATCGACGAGCAAGCCCGCTCACACTCCAGTGAATCCAACCAGTAACACTACCGTACAGTCCGGTCTGATTGTCTGATATGTCGCATATCTCGCCTAGGGGTGGTAAACGTCAGACCCCAATAGCTCGATAAGTCGTGTCGATATGAGGTCTATAACTGTTTGAGAAACTACTGGTAACACTTACCAGTAAATCTCAGCAACCCTGGCCAGGGATTTCCTGTTATAGCCAATCGAACACAGCGCAACATCAACTCCCTATACCGGGAGAGACGAATCCCCTCCTATCGCTCATTGCCTCCATGTGACTCGGGACTGTACCCAAAACCCACTGTTTTGCACGCCCTCTTGGACATGGTAAGGTGGAAATCAAAGCACAGTGGGAACCACACAAGACTCTATGACGATCTCGGGTCAACAGACTACTCTGTACCAGTGTCACCAGAGAACCGCCATCTGACGTGAGGTATAATACCATCTGGGAGTTCTCGGCGAGTCCGTCCAGTGTACCCAGTCTCTACTGAGCACCCGTATATCATCTCTGATGTCAAACACCAATGGATATGGGATCATCCATCGCCCATCTGTATGGGTCGAGAAGGTACACGCTAGTCTACTCTGGTATATCGATGCCCTGTCTCGATACACCCACGACTAGGGACTTTGAAGGATGTACTTATAGACTACCATGTCCCCATTAGTATGATCCGCATCATAATCCAGGTAGTCAAGTACACATCCTAAGGGCTTTACCAACATGTAACAGAGAGACAATCAGTATACACGTTAAGGTAAAGAGTAACCAGATAGCATACAATCATGTCGAGCAAGAAAGTCTTCCCTATATATGTCCCAGCATCCACTACAATATACATCCAATGTACAGTAATGGCCTCTAGGGCATACATATAACTAACAAATAATAGATATTAATAATCCGTGATAATGTTTTGCAACTTAAATGATTAATAATAAATATTTTCATACCTCTCGATGGGATACATCCAACGGTAATGCACCAGACCACCAATCCTGATCTCGGTTGCTAAATGGATGGACATATGAACAATAATGTCGAAAAAGGAAGGTGGAAAGATAGTTTCGAGCTTGCAGAGGATCATATGAATATCTTTTTCAAGCTCTGCTATCTCATTGTCGTCCACGTTTTTGGAACACGGTTGTCGGAAATACGTGCAAAAGTCGTTAAAATGAGACCAACTTCGGATTTTACCGATACTCTCTGGTATAAAGGAAGAAGATGTTTCATCAATATGTCGTAGTCGTGGCTCTTGAGTCCTATAATTTTTCCATTTTCTATTTGTACCTATTTAGAAATGTTTGATGAAAAACCATCGGGAATTTAAATTCTTTCAACACCTGCAAAAACTGCCGCTTCTCTTCTTTTTTAGGTTGTAAATTGCTGGTGGGATCTCGTAATAAACTGGTTTACCAGCCACAGGCCGAGGATGCAATTTTTCTTTAATGGAAAAACCATCCAAATCCGTTAAGTCAGGCGGGTGTTGAGATTGTCCTTCGTTTTTCCATCCATATAAAGCAGAAGATTGATGACGTGTTTAGAGACGTCCTTCTCGATATGCATAACATCTAAATTGTGGAGGAGCGGTGATCGGACCAGTACGGAAGTTGAAATAAACCATTGCGCTTCTTCCAACCGATTGGGCATGGCAATACATCGTTGTTTTGTTTCTTTCTGAATGTGATATTTTAATAATCTCTCCATTGTTACAATATGTCATTACTGGACAATGGTCTAGGAGGACTACTGGTCTCCATCTTGTCGTTGAACAATTCTTTATTCTTTCTGAATATGTGAGTTATAGGAAAGAAACTTCGGTGACTCATAAACGACTTTTTCCCGCTAAACTTCAAACGTATGACACTTATATGAATATGACAACTAAGGAAAGCAAGCTTACCTTGAGTTGTCCATCCTGACAGCATACCGTAGGCAGGAAAATCATTAATAGTCCATAACAAAGAAGCCCACATCTGAAAAAATTGTTTACTATCTGCGTTATAAGTTCTCACACGAGGTTACCACAACAACTTTAACTCATCAATCAAGGGTTGAAGGTACACATCGATGTTTTTCCCATAAGATGAGGGACCGTCGATTAAAAACGCCAATGTAAAATAAGACTGCATCATAGCCCTCCATGGCGGCAGGTTGTATATAGTCACCACAACGGGCCAAGTACTGTGAGTACGCTCGCCGCGAACCATCCCAAATGGACTAAAACCGTCGCTCACAATTCACAGCTTTACGTTATGAGGGCCTGCGCTAAATGAAGGATGTTTTTCATCTAAAACTTTCCACGACATCTAATCTCTGGGATGACTCATTTTTCCCTTTTCACGAGGCGCTTTATGGTGCTACAGTATTTCGGATGCCGTCTCCTCATATATAAATAGCCGTTGCAGCCTTGGTATTAATGGAAAATGACGAAGAATCTTCACAGGCATATCACTCGACTAAGGGTCTTTCTTAGGCTTGAATCGGCCGGTCTCGCACATGGGGCAGTTCTGAGTGTGGCATGTTCATTCCGGAACAAAACACAATCATTCTCATATGCATGTATCTTATGATACTTCAGGTCGATATTTGTGATTATCTTTTGCACCTCGTACCGGCTCGGTAGCACTTCATTTTCATCAGGAAAAGCTTCCTTCAGCAGTTCTAGGAGATCGGTGAAAGACTGGTCATTTTATCTATTCTTACACTTGATCTGAAAGAGACGTACGAAAAAGGACAGTTTTGAAAACCCTTTGCAATTTGGATATAGAGAGATCTTAGAGTTAGCCTGTACTTCTCCAATAATGAGGGTCCAGTGTTTTCCGTATCATAAAGAGGAAAGCTCATCCATGTCATTGATCGGCGCGAATACAGTATCATCTTCTTCGACTACTTCATCTTCTTCAAACTGCCATTTCTCTTCCTCCTCTTCTTCTACTATCCCTTGCCACTCTGCAGTTACTATTTCGATGAATTCATTTTCCGTCTCTTGCACTCATGCCTTGTTTCCCGTTACAACGACTATTTCTCCGTGAAATTTCCACGTAGTGTAATTTCTAACGAAACCATATTTCACAATGCGTAACTCAACTTCCGACTTCTTAAGCAATTGCTTATTCATACCCTTAGATCAAGGACAATAAATTTCATGCTCTTTCAGTAACCCAAGACATGCGTAGGCAAAATCGGTGAAAAATCTAACACTGTCAACGAAAAAGCGGTTGACTCTCAAGAGAGTATTGACGTACATACAACTCTTATCGTGGAGGTACATGAATGCCATATTGGAATAGCACGGATGAAGCAATGTTCTTTTAGACAAGACGCATCGGATTAAGATTTCTTGATAGATACACGATAGACGGAATACTAAGAAGCGTTAGTGCTCGGTTTAATCAACGACTTGGTTAATTTAACTTTCAATTGACGATTTAACTATAAAGATTATCAAGGACCGAGAGCAAATGCTCATAGGTGGGGAGTTGGATTCTTCTTCCAAGAAAGCTGATGATGATATTAAATGTTCTATATTGGATGTCGAGGGTAGCGGCTGTCGTGGGTAAGGCACCTATCCCTTCAAGAATGTATAAAGCATACACTCATCCACTTGTGTTTTCATCAGTTTCGAGAAAATTTCGACAGCACCTCCCCACTGTTCTTTGAGTACACTGTAATAAAAAAGATGATCAATTCAATGCTCTTAAGCAACAATGAAACGAGCATCTAATCTATCGTTGTACATGGAGAACCAGCGGAAAGGTACCGACGAAATATCTCGAAATGAATGAAAAACAAAAGTGAATACAGGTGTCTGCTTTATACATTCTTAACATGTCCACACGGGATAAATCTATCGGTTATCATACGATTGAATATTATGTCTCATCATATAGACTATGCGATGGTTGTTAGAAATTGAACGATACCGTCTGATATGTAACAACCTTCGTATAGTTTTATGTCACGATGAACATCATGAAAGTATGTCTTATCACCTCTACTAGGTTTCTTTGAGTATCAAGTATGCAATTTTAAAAAAAATCCAGAGTGCTAAGTATACTAAAGAAGAATCAAACTAGAGATTTAGAGTTATAAAGTAAGCAAACAAAATTCTATACTAAGTGAAATGAGTCTAACCTTTGTAGTCTAGTCTTTCGCTTCTAAAGATCTGAATAGTAGTCCTTAGAACTCTTCTTGAGGCTCCACTTAAAGAAAGGATCGAGCTTTCTAGTTGTCTTCGTTACCGAAGATGATCCACCTTGAAGTCTCTCTCACTCAAGCTCACACTTCACTAATCAAAAAATTAGTGAAGTTAACAATCTAAACTAATGGGATAGATTAGTGTAGCTTGATGAAGTAGGAGATTTGCTTACTAAAATATTTTTCTCTTTTCTTTTTCTCAACTCAAGAAAATTCTAGAGAGGAGTTCAAGAAGGAGATGAACCGAGATGAGTTTTGAACCATGTCTTAATGAGATAAGATGAGATTGATAGTGATAAATATCAATGAATAATCCAAAAGAGAAGAGGTGAGTCATGATTTCTCAAGACTTCTACAAGCTACTCAAGAATATGACTCATTCTCTTTTATTTTAAATCATTAATCTAAATCATTATCTTCTCATCTTTCTTCATGTGTGATTCTCATACATCCTACTTTTATGTATCATCAACTATAATAAAATTTAAATATACATAAAGAGAAGAAAATCTTAAGTGAGCTCAATATTAGTTAATATATGTATATATCAAATATATAAATATATCAAATTATTATATCAACACTTGATTCGATAATCCGGTTATATCATATATAATCCGGCTAATATCATATATATATATATATATATATATATATATATCAAAATATTAAATCAACACTTAATTCAATTATCCGGTTATATCATATATAACCGGCTAGTATTCAATATTAGATATTAAATTAACAATTGATTCAATAATTCGGTCATATCATATATAACCGGCCAATATCAAATATATATTATAACACACACATGCACACATATAAATCAAATCATTGAATCAATACTTGATTCAATAATCCGGTTATATCACATATAACCAGGCTGATATCAAATGTCGATTAGAATACGGTATCATATACTAGTATTTAATCAAGCTCCCACACATATCTTCATGTGTGCCTTATTTCGTTTCGCTTGAGCTAGGAAACTTCTATGTGGGACTCGAAAGACTCGTCAATACGCCAGTAGTAGATAATGATCACATCAGATACCCACAAGCCGTCAGCGGTACTAGATGGACGTAACGGCTACCCAGTTATTGAACAAATAGAAGATCAACAAATAAGCTTGTCCAAACTCCCATAGAGCCTATAAGCAGCACTTACAATATAGTCCGGTCTCTTCCTCTGATATATCGCATATTGAATCTGGGGGTGGAATCGTCACACCCCATTAACTTGATAAGTCATGCCGATGTGTGGCCTATAACCTTTTGAGAAACTAATGATAATACTTACCGGTAAATCTCATCAGCCCTGTCCAAGCACTTGCTGTTATAGCCAATCGAGTATAGCGCAACATCAACTCTCAATACCGGGAGAGATGAAACCCCTCCTATCGCTCACTACCTCTATATGACTCTGGACTGTACCCAAAATCCACATGTTTGCACGACTCCTTTAAGCCGTGGTAGAGAGGAAATCAAAGTACAGTGGGAACCACACAAGACACTATGACGATCTCGGGTCTCCAGACTAACATGTACAAGTGTCACCAGAGAACTGCTATCTGACGATAGGTATGGTACAATCTAGGAGTTCTTGGCGAGTCCTGTTCGGTGTACCCATTCTCTAATGAGCACCTGTGTACAATCTTTGATGTCAAACACCAATGGTTATGGGATCAAGTATCGCCCTATACAGGGTTAAGAAACGTACACACTAGTATACTCTGGAACATCGATGCCCTGTCTCGATACTCCCTCGACTAGGAACTGTTAAAGGATGTACTTATAGACTATTCAAGCCCCACTAGTATGATCTGCATCATAGTTCTGGTAGTCAAGTCAATATCCTAAGGGCTTTATCAACATGTATCAATGAGATAGTAAACTAAAATGAGTGCACATGTTTAGATAACGAGCAACCAGATAGCATACTATCATGTCGAGCAAGAAAGTCATCTATATATATGTCCAAGAATCCACTATAATATACAATAATGACCTCTAGGGCATACACATTCCTAACACATCACATGTATGTTAACCGATAGACAGGCACTAAGTCACGTTTTGATTTTCACATATGATTAATTATCGATGAGAATATGAAAATTTCATATTTTCATCTAGTTTCATACATTTGGTTTAAGATTTAATTTAAATTAGTTTTACGTTTACGTTTTAATTTCAAGGTTTCGAATTTTTTGGTTTAAGGTACAATTTTTTAATGTTAAAGGTTTTCTTAATCGAGATTAGTATTTTGGATTTAGGTTTGGAGTTAAGATGGGATTTGATAATAGTTCTATATAGAGGAGAACGAGGATGAATTAAGGTTCGTCCTTTTGTGTGTGTGTATGTGTGCTGGTATGTGTGTACATACACATAAGCACACATATTTACTAAATTGCTATAAAACACTTTAAATTTCCCCCATTAAACTACATTTAGCTAATAATGTTTTTTCACTAAACTACCTTAACAAATTTAAATAAAAAAACTCATCATCTTAAATTATTTAAATTACTATAAATTTCACTAAAATACCCTTAACTATTGTTGTTTTTCACTAAACTATAATTAGATTTTTAAGTAAAAAAACCCTTGCTCAATTTTATTTTTTCACTAAAATACCATTAACTTTTATAGCTTTGTCGCTAAAATACCCTTAATTATTGTTGAATTTCAGTAAACTACCTATTCCTATCCCTAACCTTAACCCTAAACCTATCCATAAACCCTAACCCTAACCCTATACTTAACCCTAACCCCTATCCTTAACCCTAACCGGCTTAAGTTAACCCTAACTCTATCAAACAGCAGTAGCAACAACAACAACAAAGCCAAAATTAACAACCTGTTTCAAAGATTTTAACCAAATTAAACAACAATCAACAACATTTGTAAATATTGAAATTAACAAAAATTTAAATTGAACACTAACCTTCTAATGAAATCCACGAGCAGCTGAAGGGGTGACAGTGGGAGCTTCGAATGGCTGGGAGTGACGAGAACGGCGGGGAAGGGGGCTTCGAGCGGCGGAGTTGATCTCAAGTAGCGACAACACAAGAGGAGGCGATCGGCGATGAGAGGTGATAAGAGGGGAGGAGATCGATGACGCGAAGGGAGGAGATCGACGATGAGATGGGACTTCGAGCGGTTGGGAACAGTGAAGAGAGGGAAGGCGCGATCGACGACAAGGGGGGCTTCGAGTGGTGGGGAACGACGACGAGGGGGCTTTGAGCGGCGTGGAATGAAGATGAGGGGGCTTTGAGCGGGAGTGGCAAGGAGGCGGAGGTGGGAGAAAATTTTGGGCAAAATTTTTTTGTTGGAGGGAATTGAGAGCTTGGAAGAAAAAAGGGAAAATTTGGGGTGTTATCACCCGTAGGTTATGGGCCCGCCACATTATGCAATCAGTCACGGTTCAAACCGTGACCAATTCTTCTATGACCGTTATGTTAAAATGGTCACGGTTTGAATCCTGACGAAAGCTCAGTTACGTTTGAGCACTTGTGTCGTAGTAGGACGATGGACAAAACCAGCACTAGGCATGTTGGGAGGGAGAATGTAGGGAACACCATCGGCAATGTTTTCAACAAGATGGTCGGTCGTTGCATTTTTGTTTAGAGTTACCACCCTTGAACCTTGGGAAAAGTCGTTGCTCTCCCACAATTGTAATATCCCATTCGAAGAAAACAGTATCTCCAATTTGTAATTGTCGAACCTCAGAGGCATATGATTCATCCCCAGTAGAATCGTCCGAGCTTGAAGGATCTAGTAATATTCTTGAGTCAGAAAGTATAGTTTTGCGTTACAATTTTGAGGACCTCCATATAGAATAATGAGGCAGAAGAAATCTCTAATTCTTTCGAGCTGCAGCCTTGCATCGAAATCGATCACGAAATCCAGTCTTCGATTTATGATCGAGGTCGTCCCTGAGTTAGAATCATGAACAAAAACCAATGGTGCGTCATTATGATGATGATTGATAAGCTAATAAGCACACCCTGCTCCATGAGAGACGCCCGTTTTTAAACGGATTCTGCGATCTCGATGACCAAGATCTACATGATCTAGGGCAAAGGTCCATCTTCCTGAGAGGGAAGATAAGGTGTATCGACCCTGGCCCTCGTGGATGGCGCAAATGATGCAGAAGTGATTGTCGCCGCGACGAGGGTAAATGGGTGGCTGGGGAAAGGCGAGAACAACAGGGGTGGTGTTGGCATGGGACCTGTGTGGGTTATGGAAGCTGGTGGCGGCTTCGAAGAGATATGAGAGAGGGTCGAACACATGGTAAGAGTTGGAGGATTCGCGGCAGAGGATGAAGCCGAAAGAGGAGGAGAGGATGGTGATTGGGTAAGGGCTATAGTAGAGGCGAGGGAGAAGAAGACGACACTGGTCTGGCTACAAGCTGAACATCATCCCTCTATTATCGGCATTGTTCAAGAGGAAGAAGGCTATGGTGGAATGATGTGGGATGTGGGCGCATGAACCCATCCATTGTTGAAACTAGCAATAGCTATAGCTTCTTGATTAATGACTACTACTTCTTGTTTCTTGCTGTTGCATCGATGGGTGCAAAAATGAACGTCTTTTGATAATGCAGTATAAACGTTATCTGATTCATAGACAAGAGATCTTTAAATCCTTTGATTTTTCATATAAATACATTTGAGGGTGATCAACTTGGACGGATCGGAACGTTTAAATATGCTGTGGATTGAGACTTCCTGTTTTTAAGAAACGCGGACCGGTTTATAATGGAGCACTCATATATATATATATATATATATATATATATATATATATATATATACACACTATATATATATATATATATAAGAGAATGAGATGGAGCTTCCCTCATCTCAAGTGTGCATATATGTATGTAGCCAGTATATTCACCGCCTTTACTTTCTTGGTGACAACTTTTGCCCATGTTCATGAATAGATCTCGACGGATAGCTACGATTGATGTAAAATTTCCATGCAACAGATAAAGGAAAAGAACGTGGTATGTAGGTATTTTCATAGAATTTAGAAAGTGACTATTTCTGGTTTTAGATATATTTATTTTATAGTTATACCTATCGATTCCTTGGTTGTGTAAATGTACCATTAGAGTGGTTGTATTCTTAGAGCAGTTGATCATCGTTTTAGTGTTGGTGGTGTGTATGTATGTATCGTCATCGAATTAGTTGACAACCTCCTTTATTTTATACTTTTCACTATTTAAGGGGTGTGTGGCTGTATTCTTGTATTTTAATCTATTAGATATGCCTCACATTTGATCCTGAAGATTACTAGTTGGATTTCCTAAGAATTCGGCGTCATCACGAAGATTTGAGTTTATTTCTAAGGCAGACGTCTGGGGCTGAGAGCTCCAGGTGTCTGATGAAGTTCTGGATGCGCACTTATAGTAGACGTCAGCCCCGATGAGGGTCAGACGTCTTCGGAGCTCTCTATTATTTTGGTGAAGATACCAGACGTCTGCGATATCCTTGTTCAAGCATCTGGATTGCTCTCTGCATTCTCGCGACGACAAATGCAGACGTATACTGATTCCTTCTACTGACGTCTGCCTTTCTGAGCCGAGCGAAAATCCACTTAGTTAGGAAATTAGTTTCTTTATTAATTTTTTGGTATGTTATATATATGATAACTTATTTTAGATCTAGATCTGATACTTTTTGTTAATTAGAGAGAATCCATTGATAATTGTGAGAGATCTAGGGTATGACAGGGATTTGAATTCTCTATCGATTTGTACTTCTCCGATATTTAATTATTAATAAAATTTCATCTTTGCCAATTCATAAGTGCTTGTATTTTATCTTTCCTTTGGTTTGATTTTCTTCTCGCCATCGATTGTGTGTTTTCTTGGTGATTGTTTTGTATACGCAACAAACCGGTATCAGAGCTATTGTTGCGTTATTGTGGGATTTTTGGTTGAACCATTAGGTTTTTAATTTTGCAATGTAGGTTAACGGTGGGTAACGACAACTATGTCCTCTTCCCCATTTTGATTTGATCCTATATCATGTCTCCGACAATCGTGAAGTTCGATATCGAGAAATTCGATGGAAATATGAGTTTCGATTTGTGGTAAGTCCATATGGTTGTCGTTTTGACTCAAAAAATTTGAAGAAGGATATTCATGGGAAGGATAAAAAGGCCCTCTACTATGACAGAGGAAGTATGGGAGGAGATAAATGAAAAGGCCCGCACAGCTATCCATTTTTATCTGACAAACGAATTTCTACAAGAGGTTTTGGTGGAGAAGATGACGGCTGATTAGTGGAATAAATTGGAGAAGTTATATTTAAGGAAATTTCTCACGAATAGTCTCCTGTTGAAGTAGCATCATTATACACTTCGTATGTCATAAGGCCCTCCAATAAAATCTCATATTGGTGAGTTTAATGCGATCATTATGGATCTGGGTAAGATCGACATTAAGATTGATGATGAAGATCAGGCTCTTCTCTTGTTGTGTCCGTTGCCATTCTCATATAAGTATTTCTGTAATACCATGGTTTATGAACGAGACACGATCTCAATCAAGGATGCTAAGGAGAATTTGTTTGATAAAGAGAAGATCGACAAGGAGTTCACTTCTACGGAAACAGATGGTTCATCGTCTGGTTTATTTATTCGAGGGCGAGCGGAGAAGAGAAGTCCGAAAGCAAATAAGAAGAAGTTGCGGTCAAAATTCAAGGCTAAAAACGTTACATGCAATTATTGTAAGAAGAAAGGGCACTTAAAGGTCGATTACTTTAAATTGCAGAACAAGTTAAAGTAGGAAGACAAATTGAAGAAGGAGTGTTCGGCTGAAGTGAGTATAGTGGAAAGAGAAGGTGATCTTCTTGTGGTCCTTGGCAACGCACAGCGATCCAAGGATGAGTGGATCATGGATTCGGGTTGTTCTTTCCATATGTGTCCTAATAGGTATTTGTTCACCACGTATGAGTCCATTGATAGTAGAGTGGTTTTTATGGGCAAAAATAGCTCATGCCGAGCTATTGGCAAAGGGACAATCCAAATCAAGATGTTCGATAGTGTTGTGAGGACATTAGCAAGAGTCAGGCATGTACCTGACTTGAAGAAGAATCTCGTCTTTTTAGGTGCACCCGTCAACAAGGGTTATAAATTTTTCGCTGAAGATGGAGTTTTGAAGGTAACCAAAGGTACTCTCGTTGTGATGAAGGGCTTGAAAAATGGGTTTTTGTATTCATTGTAGGGTTCGACGACTTCCGAATTGGCGGCGATTTCATCATCGAAATCTATGATGGTTCGAAAACTACCAGATTATGGAACATGAGGCTCGGGTATATGAGTGAGAGAGGTATGACTTAGTTGTTGAAATAGGGTCTACTTAGTGGCAAGAGTACGACGAAACTGGAGTTTTATGAACAATGCGTTTTTGGGAAGAAGAAACGTGTTAGCTTTAGTTCGGTGGTGCACAACACAAAAGGTACTCTTGATTATATCCATTCGGATTTATGGGAACCCTCTCCAGTTGCTTCTAAAAGAAGCGGTGCGAAGTATCTGCTTTTCTTCATTGATGATTTTTCGAGAAAGGTTTGGGTCTACTTCTTGAAGCACAAAAGTGATGTGTTTACTATATTCAAGCAATAGAACATGTTGCTTGAGGAGCAGACATGAAAGCAGATCAAGAGGCTGAGGATGGACAATGGGTTAGAGTTTTGCAATGGAGATTTCAACAATTTTTGCAAAAACGAAAGAATAGTTTGTCATCATACCGTTTTCTATACACTACATCAGAATGGAGTTGTGGAGCGAATGAACCAGACTCTTTTAGAGAAAGCGCGGTGCATGTTGTCCAACGCAGGGCTGGAAAAAGTGTTTTGGGCAGAAGAGGTAAATACATCATGCTATATTATGAATCGGTTACCTCATATATCTCTAGGTTGTAAGACACTGGAACAGGTATGATCGGGAAAACACGCTGATTATTCAAAACTTAAGGTGTTTGGTTGCCCCGCTTATGCACATTACCGTGAAGGCAAATTGGATCCTCAAGCGAAGAAATGTATATTTCTCGGTTATGCTACCGGCGTTAAGGGTTATAGGTTGTGGTGTTTGGATCCAAAGTCGCCTAAATTTATGATTAGCATAAATCTGACTTTTGATGAATCTGCTATGCTGAAGACGAACAACAAGGAATTTTCAGTTGAAGACGATTCGAAAAAGGACGAGCCGAGAGTTGATATTGAGGTCGGTGATATCTCAGATTCACAGGAGATCTTTCCTTCACCATCGTCTGAAGTAGCTCATGTTGAGCAGTCCCGTGATGAGGAGTATTTGCTCGCTTATAACCGACAAAGAAGAAACATTAGACCGCCACAGAGGTATGACTACAATGACCTAATGGCACATGCGTTGTCTATTGCAGAGACAATTGATAGTAGCTAGCCGACAAGTTATAAAGAAGCCATCACATCTGATGAAGCAGCTCGTTGGTTAGTCGCTATGATCGAAGAGATTGAGTCTCTTCACAAGAACCAAACTTGGAAGCTCGTGAAGCCTAAAGGAGAAAAGAAGATAGTTGGCTGCAAATGGGTTTTCAAGAAGAAAAAGGTAACCAAGGGGCGTTAGATACAAGGTAAAAGGCACGATTGGTAGCTAAAAGGTATTCGCAAGTGCGGGGAGTTGACTTCACTGAGGTATTTTCTCTGGTTATTAAACACGCCTCTATACGTGTCTTGCTTGGTTTGGTAGCAAAGCAAGATTTGGAGCTTGAGCAGCTCGATATGAAGACCACATTCTTGCACAGTGATTTGGTAAAAAAAAATATACATGCAAAGGCCCAAAGGTTTCGAAGTCGAAGGAAAATAAGACCATGTTTGCATATTAGAGAAGTGTATATATAGTTTGAAGCTGTAACGTTTTAAAAATGATTAAATAAATAATTAAATGAATAAAAGTGTTTAAGTGAATTTTAGGATTTTCGGTAAAGTAAAATGTATTTTTCGTAAAACCAAACTGTGATTGTTTTCATTATAAATTTTAAAATATCTTTTTTAATTATGAAATTACTAGTAAATTGTGTTTATTTAGCCACTTATAAATTTTTAGTTTAATAAAATATTTTTCCTAAATTAATTATTTTAAATATTAACATAAGCTTTATTTTTACACTAAATTAGTGTAAATTACAAATTTAAATGGTTTTAATTTTTAAAAATGAACCATGGCATATTAAAAATTAGTGTGTATCATGCAAAATTTATTTGCAAATTTTTCCTATTTTCTAGAGCTTTCTTGAGTTGCTATAGTAAACAAATAAATAAATAATTAAATAAACCATGAAAAGACCTTTAAGTGATATTTCTCCTCTTGAAACTTCTACACACTTTCACACTCACTTATTTCTCTCCCTCACCTCACCAAGGCCGGCCACAACCCCCCATGGCTGCCCCTCCCCTTTTCCCACCTCATTTTTATCCAAAATTCATTAAAAACACATCAAAAATTCAATTAAAATTCCACAAAATCCTATTTGTTCCATACTCTTTATTCCTTGCTCATTTTTATATGAAATTTGGAGATGGAAAGCATGCATTTTGGAGGCTCATTTCTTGTTTGGATTTCATATTTTGGGAGGTATAATTTCTTTCTTTTGATTTATTGTTTTAGATGTTCATTTAAGCTTAATTAGATTTAATGAATTAATTCTATGTTTTTTTTAAAAATGCAAGTTAGGGTTGTAAATTCAAGTTAGGGTTTTTAATAATTAATTAGGGTTATAATAGTTAGTTTAACACTTTTATAATTGGAAAATATTGCATGGTTGTTAAATTGTAAAATTTTCATTTAAAATTGTTTTAAATAAGGAAATTAGCTAACTAGATTTTTCTAAAATGTGTTTGTGGGTAATATAAAATTCCAATTAAAATTTCTATCATTATATTGTAGTTTTAGTGAGAATATTAGCATGTAAATGGGAAGAAAAACTTAGTTTGATCACTAGATTACTTTGAGAATTGGAAAATACTAATAAAATGCTATTATTTTGTAAACTAGATTTTGAAAATTCCTAAATAAATGAGATTAAAAATATAATTTATGGTTTCATTAAATCATTATCATCATGAATTGTGGTTTAATACATTAATTCATGCAAAATCATGTTTTGTGGTGGAATTGTGGTATTTTGCTTGAAGAATGTTAAAATTGTTAAAAGTTGCAAACTAGAAATTTCAAATAAATACAAAATTGTGTAATAAAAATATAGTAATGGTTTGTATAGTCTAGTAATGCTATTTAATGAGTTTTATGACCATTAGTTTCATTTAAATGTCAAGTTTTGATGAAAAACGGTATACTGGCATTTTCGGGTTTTACGAAATTGGACGGTTTGATGGATTTTAGGGTTTCGATGGATTTAATCGTGTTTTATGGTATAAGTAATGTGTTTTAAAACTACAAGTTGTTTGATGATGTTATCTCGATCCATCGGAGTTTGTACGCCGATATCGAGCGGTATTTGGTTCTTTTGCGTGGACGGGACATAGGTTTTAACCTATGCTTGTTCCTTTAGATCGTTTGACTTTCGTATGTGATTCAGTTTACGATGCGATTTATATGTTTGCGTCTAGGTACCCCCCACATGGATTGCGGGCGATGAAGAGGAGGATGGCGACACTGTCTTCGGCAGACATGGACCAGGTGAGTAGATGCATATCTACGGGGGGAAGTCGGGTGGATGGCGTTTAGCACCCCCGCAACGTAGAATAGGAATAGTATTTATTGTCAGTAGGAAACTAGATGTGACCCTAGATACTTAACGCGTAGGACCCTAGTAATAACCCTAGGCTGAACTAGACTGATTTAGGAAAACCTTATCAGGGGATGAGTACCTTGGAAAAGTTCTTAGGTTTCAGGTAGAAACACATACGCACACACTGAAACTTGACATGGCGTATACGTATATGTGTGTATATATATAAAACTAGGTATAGGTGTATATATATACACAACACGTATATGGGATTCATTGATGTGATATGATATCTGTGGTATGATGAAACAGTATAACTGGGCTTGATGCCGTGATTCTTGACTATACAGTCGTATTAAAGTGTTAGCGGATCATTAGAGAATGAGATAATGAACATGAATATATAAATTATGAAGGGTGGTGGTGATATTGAGGTACATGGGACGCTAAAATAGTACCTGGGCTGTAGCTTGTGACTTGATGATAATAAGATATCGGTATGACTTAATCACAATATGATACATATGACATGATACTTCTGAGGATAAACTAATGATGCATATTATGATGGCAATGATATATGATCGATGTAGGCGATTACAGTTTAACACCTTGATCATGAGATGTGTTGGTGATGATATTATTCGAATAATGAGACACCTAGGAGATACTTGACCGTACCCCGATATTGGGATGCCGTACGATGGATTTTACCGTACGAGGCTTAGAATTGATGATTGATCCGCACTCTTGATTCGAGGAAGCCGTACTACGTACGTGACGCTATTGAGGCAGGATCGCCGACTATTAGAGATATTGATTTAGACCTTAGGTAGACTCTAGTTTCTTACTGACTAGTCTATTAGGTTTAGTTCCTTAGGATGTTAGATGGACACTAGTTTAGGTTCGACTCACATAGTGGTAGTTGTACTCGTATCTCGCAGAGGAGTGGATAATGCACACTTGTATTTACATTCATACTGTAATCATCATGGTGCATGTTCTTTTATATGTTCTTATAATCAGTATAAACTTTACCTGTTAGGACACCAGCACTATTACCGATGATGCGCATATTCCACGCACACTTATTTGCCGGCTCACACACATCATCATCGGTAATTGCTATGTCACGTACACTTTAGATCATATTGTCTTTTATGGATAGAATCAGTTAACAACTAGACAGATATAATATTGTGATTATTCTCTGACATTAGTACAGACATGATATTTATTACTTAGACATTCATGCATTCATATTTTCATGTTATCGCATTGTAGTATGGGCATATGCCGAAACTTATCATATACTTACTCATGATTTTGAGATTTGGATTTCTATGAGATTTCTGGATTTTTTGGGAAAACCGCAAAAATATATTAAAAACTTCTCTCTCTCCTCTTCTCTTTTTTAAAATAAGATGCGGTTTTCTCATGATGTATGTGTCGTCCACCATGAGTATTTCATGTTTTCTGTTGGATTTCGAGACCCGATTCGAGGAGTGGATGAACCGTCTCGGGTACATGGTGGGCCCGGTATGGTACCCCGGGGCAAGAAGATCGAGTTGTAGACGATGAGCCTGGCAGGGGAAAACTACCTACCGGTGATGTCTGGCGTGGTGGATATCCGGAGGATACCGACCGTTGTCGTGGGATTTGATGATATGGGCCGATCCGGACTGACGGAGCCCGACATATTGAGACTTGAGATTTACATATTTGTGTCGATGCTTGACTCGGATTTCCATGGATTTCATTGTTGAGATTTCAGATTCTAATACACATTTTACTATGATAACAGCCAAAGATTTCTTATACAGATATACCTGGATTTCAGGATTGCTTATTTTACATTCATGGTGCATGCATATCCATTTATATGACATAGTACTATATGAGGCACTGACACGAGCACGGAGTATCGGCACTTACACGTATTATTACCCTGCTATTACTTGAGGTTTGAGACTTAGTAGTGTATTATTATTATGACCTAGGATAGCGTCGTGCATTCGATTTCTTTTCGTAGATGTCTTCTACTCACGAGTTGGCAACTCACCCCCGTTGTGCCAAATTTTATTACAGGTTCGGTGTACAGGTTTCCCTGGCAGCTTGCTGGCACATCTATTCTTTCAGGGTGATTTGCACGGTAGGTTGGTTCACTTGTATCCGAACCACCATTGTACTTTTATTTATTCATTTGTACCTAGTAAGCTCCATCAACTATATTTGTATTACTTGATAAGTTATTGGACCAGTCTTTTATTTCGACCTTAGAGTCGCGCATGTATTATTCTGATCTGGTGGTTTTGTTTTCTTTTGAGTTTTGAGCCTCGCCTACTGGCGTTGTATATTATTGTGCTTGTTGTGGTTGTTTCCGCCTGTTGGCGTTGATGCTAGCTCCCGTTTGGGGATGCTTTTTATTGTTTATGTATATTATACTTGTTGTACCCGTTTGGGGCCAGTTTTTACAGAGGAGACTCTGCCGAAATTTTTGGTAAAATTTGCTGATGTTTTTATACTTGTTTTCTTTTCTTTTCTTCTTTTTTCTTCTTTTATGGTTTAGATTTCTGGGCTTCGTCTTACTTAGGTTACGTGGCGCCTCTAGACGCTTCGTAATCTAAGTGCCGGTCACGTTCCGTACTTTCGGGTCGTGACAAAGTTGGTATCAGAGCGCTAGGTTTAACCTTGTATAAGTCTAGGTGACCCTTGGTTGATGGAGTAGGCGATTTAGGTATAGTAACGTACCGTGGGTATGGTCCGCGGCATACTTGCGATACGCTACTCTGCTTAAGGAGCCTTAGGATGTACATTTGTTTGCACCGTATTTCATTCGTTCCTTTGATCTATCTTCGTCGATGTCGGAGGGTGGTTTTGTTACCACGGGCGCACGGGCAGAGGGAGCTACGGCTCGAATGCGATAACCATTAGAGTATTGGTTATTCTTGAGGATTGAAGCATCGCTTAGCGTGCGGACGAAGGGTATTCACATGCCGTCCGGATGAAGTTAAAGGGTTCGTACGATTATCAGAAAACCATTTTCCTAAGTTTAAAGTATTCGGAAGAACATGCAGGTATTTCGATGGACCCTCTAGAAGAGTGAAACCCTAACTCGACATAATGACCACGAGAACGCCCTTGAACTATAGGGTTTACGGCAGTTCCGCTGTGCCATTAGTGAGGCTTGGGTTCGCCCTTCTACAGCTGGATCATCGATGCTGGGGTATGTACCGGATATTTTTAAACTGTACTTGAGTGTTGAGCTCTCGGGGAATTATGGGATTTGATGGATCGATCGAAAAGTTTAATGTAGTCCGGATATCATGTGAAGGGATGACTACGTGGGAGACTCTAGATATGAGTATTGCCGTTGGTAGCGCAGTCAGCACAGCTACGAAGAGACGAGTTCGAAGCAATCGACATCAGAAGAAAGAGGCGCACATTGACGATAGTGTTTACGATTGTGATTTAGTGATTTGAATTTCATATTTTCGTTGATTGGATTTTTGTATTTTGAGGACTTTGTTCTACGATTGGTATTTCCTGTGTGTACCTTCATTCTATCTGTGTTTCATATATCAATTGTATGATGTGGTTTAGTACGCACCCAGTACACTTGATTTGGTTTTATATATTTTGAGATTTTTGATTGATTTCGTGCATAGGGGTCACACATGATTTTGACATATGTTTTGACATAGTTTTCATGCATTTTTTGTACTGTGATTTTGATTTTGATATTCGAGGTTAGTTTTTGTGCACCATGTGCACCTGATTAGGATTCTTGCGCATACTTGGCGCACTTGATGCGATTTTGTGCACACCAGATGCACTAAATCGGGGTTTTGTGTAGATTAGATGCACCTGATATTGAGTCGTGCATGCCCGTTGCACTTGACAGATGTTTTTGGTGCACACCTGTTGCACTTAGTTTTGTTTTTGTGTGTATTCATGGTATCTTTAGTTGGTTTCGATTTCAGTGCGCACCGGACGCACATGATAATTTTATGATGTGATTGGGATTGATTTCAGTTTGAGCAGTATGTTTTCATAATCATTATTATTTGATTTAGTAACCAGGCGGGACGTGTATGTTAAATAAAAGATATATATATATATATATATATATATATATATAGCTATTTTTTTTTATTTAAACGTCCGCTACTTATGCCGTGACACGTGCATCACACGACAATTTTCAAAAAGGGGTGTTTGCATATTGCCTTATCCAGATATTTGTACGGTTTTACTATGATGCGCACTATATACAAGTTACAGATTGATGTATATTATGATGGTTTTCATATTGAGTTTTGATATTTTATTCTCGCCATAACTCCAATGATTGCGTTATGCTTGACGGAGTTGATTTTTGTTATGTATTGATGATTTCGGAGCCCTGACGATTTGGATGTTTTGCTAAACGTTTTAGTATTTGGAGGGGGGTTTTAATTTAAATTCGGGGACCGAATTTCTTAAAGGGGGGAAGATTGTAACGTTTTAAAAATGATTAAATAAATAATTAAATGAATAAAAGTGTTTAAGTGAATTTTAGGGTTTTCGGTAAAGTAAAATGTATTTTTCGTAAAACCAAACTGTGATTGTTTTCATTATAAATTTTAAAATATCTTTTTTAATTATGAAATTACTAGTAAATGGTGTTTATTTAGCCACTTATAAATTTTTAGTTTAATAAAATATTTTTCCTAAATTAATTATTTTAAATATTAACATAAGCTTTATTTTTACACTAAATTAGTGTAAATTACAAATTTAAATGGTTTTAATTTTTAAAAATGAACCATGGCATATTAAAAATTAGTGTGTATCATGCAAAATTTATTTGCAAATTTTTCCTATTTTCTAGAGCTTTCTTGAGTTGCTATAGTAAACAAACAAATAAATAATTAAATAAACCATGAAAAGACCTTTAAGTGATATTTCTCCTCTTGAAACTTCTACACACTTTCACACTTACTTCTTTCTCTCCCTCACCTCACCAAGGCCGGCCACAACCCCCCATGGCTGCCTCTCCCCTTTTCCCACCTCATTTTTATCCAAAATTCATTAAAAGCACATCAAAAATTCAATTAAAATTCCACAAAATCCTATTTGTTCCATACTCTTTATTCCTTGCTCATTTTTATATGAAATTTGGAGATGGAAAGCATGCATTTTGGAGGCTCATTTCTTGTTTGGATTTCATATTTTGGGAGGTATAATTTCTTTCTTTTGATTTATTGTTTTAGATGTTCATTTAAGCTTAATTAGATTTAATGAATTAATTCTATGTTTTTTTTAAAAATGCAAGTTAGGGTTGTAAATTCAAGTTAGGGTTTTTAATAATTAATTAGGGTTATAATAGTTAGTTTAACACTTTTATAATTGGAAAATATTGTATGGTTGTTAAATTGTAAAATTTTCATTTAAAATTGTTTTAAATAAGGAAATTAGCTAACTAGATTTTTCTAAAATGTGTTTGTGGGTAATCTGTCAAGTGCAACGGGCGTGCACGACTCAATATCAGGTGCATCTAATCTGCACAAAACCCCGATTTAGTGCATCTGGTGTGCACAAAATCGCATCAAGTGCGCCAAGTATGCGCAAGAATCCTAATCAGGTGCACATGGTGCACGAAAACTAACCTCGAATATCAAAATCAAAATCACAGTACAAAAAATGCATGAAAACTAAGTCAAAACATATGTCAAAATCATGTGTGACCCCTATGCACGAAATCAATCAAAAATCTCAAAATATATAAAACCAAATCAAGTGTACTGGGTGCGTACTAAACCACATCATACAACTGATATATGAAACACAGATAGAATGAAGGTACACACAGGAAATACCAATCGTAGAACAAAGTCCTCAAAATACAAAAATCCAATCAACGAAAATATGAAATTCAAATCACTAAATCACAATCGTAAACACTATCGTCAATGTGCGCCTCTTTCTTCTGATGTCGATTGCTTCGAACTCGTCTCTTCGTAGCTGTGCTGACTGCGCTACCAACGGCAATACTCATATCTAGAGTCTCCCACGTAGTCGATCCCTTCGCATGATATCCGGACTACATTAAACTTTTATTCATTCATTTGTACCTAGTAAGCTCTATCAACCATATTTGTATTACTTGATAAGTTATTGGACCAGTCTTTTATTTCGACCTTAGAGTCGCGCATGTATTATTCTGATCTGGTGGTTTTGTTTTCTTTTGAGTTTTGAGCCTCGCCTACTGGCGTTGTATATTATTGTGCTTGTTGTGGTTGTTTCCGCCTGTTGGCGTTGATGCTAGCTCCCGTTTGGGGATGCTTTTTATTGTTTATGTATATTATACTTGTTGTACCCGTTTGGGGCCAGTTTTTACAGAGGAGACTCTGCCGAAATTTTTGGTAAAATTTGCTGATGTTTTTATACTTGTTTTCTTTTCTTTTCTTCTTTTTTCTTCTTTTATGGTTTAGATTTCTGGGCTTCGGCTTACTTAGGTTACGTGGCGCCTCTAGACGCTTCGTAATCTAAGTGCCGGTCACGTTCCGTACTTTCGGGTCGTGACAGAAGCAGTCACCAAGTTGTTGGTATAAGAATTTCGACTCTTTCATGAAATAAATAGAGTTTACGAGAAGTATGGACGACAGTTGTGTATATTCGAAAAATCTTGCCGATGGTTCTTTCATATATTTATTAATCTATGTTGATGATATGTTGATAGCAGCAAGATGTATGGTTAATATTATGAATTTGAAGAAATGGTTGAAAGGTAAATTTGAGATCAAGGATTTGGGAGTGGCCAAGAAAATACTTGGTATAGAGATCAGGCGTGATCGCAAAGGAGAAACGCTATACTTGTCTCAACAACGATATGTTGAAAAAGTTTTGGAGTGTTTTGGTATGGCAGACTCTAAATCTGTAAGTACTCTGTTGGCAGCTCATTTCAAATTTTCAGCTCGTTCATCACCGTAAACAGAGAATGATATTAGATATATTTCGAATGTTCCTTATGTGAGTGTGGTGGGTAGCGTTATGTATGCCATGGTTTGTACACGAACCGACATTTCACATGCCGTTAGTGTTGTTAGTCGCTATATGGTATCTCTTGGTAAAAGCTATTGACAGACGGTGAAATGGATATTACGATACCTATGAGGTACATGATATGGGATTGGTGTTTGGAAGGAATGAAGACAATTTAGTTGGATTCAGCGACTCCGATTATACAGGTGATCTTGACGGATGTAGATCGATCACCAGTTACGTATTTTCTTGGGAGGATGTGCCATTAGTTGGCGTGCTTTTTTACATCGTACGGTAGCGTTGTCTATGACGAAGGCGGAATATTTGGCCGTTGTTACAGCCGTTAAAGAGGCAATCTGGTTGAAAAGACTATTTTCAGAACTTGGTATCCCAAAGTATACCATAATAGTCTACTGTGATAGCCAAAACTCTATTAACTTGACGAAAAATCAGTTGCATCATGAGAGGACAAAACAAATCAACGTAAGGTACTGGTTTATGCAAAAAGTCGTTGAGAAAGAAGAGATTATTGTGAAGAAAGTTGGCACATCGGACAATCCGGCCGACATGTAAAGTTCGAGTTCACCAATACTCTAACACAAACTCGAAGTCTCTTTTAGTTGTTAAGTTAAGGCATTTCTTGATCTTAATTGGAATACGTCGCACTCATTGAACCCTTTAGGGGTTTTGTAGTGAAAATGGAGCTGTTATTAATTTGATAGAAGAGTTTTTGGAATGCAAGATAAGGTGGAGATTGCTAGATATGCCTCACATTCGATCCTGAAGATTACTTGTTGGATTTTCTAACGATTCGGCGTCATCACGAAGATTTGAGTTTATCTTTAATGCATACGTCTGGAGCTGACGTCTGTTGAGGCTCGGGATGCGCGAGCACACTTATGGCAGAAGTCCGCCCTGTTGAAGGTCAGACGTCTGTGGAGCTCTCTATTATTTTGGTGAAGACACCAGACGTCTGCGATATCCTTGTTCAGACATCTGCATTGCTATCTGGATTCTCATGACGATAATAGCAGATGTCTGCGGATTCCATCTGCAAACGTTTGACTTTCTGGGCCGGGCGAAAATTCATTAAGTTAGGAAATTAGTTTGTTTGGTAAATATTTTGTATAATATATTTATGATAGCTTATTTTAGATCTAGATCTGATGCCTTCGGTTAATTAGAGAGAACTCATTGATAATTATGAGAGATCTAAAGTTTGAGAGGGATTTGTATTCTCCATCGATTTATACTCCACCGATATTTGATTATTAATAAAATTTTACCTTCGCCAATTCTTAAGTGCTCATATTTCTATCTTGTCTGTGGTTTGAATTTTTTTCTTGCCATTGATTGTGTGTTTGCTTTGTAATTGTCTCGTAACATATACTTTCCACTATTTTCTTACTTTTTTCCCTTTTCAGGAGAAAGTTCATTTTGAAAGCTGCGAAGTTCAATCCCTTCGGTTTACATCCAAAAAACAAACTAAATGATTTCATTGGATAGAGTCGTCTTATATTTATTTTTCACACACAATGATGCAGGTTTTCGGATTTAGGATGGTTGCTTTGATTTTGCCGCTGCTATTGACTTCTACAGCATCGGACGGCCGAATATGGGTAGAACAGGGAGGCCCACATTTTGTGTGGTTTTTTGATGGGAGATGAGCGGCTAGGATCAAACAATAGCACCAAGTCGCCGACATAGCATCCACTCCATATCAGCTACCCCAAATTCCAGGTTTTAGTGAATATTTTAATGAAAACTGAAAAAATTTGGTGATGTCGGAAATATATAGTGGACAAGCTAAATGTTGTAAAATCCTTCATTATATATAGCTGATTGTATCATATACTAGCTTGTACTTCCAGATACAAGGAGATCCTTTACTTGAGCCAAATTTTAGTATCAACTCTAGGAGAAAATCCTTTTCCTCTGAAACATAAGCTTAAATCATGTCAACATTTTACTTGATTCATTACAAACTCACAACCTCGAACTCCATTGTTTGTCTTTCTCATTTTTATGTAAAAGAAAATATAAGTTCTAAAGACATCAATAGAACTTGAATTACACATATAATTAAGAAGATATATAATATAATAATGCTCTGCATTACTTCAAAACAGCTCAAAATTAGATTAAACAATCCTGTGCATACTCCTACCTAATAATAAAAATACACCGAAATGGAAAAAGACCGATCAAAAACAGAAAAGACAGAGAATTAGTGACACAATCTGTTCATATTAATAATTGAAGATTAGTGAAACATTAATGGAGAATATTGCCTACATGATGCATTTTATAGTTATGGTATATACTTAATTTTAAACCTCAGATATATAGCATATGCCATGATCAAGAAATTAAAACATTCAAGAAAGAAAAGAAACTGATCAAAGAAAATGCCATGGTCAAGAAACAATCAATAAGCCATGTCATGGTCTCGAGAAACAAACAATCAAAAAAGAAAAAGAGTGGAAAGAAGAGAAAATTAGTGGCACAATCTGTTCTTTGATAATGAAACAAGGAGATCAATGAAGCTGTGGAGATTAATTGCCTACATGATGCATTTTTATTATATATCATTGGCTTACATCAATGAATTCGAACATTGTTTAGAATTTGTAATAGCATAAGCATCGAATTACAAACTAGAAAATCTAAGTAAAGAAAATGCGCATGCGATGATCAAGAAGTTAACAGTATTCAAGAAAGAAAAGAAACTGCTTGAGGAAAATGCCATGATCAAGATGGCTGCATGGATTGAAAGAGGAACACACAATTGCAGCAGTACCCACAAGCCGATATTCGATCTTTATGTTCTAGAGAACTTGTCCTCGAGGCGGACGAGGGAGTAAACCAGCACTAGGCATGTTGGGAGGGAGAACGTAGGGAACGCCGTCAACGATATTTTCAAGAAGACCGTCTGTTACGCCATGGTTTAGGGTCACCATCCTTGTTTCCTCCAGCGAATAGTCATCGCTCTCCCACAATTCTAATATCCCATTCGAAGAAAACAGTATCTCCAGTTTGTAACTCTCGAACCTCAGACTCTGAGACAACGTTGACGACCATTCCCTTAGGAGCGTCAGAGCTTTATAATCCCAGGATCCATTCCGACCCCGAAAGTACAGCTCTACAGTACCACCGGACAGAGCAACAAGGCCAAGGTTTTTTCCAATTCTTCCCAGCTGCAGCCTCGTCTCGGGATTGATACTTGTTGACGGGAGTCTATCTTTCATGATCTTGGTAGCCCCTCCTAAGGGATAATGAAGAACAACCAGCGGTGTGTCATAATGATGATCAGCAAGCCAAAGAGCGAATCCCCCGAAAGAAACCCCCGTGTTCAAAAGGATTCTGCGATCCGGATGACCAAGATCTGTGCGACCTTGACCGTAGGTCCATTGCCATGAGTGGGAAGAGAAGGTGTCGAAGGTGTAGCGTCCCTCGCCCTCGTGAACGGCGCAAACCACAAAGAAGAAATTGTGCGAGATACAAGGGTAAACGGGTGGGTTGGGAAAGACGAGAACGGCGGGGGTGGTGCGACTGTGACGGTCGTCGGGGAAGCTGACGTGGGCCACTAGGGGATTGGAGAGGGGGTCGAACACGTGGTAGGATCTGGAGGAATCGCGGCAGAGGACGAAGCCGAAAGAGGAGGAGAGGATGGTGAAGGGGTGAGGGATGTAGGAGAGATCGGGGAGACGAAGACGGTGCTGGTCGGGCCGCAAGTTGAACATCCTCACTCTGCCATCGGCATTATTCGGGAGGAAGAAGCCTGTGGTGGAATGATGTGGGATGTAGGTGCAGAAGCCATCCATTGTTGTTGAAACTAGATAGATAGCTATATATAGCTTCTTGAATGACTTCTTGTTTCTTGATGTTGCTCTTGTTTGATCAGAAAAGCAACTAGCAGGGAATGGTTCTCTCTTTTGTTAATGTCTTACAAACTTAATTATAGGATGAGAATGAGATGGAGCCTGCCTCGTCTCATGCATGTGAGCATGCATATATGCTATTAAATATCTTTAATTACTATGATTATTGTTTTTTTTAATTTAAAAAAATACTCTTCCCCTTGAAGTGTGGGTGCAAGTCCCATAGGGTTTGAACCAAACCCGACCTTATCCACCTTGATCATTCAATGTGTTTTTTACCCAAAACATTGTAGGACAAGATAAGGTTGTTTCACACTTTTTCTTGGTCACACTTACTGAGGGTAAGAACAATACGGCGGAAGCTGTATTTAAATCCACCAGTATACTACATTGGTCGTGTCCTAATTACTTAGTTTTTTTTCCAAAACATAAGCAAAAAAACCCTGCATCTCATTAATAGAAGTTTTTTTATAACCCTCCCCCCTCCACAAAAAAACCTTCATTAAAAAGAATTTAATGATTACAAAAGTTCCAGCCTCTCAAACTTAATTCCATTGATCTACAAAAGAAAGACTAACAACAACAACGAACATAACAAGTGCTAAAAAGCTTCATTCTCTTGCTCTAATTTCATTTGCCATGGCTTTTATATTTTTGCCACTACGAAACTCCGATATCTTGGTCAACCCTGCTCCTCTTCTTGGTCTAGCTGCAGCAAAACCATCCTCATCTTCTTCTGAGTACGATCTGACACCAAGATCATCCAATTAGTAATTGTAGCATAAATGGAAGCTATAACTGAATTGATGGAATGCCATTTGTTAAAAACTCGATCGTTACGTTCCCGCCATAAACCCAATAGAATAGCAATTACCATCAAATCCCATCCCTCTCCAAAATCAGGGTTTACTACTCTAGTTCTCCAAGATCCCTAAAGTTCTAAAAATGAAATAGGGTGAGACTGTAGTTGAAATCTAGAACCCCTCCCCTCCCTCTTCCCCCCCCCCCCCAAACTTTTTTAGAAAATGGACAGCTCAACAACAAATACCCCACTGTTTCAGTGTCTCCCCTACAAAACACACTCATAGATGTCTCTTGCCATCCCTTTTTCTTTAAATTGTCCATCGTTAAAATAGAGTTTCTAAATGACAACCGACAGAAATCCTTAACTTTGTGTTGAACCTTATCTCTCCATATTTGTGATGTCCCCATCTTGATTGATCCTCCCTTGGTAAGTATATCATATAAATATCTCACTGTGAAATTTCCTTTAGCATCCCATCTCCACACATATTTATGTTCTTGTATCCAATTCGGTTTCCAATCTTCCACGTAATATTGTAATTCGTAAAGACACATACGTTACGTTATTTGTAGTCTTCTCTTGAATCGAATTTTCCAGCTCGTTCCCATTCCATTTTCTTCGAACGGACACGTGCATGCTTATCTCTCGTAAGAAGAAATAATTCCGGAGACTTGTATCGTAATGTTTCTCTTCTGCACCATATACATATCCTTCCAAAAATTAATACGATCCCCTCCACCAATTGAACCTCTGGAGAGGATTATTAATTATCTTGTTTTATAGGCAATATATAATAAACTGGACTTTGAGATTCTGAGTTTTTGATGAATCAATTACAACGAAGGAAAATTATGTTTTAAGAATTCCAGATTTCCATACATACATTCTTTTAGTTTTGTTTTTCAAGCATTAGCTATTCTTTCAAGCATAATCCTAATAAAGTTGATAGATACATATTTATACTTTTAATTTTAGTGCGACATAAGCTCCAACTCATCATACTTTCCAACTTCCCAGGGGATTGATTGGACTAACAAGTTTTACCATTTTCCTATATTTTATACTATTTACTATTTTCTTACTTTTTTTTCTTTTTCAGAGAAAGGTCATTCCGAAAGTTGCGAAGTTCAAACCCTTGGGTTTACATCTGAAAACAAACTAAATGAATAAATTGAACAGCGTAGTGTTATATATTTGTTGAGTTTGCTCCACATTCATGATCCCTATTAGTTTCCTAGTTCAATTTGGTGTTACACGGAGTATTCCAGATTCATGTCCAGCTACAGTAAGAAGGTAGATGTCTGAAGCTTATGTAAGTGCACGGCGGCGCCTCGGCCGTCGATCCGACGCCGGAAAGCGGAAGCGGTGAATAACTTAAAATTTGCGGACTTAGCAAACCGGCACCACCGCGCACTAAACTCCGGATCGTTACCATTAACTAGTCTAAGCTACTTAACAAGATGGGTTAGAGATATACCGACGATCCAAGTCCTCCGGTCTTCATCTCCAATCCGATCTCCTCGCGGGATCTCCGTCCGTCTCATCCTCGTCGCCGGAAGTGCACCACGTTGCCTACATCGTTTACAGGCTCCCACCTCAATGCCGAGGCAACTCGGGCACGAAGCCGGCTACTCGACGTGCCCAAGGTTCGTTGTAGAATATGTAGTGAGCAAGTCTCATTTTTGGGGATCGTGGAATTGCCATTGGTGAAAGAAAAGAGAGGAACTTTTGGAAAGGAACTAGAGGGCTTTTCTAGCAAGCATGAGAAAACAATATGCCATACCAAAAATGAATCAATCAACCCTTACCCAAAAGAATGGCCGGCCACACTCTTTTTAGGTGGTGAGAAGAGCATGAGAGTGAGGGAGTGATATATTCTCAAACAAAAGATCAAAACCCAACCATAATCAAAAGAGAGAGAGAAAGGAATGGTTATGATATCAAGTAATGATCACAAGCAAAACCAACACTCATCCAACCATCATCACCAAGCTCATCATCAACAACCATGATGATCACTAAAAGTCAAGCAATCATGAAGCTAGAAGTCAAGGTCAATGAGAGGCTATCATGATAAAACAATAAGCAAAGAACCCCTCCACAAACACTTATTTGCAACAATGCAAATAAGCCCTCCTCCACCAATCTTCGGCCAATGAACGGAACAATGGAAAATTGGCCGAAACGGAAAACAAACTGGCAACTCCAAAAACTGTTCCCGTAATAAATTACAGGAAAACCCCGATACTGTGCATACACACCCGCATCTGTATTTCGACCGAAATACAAATGCAATGAGACAAAGTCTACACTGTACTATACTAGGATCCGGCTTATACCAAAGCCGGCTAGTAATATCTGTTCGATCCTGATCCGTGCAATATCGCACGTATCTGATCGAACCCTGCCATATATCCATACGGCCTATAGTACAGACTGTCCGATTCTGATCCGTGCAATACCGCACGTACCTGATCGGACCCTGCCATATCTGCATACGACCTCTACAACCTTTCGCCCGAAAGCTGAGTAACTGAAATGTGGGGGACTCTAAAGACTCGTCAACACCTTGGTTGTGGATTTAACCACTAGCACGTCAGAGGTATAAGCCAATACGTAACGGGCTACCAGGTACTGACTAAAAGAGATGTCTGTGAGTGAACTCAGCCTGACAACCCTACTGAGCTTGTCAGTGACAATATCCGTGCAGTCCGGTCCGTTCGTCTATGAGTATCGCATGGCGGGCCTAGGGGGTTGGTAAAAGTCAGACCCCCAAAAGCGGTACAAGTCGTGTCGGAGTGTAGCCCAGAACACCCTGAGATATTACTGGAATACCTACCAGTAAATCTCCTTGCCTTGGCCAAGGACTTTGTGTAATGGCTCTCCTAGACACAGCACGACCTCACCCCCAATACCGGGAGAGACGAACCCCTGAAGATACGCTCACTGCCTCCATGTTGCTCGGGACTGTACCCAACTAAAACCTGTTTGCACGACTCCTTTGAGCCGTGGTAGGGTAGTAATCAAAGTACAGTGGGAACTCACACGAGACAAATGACGATCCCCAGGTCGAGGAACTAACCTGCACACATGTCACCAGGGAACTGCCATCTGACGTCTGGTATATGACCAACTAGCATGTTCCCGGCGAGTCCTGTCCGGTGTACTCATAACCCAATGAGCACCTGTATACATCTTAGGTGATCCAACTGACACCAGTGGCTTGTGAGACCGGCCACCGCCCCTCGTCGGGGTCTCGACTGTATACACTAGTCTACTAATGGAGTATCGATGCCCAGTCTCGAAACTCCCACGACTAGGGACCTTTTAAGGATAAGCTTATAGACCCCCAGCTCCCACTTATATGATCGCCCTCATACTGCTGGTGGTCAAGCAAGAATCCTAGGGGCTCTATCAACGTGTAATAGCGACGTGTCATGTCACCTAAAGCAGTACACGATGATAAAGGTAAACCAGATAGCATACTATCATCTCGAGCAAGACTGTCCTACTGGGATAGGTCCTCCCTCAATCATTACAATCACGTACCTGTGACCTAATAATTGACTCTGAGGGCACTATCTCCAACAATCTCCCACTTGCACTCAAGGCTAATTATTGCGATGTCGCATACTCACAGCCCGTGTGATACCGAACACCCAACTCCTCTACTAGTCAGTCTCACAAAGCTCGTTTGCGGAACTATTGCGTTCGAGGAATAGCCTCAGTGAGTGGATCCGCTTAGTTGTTTCTTTCTATGTCTCTCTATATCTCAAGTTCACGGAGAAACCTATCTCCCGAAATGAGCAATACCTGTCTTAGAATGTGTCTGGATGTCTGATGGGACATAGCTCATAAATGAACTCCAAATCCAAACTTCTTAGACTATATCGTCAACTGAACTTAATCAGTATCCTGCGCGCCATGCCTCCCTCAGTATTGCCTTGGACCACCTGTCCAAAATACTGCCCCTCATCAGAAGGAAAACTATAACTCTGACAACCTCCTTGTCGTCCATGTCACCTTGGAAGCCTGGAATGATAACTGTCTCCTGAATGAGGCTGTCGTTATCATATCTCTGGAACATTCACTTATGTTCTAAAACTGCTTCCGACTGTTTCTCCAGGATTGGATTAATGTCAACTTATTGCATCTAGTGCAAGAACAACATCTGGTGTGGTACTTGACATCTCATGATTGACTCACTTGCCTAAGCAAGTGATCTGCCAATCATGCACGTCCCTCTCCCCTTTAGTCTGTAAGACACCTTTAGAGAGGGTGACTCCATTACCTGCAGGTACACTACCGTGCCAGGAGTCGTCCATCCTAAATACTCTTAGAATGCTATCAAGTACCCTGATTGGGAAACCACCCAAATCTAGATCTAAAACCACTGATCTAGTAACCAGTATGTCTGATATAAAATCCATGTCCTTTGTGGAGAAACCACTGTGTGACGACCAAAGTATAACCGATTGTAGTATAGGAGTTTCTTTTCCTATTCTGTGTATGTCATCCAGATACCAGGACATCACACCCTACTACCTTCTCAACAGATCCATCCCCTATTCTGATGAAGTCAAACTCATGACTGTCACGTCAGAAATAGATGATCTATCTCCGCTACATCTGCTTTAGTCTATAAATAGACATAAGCTACCTGTCCACCAATGCTTCCGCTGCTCCCACTGACTACGACAACCCTCTGGCAGAGTCATATAGACGTACACTTCTAAAACTAGTTTAGAACGACGCTATACTCATCCTCCCGCCGGGTCTCGTAACCTGGAACAACAGCAATGGCAATTGTGGGTAAACAAGAACTTCCCTGTCACCGTCCTTGAGGCTACCGCAGTACCTCTCGGGTGCCTGAAGTTACCCACCTTATCTGCGGAGTGGCCAATGGAATGTCAAACCGGATTGAATCTTTAGGTTCCTTATCAAATCTTCAGTAATCGTTTGTGGTTCTGGAATCACTTCCAGTTCTACCATACTCCCACTACTGTTTTCTGAAAAAATCCATTTTTAATAAAACTGTGGCGAGTCTAGAACAATATCGCTATTGTTCATCCAGATGGTAGAAAATCAACCCTCGTCATAGCCTGGGTCAACCCACAAACAGCCATTACAGAAACGTGCCTTGAGTTGTCCAGTGTCTGGTTTTAATCATGAACCGGACAACTCCCCGTACCTTAACATCGTTAAGATATGAACTGTTCTATATCCAATATAGAAAACGAGGCACTGATTTAATTGAACCAGATTCAAATCATGCAGCTGTCCCCAGCGCATGTCAACTAAATGGAAGAAGGCCGATCAGCGTTACTCAACTTAGGAATACTTCCAATTATGAGTAACCTGAAAGAGAAGCAAGATCTCTTTATCATTACTATCAACTGAATACCATACACAAGTATCTACATCTTCGATCTCTTTGAAGAATCCCGATACTTGCTACACCTGGTTCTCTACTCTATTCAAATACCTATAACTTCTCAAAATTCGGACCCTGTGTTTCCATGAAACACTTGTCTAAAAACTAGAGAAGTCATAAGTAAACTGAATATAGTACGAGGACCAACCCCTCTGTCCTAATGGACACTGGACAACATACAATACTCTGTATAAGTCCCTTGAGTCTGATAACTCATTCACTGTGTGTCGTAGGTTGAAAACTGTACTTATGGTTAAGAAGAATTACACCGCTGTTCAATACTCCTTACCTAACCATCCACTGATATAGGTAAATGTCGTAGACATAATTTCAGAAAGGTATATCTCACTCTATGAAAATAGACGTACAGATATATCAATTTGAAATTGGTGCATAACAGCGGATATTCAAAACCAAATATTTGCCGACCGGCAAACAGCCCAGGTGATTTCCTCAAATATCACCGATTACAATGAATCCCGATATAATGAGGATGATCACCCAATTCCCAATAACTTACTCCCACTCATCATCTGTAAAACCATACAGATGTGAGAATCGTACCTGGTAAATACATACCCTGGAGTAAGTATCTAATCGGGAAATCAGTTTTCCTTTAACATTACACAGTGAAACTGAAACATTGAAATGTTCCGATGGGGTATTCTGGTATTCCTAGTAATGCCTCTTCCAGATTCACGACTGTAACCGTATAGTTCTTTGCCACCTCTCCAAATCCCTTCATATGTCTTTAGTCTTTACCTTCTGCACACCCTTTTAGGCCAAATGGTTTTCTTCCTTCCCTACCGTTCGGCACCAGCCTATGGTTTGGAAGAAGACTATCCAACAAGCATAATGGGTGTACTGTCCCAATCCTAGGAACACTCGCAATGAGAGAGGGTGAAGATAAAAGACAACCGAATAAACCTTATTCCTATTTCTCCTGAACCAGAATCCATCCCCGAACTGGAACAAGTTCCTTTCGAGTTCGTATATAACCATACGATGGATTATCCAAATAAACTGTGGATCTTCGTAGTGATACGGAGTGTCCTGGAGAAATACAAAGGTGATGTGGGAGTGGTAACGAAATATTTGGTTTGGTCGTGAATATCTGTTGCAATTTACTTTGCCCTCTTACTAATCCCTTGCTTTGTCTGAACTTAATACCTTCTGCACACCATCGTTATGCTAATTGGTTTTCTTCATTCCCTACCGGTCGGCACCAGCCTAAGGTTTGGAAGAAGACAATCCAATTTGCGTAATAGGTGTACTACCCCTAAACCAAGGAGTACTCGTAACCTGAGAGAGGGTAAAAGGAAAAGACAACTGAATAATCCTATCCGTTTTCTCCAGAACCGGAAACCATCCTCGAATAAATTCTTTCGAGTTCGTATCTAACCATACGATGGTTTTGTCCAATGGAAGTGGACGTTCGTAGTAAAACGGGGTGTCCTGGAGAAAAGGGTAAAAGTAGGAGTGGCAATGAGGTTTGCAACTCTGACAATCCAAAAGCCGGTGTTAAGAAGGTTCGGTTAATTTGGTCACTGAGTCATAGTCTTAGGGTCGGGTCAAATGGTCGCTGCCAGAGAGAGAGAGAAAAGAAACACTCAGCGTGCACTCTAACCTAGATCAGAATGGTTACCAATTTATCTAATCTGGAATCCTCCCACTGTACCTCAAATTCTCCTCCAAACCAGAAAGAAGAATTAGTCGGGGTCACCCGAGGAGTAAACCAACTCATCAGTGGGAATCGGGATCCAACTCTCATCGCATGATAACGTGACGGAATCCGCTCACGGTATCACACTCCAGAAGGTATGCGCATATCTGGCAAGTTTCAGTACTTTTGAAACTCCCGATGAGATTTCTGCCCCATGCTCTTATGACCTTGACGAAGGCCAACAAATCATAAGTCACATGTCAAGTTCTACCCGTCATTCTCCAGGTTGATTTGAACCCACCCGCACAAGCCCTTGACGAAGGCCAACAAGGCTATACGACTGTCCCAAACCAACGCATCTATCTATGCTGCAGAAAGGTAACAAGCAGCTACCATACACTATGCCTTGACGAAGGCAAACAAACATAGCATGAATACTACGTGCTACCCGTCTGAAACGACGGAGGGCTACGAATGGTTTCTGGCGAAAACCTTTAACGTAAAGAACTTGATATCGTTGAAGGAACGGATAGCTTTTTAGAAAATATAGTAACGAAAACCTTTACTAAAGAGGTCACTCCCGGTGAAGGGATCTCGGCTCTTTCCCCGTAGAATGGGGTGCTGGATATTCATAACCGAATATCACTGTGCAAAGCAAAAGTAATCGGCTATAGTGAAGTTAATGCCCTGACGCAAACTTTTTGTCCAAGGGGTCACTCCCGGTGAAGGGATCTCGGCCCTTGCCTCGTCGACTGAGGAGCAGGATATTCCAAATGAATACCACGATGCAAAACAAAAGTGAACGTCCTTGCAATAACAGCTTTTTGAAAAAGTGTTCCAACAACATCAGATAAGGTTTGTTTTTAACTTGCATTGATCCGAATCAATGCAGTCCCATCAATTGATCACACCAAAAAGAACGAAAATATACTGATGTACGTATATGCCATCCGCATTCGCCACTGGGTCCCGTCATTACCCGTTAGGTTAGCTAACTAACGACAGAGCGGGGACTGGACTAGCGCGGATGCAAAACATATACAACATCTACTAATATATATACCAATATATTATATTCGCTCAAGGCGTGAATAAAATGCAACATTACAGAAATGTACAGCATCACAGAAACAATACAGATATCTGGGATCCCCGGGTTTCACAGAGCCGCTGAAACCCGACGTTCCCCTGGTCGTGTGGATAGCCTGTGCAATGAAATCCTAGACTCCTACGGGCGCGGCAAGTCACCCGCCAAAACCTGAAGCGAGGCAGCCCCCTTCAGCGCCGTGAATGGACCACCCAGCACTTCACGGAATCCGGCAACTTGGGCACCCCTCCTGGGTCAACCTGTACCCCCTACGAGTGCGGCGAATAGCCCGCCAATTCTAGAGTGAAGCCCCCTCCGTCTCAATGCCATGAGATGCGGGCTTGTTGCCCTCCAGAACCCGGCTATCCGTGCACCCCTCCGCGGGGCAATCCTAGTACAGAAAGTAAAATATACATACACCGGGTACATCGACCGCAACCAGGTCGTGCCCCAAAATAATAATACAATCAGGCAGTGACGGCAGTCCACATGTCGGACGCTCGCCCCGCAATATCAAATGTACATAATACAACAAAACTGTACTAGCATTGCATCCAGGCTATCCCCCACGACCGATCCGCAACATCACAGCAAATACATAGAACATCAACGTGAAAGTCACGTTCGCAAATCCGTCTAACCGAGCTATAGCAGTTAGACCGGATTTACCGATCGAGTGACATTCACGGTCGCAGATATAATGTAAATACTGTGAAAAATGTGTTAAAAATATCCGATCGATTAAAATATAACAAGTGGGCCCCAAAACAAAACTGCAGCAGTTACAGAAAATATGGGCCCAATTTAAATGTTCCAGAAACCCAAATTTATCCCCAGAAGCCCACTGAAAAAATCCGGCCCAATGATTATTCCATACTGCGGCGGAAGCGCGGCCAGAAGTGGGTTTTGGCCGCGCTTCCGTGCTCTGGTTGGAATATCATTGCCTCGAATTTGAACAGTGCTCTTAGTTCATCTAGCACAGTACTTTTATGCAACCTGAAAAATTTTTGGAGACTGAAAAAATTCAACAGAAACTGTCGTGGGTGTATTTGGGTTTTCGGACATTTCGATCGATCGGAACTGAAAAACACATTACACAAAGCTAGACTAAGTTAATGGGGAGGCTCTGATACCACTGTAAGTGCACGGCGGCGCCCCGGCCGTCGATCCGACGCCGGAAAGCGGAAGCGGTGAATAACTTAAAATTTGCGGACTTAGCAAACCGGCACCACCGCGCACTAAACTCCGGATCGTTACCATTAACTAGTCTAAGCTACTTAACAAGATGGGTTAGAGATATACCGACGATCCAAGTCCTCCGGTCTTCATCTCCAATCCGATCTCCTCGCGGGATCTCCGTCCGTCTCATCCTCGTCGCCGGAAGTGCACCACGTTGCCTACATCGTTTACGGGCTCCCACCTCAATGCCGAGGCAACTCGGGCACGAAGCCGGCTACTCGACGTGCCCAAGGTTCGTTGTAGAATATGTAGTGAGCAAGTCTCATTTTTGGGGATCGTGGAATTGCCATTGGTGAAGGAAAAGAGAGGAACTTTTGGAAAGGAACTAGAGGGCTTTTCTAGCAAGCATGAGAAAACAATATGCCACACCAAAAATGAATCAATCAACCCTTACCCAAAAGAATGGCCGGCCACACTCTTTTTAGGTGGTGAGAAGAGCATGAGAGTGAGGGAGTGATATATTCTCAAACAAAAGATCAAAACCCAACCATAATCAAAAGAGAGAGAGAAAGGAATGGTTATGATATCAAGTAATGATCACAAGCAAAACCAACACTCATCCAACCATCATCACCAAGCTCATCATCAACAACCATGATGATCACTAAAAGTCAAGCAATCATGAAGCTAGAAGTCAAGGTCAATGAGAGGCTATCATGATAAAACAATAAGCAAAGAACCCCTCCACAAACACTTATTTGCAACAATGCAAATAAGCCCTCCTCCACCAATCTTCGGCCAATGAACGGAACAATGGAAAATTGGCCGAAACGGAAAACAAACTGGCAACTCCAAAAACTGTTCCCGTAATAAATTACAGGAAAACCCCGATACTGTGCATACACACCCGCATCTGTATTTCGACCGAAATACAAATGCAATGAGACAAAGTCTACACTGTACTATACTAGGATCCGGCTTATACCAAAGCCGGCTAGTAATATCTGTTCGATCCTGATCCGTGCAATATCGCACGTATCTGATCGAACCCTGCCATATATCCATACAGCCTATAGTACAGACTGTCCGATTCTGATCCGTGCAATACCGCACGTACCTGATCGGACCCTGCAATATCTCCATACGGCCTCTACAACCTTTCGCCCGAAAGCTGAGTAACTGAAATGTGGGGGACTCTAAAGACTCGTAAACACCTTGGTTGTGGATTTAACCACTAGCACGTCAGAGGTATAAGCCAATACGTAACGGGCTACCAGGTACTGACTAAAAGAGATGTCTGTGAGCGAACTCAGCCTGACAACCCTACTGAGCCTGTCAGTGACAATATCCGTGCAGTCCGGTCCGTTCGTCTATGAGTATCGCATGGCGGGCCTAGGGGGTTGGTAAAAGTCAGACCCCCAAAAGCGGTACAAGTCGTGTCGGAGTGTAGCCCAGAACACCCTGAGATATTACTGGAATACCTACCAGTAAATCTCCTTGCCTTGGCCAAGGACTTTGTGTAATGGCTCTCCTAGACACAGCACGACCTCACCCCCAATACCGGGAGAGACGAACCCCTGAAGATACGCTCACTGCCTCCATGTGGCTCGGGACTGTACCCAACTAAAACCTGTTTGCATAACTCCTTTGAGCCGTGGTAGGGTAGTAATCAAAGTACAGTGGGAACTCACACGAGACAAATGGCGATCCCCAGGTCGAGGAACTAACCTGCACACATGTCACCAGGGAACTGCCATCTGACGTCTGGTATATGACCAACTAGCATGTTCCCGGCGAGTCCTGTCCGGTGTACTCATAACCCAATGAGCACCTGTATACATCTTAGTTGATCCAACTGACACCAGTGGCTTGTGAGACCGGCCACCGCCCCTCGTCGGGGTCTCGACTGTATACACTAGTCTACTAATGGAGTATCGATGCCCAGTCTCGAAACTCCCACGACTAGGGACCTTTTAAGGATAAGCTTATAGACCCCCAGCTCCCACTTATATGATCGCCCTCATACTGCTGGTGGTCAAGCAAGAATCCTAGGGGCTCTATCAACGTGTAATAGCGACGTGTCATGTCACCTAAAGCAGTACACGATGATAAAGGTAAACCAGATAGCATACTATCATCTCGAGCAAGACTGTCCTACTGGGATAGGTCCTCCCTCAATCATTACAATCACGTACCTGTGACCTAATAATTGACTCTGAGGGCACTATCTCCAACAGCTTAAGCTTCAGACATCTGACATGTATTCGAAGACTTCCACACAGAGAGTCGAGAAACGTCTCCTCTCTTGTTCTTCAGACGTTAGCCAACGCTCTGTTATTTGGACAGACGTCTGACCAATTCTAGATAGACGTCTGACCAATTCTAGTCAGATATCTGCGCGCTCTTTATGATCTGCTGAAGCTTTTGGGCAGACGTCTGCCAAGTCCTACTTCAGACGTCCGCCGTCATCTTGGGCTGAAATTTTGCAGTTTCGAAAAAGTTGGGAAATTAGTTATTTGATCTTATCTGTCTAATACTATATATATTATAGTATTTTGTAATTCTAAATTAGATAACTTTTGGAGATAAAATTTTTGAGAGGATGCTAGGGTTTTCTGAGATTTCATCCGCCGTTTGTAACACTCCATATTTGTTTGATTAGTAAATCTTTTCCTCCACACGTGGTTTTTCCGGTAGTGGGTTTCCACGTAAAATCTGGTGTCTCGTTTGGTTAGTAATCTTATTTTTATCGCGTTTTTTATTTGATTGCTTCTCTATATCGTTTGTTATTATTTTGAGATCATATTTTCCGCAACAAACTAGTATCAGAGCTTTGTTGTGTTTGGAAGATTTGGTGTTTTGTTTGAACCGTTGGGTTTTCAATCTCACCATCTAAGTTTATGATGGGTAACGACGCTTCTGTCCTCTTCCCCATCTTCTTAGATTGTGATTTTGATATTTTATGGTTTGTAAGCACTCAAGGTGTCTTCTTTTGGTCCTATATCATGTCTCCAACGATTATGAAGTTCGATATTGAGAAGTTTGATGGGTCTATGAGTTTTAGTCTATGACAAGTTCATATGATTGCCGTATTGATATAGAATAATTTGAGAAAAATTATTCTTAGGAAGGATTCAAGGCCTTCCACCATGATATAGGAAGCATTGGAGGAGTTGGATGAAAAAGTCCTCACGGCCATCCGGTTATGTTTGATAAACAAAGTTTTTAAAGAAGTTTTAGTGGAGAAGACGGCGGCTAGTTTGTGGTTGAAATTAGAGAAGTTATATTTGAAGAAGTTTCTCACAAATCGACTTTTATTGAAACAGCGTCTCTACACATTTCGTATGTCAGAAGGCTCTCTTATCGAATCTCACATCGGTGTGTTTAATTCGATCATTACAGATTTGGGTAGCATCGACATTAAAACTGATGATGAAGATCAATCATTGTTATTGTTATGTTCTTTTGCATCCAATTATAAGCACTTTCATGACACCATGATCTATGAATGAGATACTATCTTGATCAAGGATGTTAAAGAAAATTGACCAAGGAGAAGATCGATAAGGAGTTAACTTATAACGAAGGTGATGGTCAATCTTCAAGCTTATTTGTCCGAGAGCAAACGGAGAAGAGAGATCCGGAAGGTATTAAGAAGAAGTCAAGGTTGAAGTCCAAGAATAAGAACTTGACCTGCAATTGTTAAAAGAAGGGGCACTTCAAGATCGATTGTTATAAAATGTAGAATAAATAGAAGTTTGAAGACAAATAGAAAGAGTCTTCAGCCGAAATTAGTATTGCGGAAAGTGATGGAGATCTACTTGTGGTTCTTGACAACATATATCAATTCAACGATGAATGGATTATGGATTCGGGTTTTTTCTACTATATATGTCCTAATAAGGATTTGTTCATCACCTATGAGTTAGTTAATCATGAAGTCATTTTGTTGGGCAACAACAGTTCATGTTGAGCTATTGGTAAGGGGATGATCCAAATCAAGATATTTGACGGCGTTGTGAGAACATTAGCAGAAGTTAGGCATGCACCTGACTTGTAGATGAATCTCATCTCATTGAGTACACTCGACGTTAAAGGTTATAAATTCTCCGCTGAAGTAGAGTTTTGAAAGTAACCAAAGATGCTCTCGTCGTTATGAAGGGCTTTAAAATGTGGTCCTTATATGTGTTGCAGAGTTCGACAACTACCGGGTCGGCAGCATTTTCATCATCTAAATCTATGTCAGATTAAGATGTTACTAGATTATAACACATGAGACTCGGGTATATGAGTGAGAGAGATATGACCGAGTTATCTAAGCATGGTCTACTTTATGGTCAAAGTACATCGAAGATTAAGTTTTGTGAGCATTGAATTTTTAGGAAGTAGAAACGAGCACTAGTAGAAACTGTGCGTATCAGGAACGGTATATTAGAAACCGTTTAATTCTAAACGTTCTCTGCTAATATTATATCGGTGAACGTATATAATATATGGTCGCAAATGAACGATCACTAAAATGTTAGCGACCGCTTATTTATTATCAACGACCGTTCACAACAGTTGCTAATATTCTCTATGCAACAAGCCCGCCAGAGAGCTTTCTCTTTCCTATTCTTCCCCAATTTTTTACCGAGCTCGCGAATTTCCCCCGAAGGCGATTTTCATATAATTTCCCCCTCAATTATTCCAAAAATTTAAAAATTCCTTATCTATTTTTTGTTTTTCAGGTATTGCTGCTACTATTGCTACTGCTGGTACTCAAAATTGCCTTCCTTGTTTAAAATCCGACGAAAAGGTTAGGGTTTTTCCTCCTCAAATTATAATTTTTTCATTTATATTACGAATTATATTGTTAAGGTTATGAATTGTGATATTAGGCTATTAATTGTTATGTACTTGTGATGTTAGGATATGAAATTGTGATATGGTTGTTAGGTTATGAATTTTTTCAATTAAATATGAAATTATGATGTAAGGATATACAATTTTGTTGTTTTGGAGATAATTGGGTTGTAGGAATTGAATAATCTATAAACCCTAAAAAAAACCTCACATAATAACAACTTATTAACCCGAATAATAAATTTTAAACCTTAATTACAGATTATAAAGCCTAATAACAAATCTATAAACCCTAAATCCCTAATGACAACTTAAAAACCTTAATTAACAAATTAACAAATTAATATATAATATTAACTCACTAGTATAAACTGTGCGGATTAGAGACCATTTATTAGGAATCTTGTAAATATATACAGTCTCTATTAAATTATTAGCGACCGTATATATTATTCAGTCCTTAATAAATCAAATCCTTAATACAAATTAAACTATAGTAGATGCATAAATCAAAAATAAAATCAAAATGATTAAGAAAAATTAACACCAATTAACCTATAACATTAATTACGCTAATTAATAAATATTAATTAAAACCAAATAATAGTGAACCGAGATCCTGATTAAAAAACGATTAAATACAAAATTAAGGGATACCCTAAAATTTTGATTAGAAACTTAACTAGGCTTTTATGTTTTCATTTAATTAGTAAGTTTAATATCGAAAGGTTTTAAATTTGTTTAGAATTGACCTATAGTTTCTTGTTTCACAATTGGTGTATGTCAAATCTTTTTCTCGCCGAATTGATAGGATCACATTATATGTTTGTGAGAATTGAGTGTCATGTTCAATTTTTTCAAACGTATGTATAGTATTCGATAAGGGGATTTGACATATAGTAATTATCAGATTTTTCCAGTTTGGATATGTTACAAATGCACTAAGACTCACATCTCACATAATTCTTTATTTTCGTCCATTTTGAGAAGTTTCGACGGTGCTTTCCACTTATTCCCCATATACAGATTTATGTACGAACACAGAGAACATGGGAAAGTGCTGCTGAAATTTTCTCGAAATGGATGAAAAACAGGAGGAAGTGAGATGCGAGTGTTGCATTCGTAATGGGAATTAGGACCTTTATTTCTGACAGCCGTGAAACTAATTATTCATCCCGACCTTTTTCCCCGAGTAGTTACGCCAATCTTAAATGACTTCAGATGCTTTGATGCATCCACATCATGAATTTTATTTAAGACTTGAAAATTTATTTAATGATGAGCTTGTAATAAACTTATAAGATATGTTAAAATCGTATTATTATCTGTGTGATGAAAAATGAGAATTCTTCCGGATAAATCGCTTATGCACATGGAGAAAAAAGATAGGTATAGTTTGAGAGACACCCGATTTAATGATGGGCTTAAAGTCTTTTTAGATTACACAGATAAGAACCCAAAACCTAGCCGAGACGAACTGTTGTTCTGTCCTTATAAGAAATGTAAGAATAGAGCCGTTTTCGACATGAAGTGATAGAAGAACATGTGTTTGTAGAGGGTTTTGAACCGAACTATATACATTAGAATTACCATGGCAAGGGAATACGGGACGAGAAATGAAGATGGATAATGCGACCGCAGCTTCGCAAGCTGAATTGCCGACATGTGACAGGATAGATGGCATACATGAGATGTTAGAAGATTTATTTGCTGTAGAGGAAATCAATGATGTTGAACAGTCTGAAAGCACCAGTGAATTAGAGGAATTGCAGAAACTCTTAGAGAAAAACGAATAAGATTTGTACGAAGGCTGTACAGAAAATCTGAAGATGATTAACGGGAAGGCTAACGAGCATTTTGACGTACTTCTTGATCTCCTACGCAAGATAATTCCTGAAAGAAAGGAAAGCGTTCTAGAGAATCATTATGAGGCAAAAACGATTGTTAAGACACTTGGTTTTTCGTATAAAAAGATTGATGCATGTTCCAACGACTGTGTGCTGTATTTCAAGAATTACGCGTCTATCAATGAGTGTCCCACTTGCAACTTGTCTAGATGAAAAAATATTCAGTCAAATTTAATCGCATTAACATCCGATATCAGCAAAAATAACAAGAAAATTTTAGCCAAAGTCCATCGTTATTTCCCCCTGGCTAAGAGCTTACAAAATTTATATATTTCAAAAGATATGGCGAAGAGCATGCGATGGCATTCTGATCGTCGGATCAAAGACGGGGAAGCTGAGGCATCCGGCTGATGCAGCAGTATGGAAGCAATTAGACAGTGTTAATCATTTTAGGGATGAGTCAAGGAATGTACGTCTATCGGGGCGATGCCGCTTCACGCACTAGATCAGGACAAAGATAAAATGCACTCGGTCTATTTAATGTGCTTTATTTTCAAGAACCGAAAGGACCATGTGATAGACATCCTGCACTGAATATATCAACAAAAGACAATTATATCCTCATATGTGAGGACAAAAGATATCAGCGGCGACTCTGATACTTGTATTCATGAGTGGAAGCACCAGCAGATGGAGTGCTGTCTGGGATATCCTGCATGACCTTCTTTTTGATTTTTAGAATCCACGCACCGATGCTAGTCTTTTGCCGCTGTGAACGGTGTAAGGACTTTTGCTTTTATTTGTCTTTTTCATTTTAGTGCTTGTTCTTAATCGGTAATCCATAATACACCCTTTAAATGAAAAGCATATCTTTATCTTCATATTCGCACTTCTTTTTCTTTTTGTGCCGAAATGACTTTGCTTGTATTATAGGATTCCGCCGTTAGCATATGCGCACGTGTTGTGAATTAGCTTTCATATGCGTACGTATATAGGTGCGCGAGTCAATCGAGTCATTTTTCTTTATGTGCGCACGTATATAGGTGCGCGAGTCAATCGAGTCATTTTCATCATGTGCGCACTTGACATTTGATGCGCACTTAAATAGGTGTGAACAAATGCCCCCACCGATTGCGCGCACGTCATCTGCATGTGGACGCGAACGGTGCTAAGCCATCCACCGTCGGATTTGACTTGAACTTCGCGGGATTCGAATCGTCTTTTGACCCCTATAAAAAGGGTTGCACCCCTTCTTTGAAGTGCATCATTTTTACTTTCACCTACGCACTTTAAGAACTGTTCTTTTTGTGCACTTGCCTCTCCAGTGCCTACGCACTCGTTCAAAGTCTTTGCTTCCTTTTAGAATACTTTTGTTTCTTTAAACTTCAAGCGGTAAATGTGTTGCTCATTTCTACTCTTGATCCATTTGCTTAGTGCGCACTTATGAGTTGCGAACTTGCGTTTAGCTTGTCAGTTGCGCACTTGTTTTGGATGCACACTTATGGACAACTTGACTTAGGTTTTAGTTTAAGTACCTTAAAGAAAGTTAAACATTTAAGTCTAAGTATTTTAAAGAAACTTTAGACAATTTTGCCCAAGAATTCTTGTGGAGTTTCTTAATTTCGTAGTTAAGACTCCCACTGTTTATCATTCATGGGATACTCCATGATTGCGATTTTAATGCCCCCCTTTTTTTCTTTCAGGTACAATGGCATATCCATCAGACTTTGGTTATGAGCGTCAGGAGAATTTGCGTTCGGATGAACTGACAGACCATGGGATCTTTCAAATGATACGGGCCTACGATACTCCGCAACAATATCTACATCTATGGGCTGAATGGTATGACAAAATAATTCAAAGACGAGTTAGCTTCCAATGTGAGGCAATCTCTAATCCTTTGGGACCTATCCCGTACACAGAGCCTCCGCCAAGTACTTTCATGGGGGAGGCGGAAGATTGGACAGATCGTAATAGATTGCAGCCATCCGCAGAAGGAGTGGAAATACCGACACCAGTAGATCTTCTGGGACGTCGGATGAGTCAAGTTGAAGCTAGATCCTAGGGAATACCCTACCTTGTGGGTATGATCCCTAGATATTTAACTGGTTATGTCGGCTGAGCCAGGTTTATCTTGTTGACGGAGAGGACTCTGTTAGAGCGGACTGGGCTATATGGACCGGTCTATGCTTCACTGTTAGAGTGCCCCAAAACTGGGCCTTGGTGGGTGAAGTCCTTTTCTGAACAGTGGAACGTGCAAACGAGCACTTTCATGATGTCCGACAGGGAGGCATCCATCTCTTTGCTAGAATTCCAGCATATATCCAGACTACCAATAACGTGGGAATACTGCGAGGGGATAGTACCCCGGGATGAATTTGTCTTTGTTGTGGGCCCGGATGCCACAGATTTGATGGGTGATAACGCAATAACTTTCCTGTGACCGGTTCCTAAGAAGGTGCTAGTCATTTTCGAGGAAATGCATAAGGCCTTTGAAGGAGGGGGTTTACTTTTAAAGCCTTTATCGCCAGATTTATGCACCCGAAAGTCCTCAGAGCTGATATCGACAGACATGCAGACATGAGAAATCCCTTTAGTCTGCATATACAAGGGAAAGATTCTGCAGCGGTGGAGAATTTCTTTCGTCCCAGAGCATCACTTTATGATTTTCGGGATGTTGCCGCTCCGGGTATTGACCAGAACTCTTTCTTTATAGCCTTCATAGGCTTATGGTTGAGTTGGTTCGTGATCTCTGTTCACCCTAGGCTAAAGCGGGCTTCTGTTTTCTATCCTGCTAACCACATAGTATTCGGCACCAGGTTGGCCATTGGCATCACTGGGCTGTCGTTTTTGTATGAGGGGCTCAGCGATCTGGTCACCTAAGACAATCCAAGGGAAGAGCATGTATATATGCCGCTACATTATTTCAAAGCATGGATTCATTTGCACGTAAGTGGCGCGTAAAGTGAGCGTGTACAGCTAACATTCTTTGACATTAGTAATGAGACTCGTTGGAGCTGTTGGAATTATATCCAACAGAGATATCCACCGATTGTGTTTCAACCCTTTTAACCTCCGAGAGAAAAAGCAGATCTATTTCGAAGACCGAGTACTGTAACGACTCTGAAATCCCCGTACAAAATTAACTTGTTTAATATATAGAAAATGTATTTCATCTTGATTAGGAGTTATAAGTTATTTTTTTCAATAAAAGCAAAAAATAACTTGTAGTTCACTGGTAAAGTCTCTACACTGCTGTGACATAGCCTATGTGTTCGATTTCCATCAGTCCCAATTATTTTTAATATTTTTTCTTTTTAACTTTTCAGAAGTCCAAGAGTTCCATGAGCAATACATGGTGAAACGAAAGTTTCAGAAAAATCAAATACGAAGGTTGTAATTACGAGTTAAACATATTGCACGAATCTCGAAGCAGATGGCCCCCATCCGATCGCACATTTTCCCCTTTGGGCCGCCACCGGCTGTTGATATGGCTCCAAATCGCTCCGTGTTTCGCCCTTGCACCTCTTCAACTCCTTTCTACTTCTCTGTGATGTTTGATTACTCTACAATTAACCAGTGACCTTTCATTCACCTCATTAATCCCTTTTAATTCTTTTTAATTCAAATTCTCTTACTCACACTCCCTCACTTCTACACTATAAATACACCAAATCTCTTAGCTCTTCCCATTTTGAAAATCTTTATAAAAAATTATATAATACCTTAGTGCATTTATACTATATATTTGGGGTGTTTCAAATCTTGTGGTAAATTTCTTTTCTATTGTTGCTTTTGGGTTGCGGATAGTGCAATTAGTAGCTGCGGTTATTATCTAATCCGACTCGCTTGTTTGAAACTCAGCAAGGTTCAAAATTATATCAAATATTTGCTAGTAGAGAGTATCCATGCAAATCTATATTTTTATAAACATATATAATAATGTAACACCCCAGTGCACTTATACTATATATTTGGAGTATTTCAAATCTTGTGGTAAATTTCTTTTCTATTATTGCTTTTGGGTTGCGGATAGTGCAATTAGTAGCTGTGTTTATTATCCGACCCGACCCGACCCGCATCTTTGAAACCCAGCATGGTTCAAGATTACATCAAATATTTGCTAGTACAAAATATCCATGCAAATCTAGATTTTTATAAACATATATAATATATTTTAGAATCCGCATATCTTTTTAAAATACAAAATAAAAATCAAATAATTTATTTTCTTATCTAGCCTTGTATGTCATCGTACCCCATATCATGTGGTTGCTCCTATATATCATGTTCATGTCCTAATTGTTAAAAAGACTAGTATCTGATCGCTACGTATATTTACGTAGATCCGTATTTAGGGGTATATGTTTTTATTTACAGGATATTGCATCATGGTTTAAACTCTTACGTATATTTTTCATATTGAAAAAACTAGATTTTCGAATGGATACGGGTAATATTCGGAGTAATATGGTATTATCTGTAAAATCCTATAATATATATATATATATTATTTTAACTAATATATATATATATATATATATATATAAATTGTTGTGTATAATATATAATATATTAATTAACTTTAATAATAAATCTCGTCTCTCTCTATCTTTCTCTGTCTCTTTCTCACTATATATATAATATATATTATAATATAAATTTATTATATAAAACCCACCTTCTCTCTCCCTCCTTTTTCTTCACATCCCCGCCGCGAATGCGAACCCTAACCTACGCCTAGCCGTCGCTCTCATCGTCGTCGTCCCTCTCTCATCCTCGTCCTCACCTCCTCTTTTCCATCACCATCTCCATCACCTCCTCCTCCTCTTTTTCCCAAACACCCCTAATCCAGGACCCCGACATAAGAACCCAACACCTCTCGACGCTCGTCGTCACCCTAGCGACTTTGTCGTCCTCTTCCCTGCCTCACCTCCATCACACCTCCACCTTCTCCTCCTCTCCTCGACGACATGCAAGCTCCCAACCACAACACCGACGCCAAGAACCCATCATCTTCAACCTCATCGGCAACCCCTCGTTGCTGGAAACACATCACCACCGACCACCTCCATCACCTTCTTGTCTCCCAAGCAACCCCAGAATACCCATTTACCACCACCACTGACTCTTGCTCCTTCCCTGATCACCCTAAAACCTCACGGCCCCCCTCAGGGCGATGCCACCTCGCCTTTGGCCTCATCGCTGCCACCTCGTCACCTATCTCTCCTATGTCCTTGCCAAATCCAGAGAACCCCAGCAACAACTTTCTCTTCTTCTTCTGTTCTTGTTTCTTTTCTTTTCATTCCGGCCGTTTCGCTGGAGTTGTGCACGTCGTCGACGACCCAGAAGACCCAGCCACCATCGTCATCTAACCTAGTCACCACGTCACGCAGCTGCTCATACAGGTCCAGTCCTGCGTGTGTAAGTTTTGCGTCGTGACTTTATTTCGACGTCGGAACGTGACATCTGTATCTCGGCGTAAGATTCGATCAGGCAAGTTGTAAACTTGCAACATGCTATGTTATTATATCAATATTTATTTGATAAATTATAGTGCATGTGTTTTACTATGAAGTAGATATTACCGATTTACAGTTTTATAGCATCCTTCTGTATCCGTACTGTTAATAGTTTATCTAGTTGCATGCCGAAACATAACGATATTATCATACTACTATATCAGTTCAATATGTTATCTAGATTGCATCATACATGGTAATGGACATATAATGGTTATTACAAATAGATACATATACATCCTGGCATTAATTGTGTTTCGATATTGATCACAGTTTTATATTGGTATCTATTTTGGTTAATATACATTACTTGACATGTTCACGACACACTACCAGATTTGTTACTTAGATCTTATTGCTAATGCCAACAATCTTGATTGTTGTCCTGACGGCGTGACTTGTTGTTTGTATAGACAAAACCTGTATCTGCTTGACTCTGATGGCATTAGATTTATATCGTCAATACCTGACTTGAACACAGAACCTTGGGGGAAGGGGAAATCAAGAATGTAACCGAATCATAACTCAAGAGGATATTATTATTGTTTGCCGTGATTCCAGACGTGACGGAATAATCATTGTTTATTGTTTGCCGTGATTCTGGGCGTGACATAATAATCATTGTTTATGGTTTGCCGTGATTCCGGGCATGACGGAATAATCATTGTCCCGTGGTTCCGTGGGGAATGAACTGGATATATTGTACAGTGGTCCCGTAGGGAATGAACGGGATATATACTGTTGAGTTATGATGAGGATTACATTAATTGATTTCAAAGACTTGTAGAATAGATAACCTAGAAACACAGACATTAGGATACACATCACATACATATAGCTCACTGTTTTATGCCTGTGTTATTTATTTACATGCATATTTAATCATAATATCATATCCTGGTTATTGCTATTATTTTGATATTATGATGTACTAACGTCTAGGTTTTGCATGGCTCAGTTTCTCTACCTTTATCGCAGGTAGATCAAGTGTACTTTAGCAATCAAGCCGAGAAATGAGGATCTAGCTATTTAGTTTAGAGACTTTTAGTTTATTTATTTTCAGCAGTTTTATTTCTATTGATGTGAGCTCATATTGGGACGCGATTCAGATACTATTGTTTATTAGATCTTGATTCATTTCTGCTACACCTATTTCTTGATTTTATTTATTGTGGCAGATGGACATGTGTTAGCTAGATTATATATTTTACTGTTCTTGATATTCGATTGACAGCCATAATGTGACTGTGGAGGGATGATTCCTAACCACAGGTAGCATGTTTGGCTCTGTCACGTGTCGTGTTTACGTATGTTGGGAAGCGGGGCATGACAGGGTTTGTTTGGTATCAGAGCCATAGGTTTTAGGATGCTGGATTTGGTTTCTTTTGTAGTTGGGTATTGTACCCAATACACTAACCAGGAAACCCAGAATTTTAGGAACATATCCTGCCACATTATTGTCTTGTCATTCAAATTCTTAAATCTTATCTTTCCCTTAACTCTTTTATCTTGACGATATGAAAATGATATTGCATCTCGTCTAGGAATCATTTTGGTTTCTTATTGTTTCTCCCATATTATTCTCTCGATTCTGATAGTTGGATTTGGGCGACTTGAATGGAGTTATGTAGTTGTAACTATGTACTGCGGCATGGTTACAATGCGGTACTCTATTTAGGTTACCTAGAGTCCTATTTTGACTCACTTTCTTGACTTATGGTCGTTGTATTACCTTGTTTTCTCTTGGCGTCATTGCTTACGAGTTTATGTCTTATCGCGAGCTTTAATCCAGCAACCATATTATATCTTTCCTCTCGTCCCGTTTCAAAGAACAAGAAGAAACACAGGAGAAGCTTTTGATGATTGTAGTAGTTCGAGATTAACCTTAACGGGAGATGGTACAGACCACTTCAAGGACGATAAGATGTAAGATATTTGATTGAAGAAGTTTTTATAGACCCGTCTCAAATCATCAGAGTAGCGCAGTGGAAGAGTGGTGGGTTGATAACCCACAAGTCTCAGAACAAACTTACAAATTCATGATAAAGAGAACCGTTTACTGAAGGGTGAAGTTCGTAAACAAGTTGCAGATGAAGCGTTGACAGCAGTTCAGGATTTCATAGACGTGTTCAAGGCCATCTCGGGTTTGCTACCAAAACGAAATGTGGAGTTCGCAATTGATCTTATTCCTGGAGAAGCGCCGATTTCAAAGGCTTATTATCCAATGGCACCGGTGAAACTGAAAGAGGTAAAGATAATAAGTCACCGAATTGCTAGAGAAAGATTGGATTCGCAGCAGCAGTTCACCCTGGGGAGCTTGTTCATATCATAATTTTGCATTATTATATTTCCCATTCTTATTCATTTTACAAATAAATAGGTGCTTTTGATCCATGTCTGCTACATAGTTGCAGGTTACAGGTTCTCGGAACAAAACAATGAAAATGATGAAAAGATGCTACAAAAGTGAGACTACGACCAAAAAACAGAAGAATCTTTATCATGCTGCCTATAGTTTGAGGAACAAACGAAGATCAGCAAACAGTTCAATTGCATAAGGTACGAAGGCAACACAAAGATTCAAGACTTCAACACGAAGCGAACGGTAAAATTCCACAATATTCTGCACTGTGGAAATCTGGAAGAAATTAGAAGACATTCTGAAGAACCAAATAAGGAAAGTAGAAGGAAAATGAAACTTGAAACTGTACAGAAGAATTCAGCCAGAGAACCCTCCATATGGCCGTGGATCCGCGGCCAAACATGGCTTCCTGCTGCAGATCCACGGCCGTGCTAAGCACGTGTCGGTGCAAACTGTCGGTGGGTGGCAGTGCATTGACCATGATTCTCAGGGTAGTTTTGTAAATGTAGATAGGGATCAGATGTAAACCCTAGGGTTCCTGTAATCTATAAATAGGAACCCTACAGCTCTTTTTGGAGCATGCCTCTTTTTATTTATCTAATTTAGAATTTTCATCTGTAAAAGTTTGAAGAGTGCATCAAATAAAAAAAGTAAGTTTTTTTTATCTTGCTTTAGTTTAATTTCATTTCTACCCTAGTTATAAATTTTATTTATCTGCCGTAGTTATAACTTTTATTTATCTGCCGTAGTTGTTAAATTAAAATCATAAAAATGAACTTTTTTATCAATTCCCTAATGAATGAGTAGTTCCTCAGTTGTTAGGGTTAGGAATGAGAAAGGTTTGAGAGATGAAAATCTCTCACCCTTTTCTTGCCCGTTATACATTTTAATAGGACTCTATGCATATATACACATACCGTTCATTATGGCACCCTATCCCACAAGGTAGCGGTGATACTATAGTTAAAGACCGGTTGTGTATATTTTCCATGGAGGTTAGGTAAGAGTTAAGAAAGCACGGATAAGGACCCGAGGAAGAAACCTAGTTTCTTCCCGATCGTGCTAATCCCATTTATTAATTATTACCTTAACACCTAAAAGATCTTAAATAGGGCATAGAAAGAGGTGAGATATATTGACTTTCCAAACTTAATCTAAACCTAACCCTAGCAAGGTTTTTATCCTAATCAAACTCATTTCAGTTTTTATTGAAAATCAAACCTACAATCATTGGAATTAACTCGTTAGAACAACTAGAAAATACAAAAAATCCCTGTGGACCGACCCGTACTCAACCGGTTAGCTACTAAGCGACATCGTTCTTGATTGCGGTTAACTGTTCTTTGATTTATCTTTTAAAAGCGCAAGCACCTAAAATCTCACATATCAATCAAATGGCGCCGTTGCCTGGGATGGCATAGTTATTTTCTTTTTGTAATTTCGGGTTAGTTAAAAAAATTATAAAAATCATAAAAACTGAAAAATTAAAAAATTATAAAAATTTATTATCTTGTTATTTTTTGAAGGGTTTTCGTTTGAATTGTGCAGGATCGAAGAGACGAACAAATTCAGATCTGGAAAAATCCAGAGAGCAAAACAACAAACAACAGATCTGAATAAATAGAGGAGAACCACAACAGAGAAACAAAAGAATTTTGGAGATTTGAACCGCCAAATCAACCGCGGAACCGCCGCAGATAAGGACCTTTGACCTCGGAACCGCGGCTCCTTGGTGACGTTAGCACGTGGAAAACTCTCTGTAAGCATCTTTTCTTCTTCTGAACCACCCGATCTCTTTTGAAAATTTTTTCCTGCAGGGTTCTTTGCGCAAAAACTTCTCTCCTTTCTCCCATAACTTGATCTTGTACAGGATTCTTTGCGCCGCAATAAAATTTTTTTTTGGCAAGTGTGTTTTGTGTGTTACTGCTTTGCATTTTTAAAAATTGGTTTTTAAGGGGCTATAACACCAATCCAGATTGGGTGGGGATTTCATTACCCTTCCTAGAACCCCAAAAATCACAAAAAGCATTTTGCATTAACCTTCGAGTTAATTAAAAAAGATTAGACTCAGCCTATAAGGACTGTCGCGCTCAATAGGACAAAGGAATAGTTGTAGGCATCGATCGTTTATCTAAACCAGACTTTGTGGTGCCTAGGCTAGACAAGTGGGGAAAGGTAATTTTAAAAGGCCCATCTCACGGTGATTCGTGAGAAGATCCTTCCTTTCTTTACTTGTCCTTACCTGGCCACAATTGGCGGTGAAGAGGCGATTTGAGAATCTCACAACTTGCCCTTTGGAACAGTTAGGAGCAGTCTAGTTGACCAAGAAGACCCTAGATCTAGGCTTGATTGTGCATATTGTGATTGTTTCAACGTGTGTCTAAGCTTCTTATTAAAAATATTTTTGCAAAAAGCTCCTTATAAAAAAAACACAGAACAGAAAATTTTTACCAAAAAAAAACTTGCCATTTTTGTCGCTAGCAATCCATTGCACCCCACTTGTACCCACTTCTTCCATAGACGTTTTCTTACCCCTACCTTCTATTTTTACCTTTTTGACTACACTACCTTTTTAGTGTATGTCCAGTTGGACTAGGGACACTAGTGCCCGTTTAGTTCGTGTCTCATTAGTGCCGACTGACGACGCTTTCGACTTCGAAGTCGAAATTCCATCCACTTCTTTACCTTCATCATCAAATTCATCATCCTCTAAGGAAATGTCGGGATTCAATCCTAACAACCCCCTACCTATGGGACTAATTCCACCTCCACTAGGTGCGAATAACCCACAACACCCTCCTATCGAAGCACCCCAACGAATCGCGCTCCAGGATCCGTTCTATCCTATCCACACCACACTTCCCACTTGTCTTTCACTTCCACCGGCTAATGGGGATAACTTTGAGATTAAACCCCACTTCATCAATATGTTGCCTAAATTTCAAGGGCTGGAATCCGAAGATGCCTATATCTTCATAAACAAATTCCAGAATGTTTACGCATTGATGAAGACCACACAACTTTCTGATGATGCTATAAGACTACGTGTCATTCCATTCACTTTATGTGACCTAGCCGAAAAATGGTTATATAGCACAGCATCACACTCGATAAAAAATTGGGAAGAGTTTGTTAAGGCTTTTCTAAAAAAGTTTTACCCACACCACAAGACCGCGAGAATTCGCAACGAAATTATTCAATCTTCCCAGCTTCCTTTCGAACCTTTTTGGAAGTGTTTTGAAAGATTTAAGGACCTACTTGTTCAATGCCCTCACCACGGTATCGAGAATTGGCAATTTTGCCAAACTTTATATGAAGAATTGAACCCAGGAACTAAGCAGTTGTTGGAAACCATTTGTCAAGGTTACTTTCTTACAAAATCAAGCGAGGAAGCTTGGCAATTTCTCGATGATCTTGCTGAACAAACACTTCAGTGGGAAAGCACTAAGACCACCTCATCTACTTCATCAGGTCAGTCTAGGGCAGGCATATATCAACTTGATATGTGGATTGCAATGAAGGCCGAAATGGCCGCACTTACGAAAAGCTAGAAGAAATTGAGAGAAAATTCTTACCGCCTTCTCCTGCCCCTGATTTACCCCCACGCACAGTTTGCGCTTGTTGTTCGGATCCGTCCCATCTTACTGAAGAGTGTCCTTACAATCCACCTGTTCAAGGACAAGATCAAGTCAATGCTGCCTTTCAGCAAAGACAAAGAAATGATCCATACTCTTCGACTTATAATCCTGGTTGGAGGAGCCACCCAAATTTTGCTTCGAATCAAAATCAACAATTCGAAGGCAGTAACAACTTTCAAAGGCCTCCTCCTCCACAACAACAAGCACCTCAACAAACTCAATATAAACAACCTTTCCAACCCCAACCTTACCCAAACCAAATGAACAATTTTGTACCTAACAATTCTTATCCTCAAAACAATTTTGTTCAGCCGAATAACGATAAGGTTTCCTTGCTAGAACGAAGTTTGGATGTGTTTTTAAAACAATCTACACAATCTGCAGAAAGGTTGGAGAGTTCTATTCAGTCTTTGGTGCAAAATAGTGCTTCACATGATCAGAGAAAATCAATTGAGGCCCAAATTGCACAACTAAATGCTGCATTAAGCGAGTGAGAAAAGGGAAAGCTTCCGTCTCAACCATTGCCAAATTCCGGTCACACACACAACGCACATGTTGCTTATGAACAAAAAAATCATAATTTAAATGCTGTGACCACGTTGAGATCTGAAAGAGTGTTGCACAATAATGTGGGTATTAGTGATGACACCCCTGCCGGTGCTTCTTTAACATCTTCTTCTTCATCATCTTCTTCTTCAGAGCCTATTCTTCATTCTTCACAAGGCTCTACATCTACTAATTCGAACGGAACCACATCTTACTTTACGAACACACTAACACTGGGATCCGTTCCAACTCCTCAATCTACTCCACAAACATTGGACTCAATAAATTTTCAAAATATTCCATTTTCAAACAGGTTGAGATCCAATAAACAAACTCCCCAAATGGAGAAGATTGTGGAGTTATTCAAACAGGTTAGCATTAACATACCTCTCTTGGATGCAATCCAACATGTCCCTTCTTACGCTAAAGTCTTGAAGGACTTATGCACCAAGAAGAGGAAGTCACAAGTACCAAAGAAAGTTTTTATGGCTAGTGCTGTAAGTGATGCTCTTGTCCAACCTTTACCCCAAAAACATAAGGACCCCGGGTGTCCCACAATTTCAATAACAATTGGGGATAAGAACATCAATCGAGCACTTTTAGATCTTGGTGCTAGTGTTAATTTTCTACCCTATTCAGTATATGAACAATTAGGCGTAGGAGAGCTTAAACCCATACATTGTACTCTCCAAATAGCCGACCGATCCATCACCCATCCTGGGGATGGGTTAGAGGATGTGTTAATTAAAGTAGGGGACTTCATTTTCCCCGTTGATTTCATTGTTATGGACACACAGCCTGTAGCTAACCCCCGGAATCAAATTCCGGTGATACTCGGTCGACCATTCCTTGAGACTTCTAATGCGGTGATCAACTGTCGAAATGGTTCGATGAACCTTTATTTTGGAAAATTGACAATTGAACTCAATATTTTCAAGTTAGGGAATCAGCCATCCGAGCCTAATGCTAATATACTTGATATTTGCTCGATCCAAGAGATCATGCAGGAGGACAGTGAGCTTGAAAAATTTCTGTTCAATCACAGCAGTTTTAACGCCACTAGTGCGTTCCTCCTTAAATCTGACACAGTTTTCGCAACTGATAACGATTACGAGTGTTTCACCTTTTTGGACGATTTTGAAGACTCACTACACGAGTTTGAGTCTTTTTAATTTTCGGATGAGTTAGTTGAACCATCCGACTTGGTTACTTACACTCTATTCGAACCATTGATGGAATCCTTCGAGTTCGAGACAATTTCACCAATTTTACCTTCAATTTTTTCACCTCCGAAACTCGAACTCAAGCTTTTGCCGTCTCACCTTAAATACGCTTACCTAGGTGAGAATGAGACCTTTCCAGTTAACATCTCGGCCTCTCTAGCCCTCGAGCAAGAGAAAGCCCTTTTAATGGTCTTACAAAACAATCGGCAAGCTTTTGGCTGGACTATGGCGGACATCAAGGGGATTAGTCCCCTCATAATTGAACATCATATACATATGATGGATGATGACAAACCAGTAAGGGATCCACAGAGACGCCTCGAGGATTTTGTGGTTAATCAACCTCCACCTATAGAAGTTGAACCACCACCTTTTCTTCTCATAAAATACGAGAATGTCAATACTCCACTCATTTCTGATCATTCACATTCTCGTTTTTATTTATCATCACCTCTTATCTCCTCATATTCACGTTCACGCAAACCCTGTAGATACCACTACTTATCTCTTCCCCACTTCTTCTTGGCTCTATATAACATGTTCTTCTACCAACCTATACTTTACATTGATAAATTCTTTAAATGGTTGGTGTTGACTTTTGGTCTTTGTAAAGCTCAGTATTGACCAATAACTTTGAAACCCCTCTTTAAAAGCTTAACATTGTTCAACTCAAGTTTGGGGGGGAGGGAATAATTTGGCTTTCAAAATAACATAAAAAAATTTGAAAATAAATTATTTTTGGGTATTTTTATAAATTTCCAGATTTTAAAATAAAATAAAATTTTTATTTACAAATAATTCTCTCTTTTTAGAGGGGTTTATTTACAAATACCCATCACACTTCCCCCTATATATAACATCCAACCCCTCTGTTTTCATAACCCTAATTTCATCTTCTAAAAAATCCTAGCCGCCGCCGTACAAAGTTTTGCAGCGAGATCGCACCAGACTGTCGCCCTTCCACTGCGGAAATACCGCCCGAAGCCGCTTCCCGCCGCGCAACCGCCGCGATCCTGTGCCGTCACCCTCTGAAATTTTCAGAGGTGGTTCGTTCTTTGAAACTCCCTTCTGTTTTTAATTTTTGTAGATCTGTAGCTTATCTAATGGCACCCAATATGCAACTAGAGCGTGACTTTTCACAGATTTTTCCACACGCGGTATATGGAAGATACTTTGCTAATGAAATAACACGTAGGGGCTGGAATTTTTTGATATATAATCACCCAAATGCTTATGCCCTTCCGGAATTAGTCACTCATTTTTACGAGTGCATGGAAGTGTTAGTTATATGTATGCCCTAGAGGCCATTACTATACATTGGATGTATATTGTAGTGGATGCTGGGACATATATAGGTAGGACTTTCTTGCTCGACATGATAGTACGCTGTCTGTTTGCTCTTTATCTTAACATGTATACTTTCTGTCTCTCTGATTACATATTGATAAAGCCCTTAGGATGTGTACTCGACTTCCAGGACTATGATGTAGATCATACTAGTGGGGCCTGGGTAGTCCATGAGTACAACCTTCAATGTTCCTAGTCGTGGGAATATCGAGACGGGGCATCGATATTCCAGAGTAGACTAGCGTATATCTTCTCGACCCATGTGATGGGCGATGGATGATCCCATATCCATTGGTGTTTGACATCAGAGATGGTATGCGGGTGCTCAGTGGAGACTGAGTACACTGAACGGACTCGTCGAGAACTCCCCAATGGTATTATACCTCACGTTAGATGGCAGTTCTCTGGTGACACTGGTACAGCTTAATCTGTTGACCCGAGATAGTCATAGATTCTTGTGTGTCTCCCACTGTGCTTTGATTTCCACCCTACCACGGCTCTACTGAGTTGTGCAAACAGGTAGTTTTTGGGTACAGTCCCGATTCACATGGAGGCAATGAGCGATAGGAGGGGATTCGTCTCTCCCGGTATTGGGGGTTGATGTTGTGCTATGCTCGACTGGCCATAACTGGAAATCCCTGGCCAGGGTTGCACTGATTTACTGGTAAGTGTTATCAGTAGTTTCATGCTATGTTATGGACCTTATATCGGCATGACTTATCGAGCTACTGGGGACTGACGTTTACCACCCCTAGGCGAGATATGCGACATATCATACGAACAGACCGGACTGTACGGTAAGTGTTACTGGTTGGATTCACAGGAGTGTGAGCGGGCTTGCTCGTCGATCTTCTGATCGCTCAATACCCGGGTGGCCGTTACGTTTAGCAGACCGCTTGCGGCTTATGGGTGTTTGATATGATCATCATCTGCTGCCGGCGTATTGACGAGTCTTTAGAGTCCTACACAGAGGTTTCCTGGCTCAAGCGAAACGAAATAGGAGCGCATATGAGATATGTGCGGGACCGAGAATAATGCGTGTATATGATACCGTATTCTATTCTCGCGATGAATGTGTTGAATGGTTGTATGCGATATAACCTAGTTATCGAATCGAGGATTGATTCGATAAGTCGATACATTGGATATTAGTCAGTCATATGCGATATGACCGGATCGTTAAATCATGTGTTGATTTAATGATTTAATGCATAATTATATATTTGATATATTACCTTGCATTAACTAGTATTGGTTCACTTAAGATGGATTTTCTCACTTGATGTGCACAATGTATATATAATATATTTTTGTGCACTTGATTGTATCATGTTTGATGATACATACTAGTTTGGGTGTATGTTTAGTTTAAACCATGTTTAAGTGAATGGTTAGGGTTTTATTATCTTCTCTTGATTATTTAGTTTATTTATTCATTCTTTATTTTAGGAAAAGAAAAGATATGGTTGCTTATTTTGTTTTTTTTGTTGAAACTTCAAGAAGCTTTGACCATTCTTGTTCTTTTCCTAAACCTAACCATTCACCTAACCTTGGTTCATTCTCTACACTTAACCATGGTTGCTATTATGATAAGAATGAATGGGATTTTCTTTTTAAGTTAATTCTTTTTATACTTATCATATTCTTTTTCTTCTTCTTCTTCTTCTTCAACAAGAAGAGAGCTTGCTACCATTAATGACAACATGAGAAAAAGAGTGAGAAATCCAATTCTAAAGTGAACCCACTTCCTATTTCTTCATGCTCTACCACTTGTCAAGTAGTATAGGGTGTTTTCTTCACAAGTTTCATGACTTGGTGAAGTTGGAGCTTGATCTTGAGTTGCCTCGATGTAGATCATCTTCGGCATCGAAGTCGACGACCTAGCCCGATCATTTCTCCGACGAAACGTTCGCCAGAGTCCGGATTCCGATAGGTACAGCGGAGGGACGTCATCATGGAGAATAAGAAGTGGAGGACCGGATCTACAAAGGTTGTAGTCATTTTCCTTTAGCAATAAATTCGTTTACTTGCTTGCATCGCCTTATCATCTAGTTAACGATCCGTATTAGGGTTTGTAGGCACAGGAAAAACATTTGAATTGGGCATGTTTGATCTGTTGTGAGACCTCATTAGTGTGCCTAGGAACCCTACAGTGGTATCAGAGCCTAGCTAGAGCCTTAGGCGATGCATAGACGGAGTTAAAAGTCCGATCGAACCAAAACCCTAATGCAAAATTGCTCTCTGTACATTATTTGAAATCAGGGGTTTTTTCGAATTACAAATATGCAGAAAAATCAGCAGGAGTTTCTAAGAATTACTGTGAAGTACGTGCTTCTGATTCGATCAAAGCGCGGCGGAACCGCGGCATTAGCATGGCTAATGCGGTGGTTCTGCGGCCACTTAGTTGCTTCATCCATTTATTTTTGCACAGTAATTCCTATATTTTGGTGCTGTATTTTCTGGGAATTTTTAATATTTACTCAAGACTTGAGTATTTTGGGTTGTATTGGGAGTTCGTAAATTCGATCGGATTATCAAATTTTGTCTATGTGTTTTTTTTTCCGGGTATTTCTAGAGCATGTTAAAAGGTTCGATCGGATATAAATACCCACTTTTTCCCCTGCCGGGAAATTTCCAATTATTGGATTTTTCCGTAGTTTAATGACGTTCTAAGTAGTGCAAGTAACGCGATGGACCCTCTAGAAGACAACAAACCTTAACTCGATTATGTGACCGTCTTGAATTGCCCTTTGAACCTTAGGGTTTGGGGCAGTACGGCGTGCCACATGTGAGGCGTTGGCTTGACCCTTCTACGGCTGGACCGTTAGTACTGAGGCACGAAGTGAATGTTTTTTGAAACTTATTTCATGTGTTGAGCTGTTTCGGGAAAATTTGGGTGTTCGATTGTTCGATCGGAAAGTTTAACATTTTCTGTTTATCTGGAATGTGATACAATAATTGGAATTCATAAGTAGTTATGTGATAACTGATATGAATGTTATAAACATAGCACTTTAGTCTCACTTGATCGGTTGCCACGGAATTTTGATGCGATCAAAAGTCCGTCGCAATCACGTAGCGTACGCGGATACTCGTCGGTAAACTTAATAGATAGCCATGCCCCATAGCCCCGACCAAGTGACTGTAGGAGAACCCCGTCACCGAAAGCATCCGTTCGGGTGCTCGCTGCAGCGGTGTTCCGCCTTGGTGCACTTCGTCGACGGCGTCGGGGGTGCGGCCGCCTACTAAAGTTTGTGACGAGCATTCGATCAGGATATCGGGAATCTTGTTGAATTACCCGCTTAATATTGAAAAGAGTTTTCGATAAAGAGACTAAAATGCGGGGTTTATAATTGTTAGGCATGTGTGTCTAAGGGATTCATTTGATTAGGCATGTGATGTCTAAAGAGGTTGCGGATTCCAACTGTTGTAGTTTTACACTTTATTTTCTGTGACCGTAAGTGTAATATGTGATATCGCCGGTTTCGTTGCTATATGTCAACGACAATTGGGATGCACATATTTACTTTCGTTGATGACATGTGATGTTATGTGTTGCTGGATATGTTATATTGGATCGTCATGTTTGAATAGCCGGGTTTTTTTATGTGAGATGAGTGTTTTTCATTTTCATTCATGTAAAAACTTGTATGTAATATTCTTTTATTGGGGCACTTCCAGGTTGCGAATGATGTCACCATTTGTATATTATTTACTTTTCCGCATTAGGATAGACCCAAGGAGGGGAGCATAAGTAACCGGGTTCTAGGGTCTAGTGGGAGACCATCTCGAGGAGTCGAGTTCGGGTCTCCTAACCTTAGAATTGGTAGGGTTGCTTGCCGCTCTCGTAGGGGTCTAGGGGTGTGGGATTGGCTATTCATCACGACCGTGGAATCCGTGTTTTATACTGGCTCGTATTAAAAACATGGACGTCCTAGTATATCCAATATTTCATATGATGTTTTCTGCTGCGTTATCTGTGATGTGATCATGTGATATGTTCAGATAGATATTGTATATAGTATATATGATATATTATATAGACGTTGCTTATGTTTTACACCCGCGCTAGCCCTGCTTCGCTCTGGCATTAGTTACCTAACCTAACGGTGCAGACGGGACATCGAGGCGAATGCGGATGGCATAAGCATACGTAATATTTATCTGTGATGTTTAGGTGGACTTAAATGATGGGATATTCATTAATGAGATTAATGAAAGAAAATAAACCTAAAATATGTTGTGGAATCGAATTTCAAAATAAAACAGGTAGCTACAGTTCTTGCTTTGCATCGCGGTGTTCCTTGTAGAACATCCTGCACCTTATTCGATAAGGAAAGGACCGAGATCTCTTCACCGGGAGTGACTCCTTTAGCAATAACTGGCAGATGCTACACACTCGGTTTGTCTTTTGATTATTTCTATAGTTTCTGCTTTGCACAGTGATATATATGATATATCCCGCACCTCATTCGACGAGGAAAGGGCCGATGATCCCTTCACCGGGAGTGACCCCTTTAGCAAAACTAGAAAAGCCTAAAAAACACTCCATTTAAAAACCATTTGATTCCGTAACGAGATCAAGTTCAAAGCGTTAAAGGTTTTCATAAAAACCATTCGCAACCCTCCGTCATTTTAGGAAGTAGAGTACTTAGTATTCGTGCTGTGTTTGTTGACCATAGTCAAGGCACAGTGTACGGTAGCTAAGTGATGTCTTCCTACACCGCATATGATGCGATTAGTTAGGACAATCATGTGGCTTTGTTGACCTTAGCCAAGGGTCATGTGGGTGGGTCTAATTAATCACGAAATGACGGGTAGAACTTGACTAGTGCTTATGATTTGTTGACCTTAGCCAAGGTCATAGGTGCTAGGGGTAAAAACCGTTATCGGGAGTTTCAAGTGTTGAAATTTGCAATGAGATTGCATACCTTCTATGTGATAGTTGGATCCCGATACCCGCTGCGAGTAATTGTTACTCCTGGAAGAGTTTTGCACTTTACAATTAGCCGATCAAGTAGGTGTCTAGAAAGGTGTCAACGGGGTTACGCCTCTGGGAAAACGAGGTTTACTGTAATTAGGTCCGTGCGAAAGCACGGGGAACCTCCCTCAAAGTACCGACACTGGCCTGGCTGAAAGATCGGCGAAGTTGTAGGGTGTAATTAATCTCGGCTAGTCTTTCCTTTTAGGGTTTGAAGGAAGATTTGATAAAAACAGTAGGAGCCATCCTGATTAGATAAAATAAATAACCAATCTAATCTTGCAAGAGCGCACGCAGAGTGTTTTCTTTTCTCTCTCTCCAGGTAGAGACCATATCACGCCTTAATCAAGATAATAATATGAATGTATTGACTGAACCCGCTTGTTATACTGAGCTGGGGAACGTTGGTCCCGCTCCAACCTATAATTGTTATAAGACAGAGCAGGAAATAGGGGAATACCAGAATACCTATGCCGCCCAAACGAAGAAAGTGCATATGATGCATCTCCTTCGGGTTTATTCATTATAAAGAACTGTTTCTCAGTCTCCTCTACGTCCTGAGTATCTGATACCGGATCAGGATCCCAGATATGTAATCAGTTACATAGGGCTACAGAAAGGTAGAGAACTAAGAACGGGTGATAAGTTTCATGAGACAGAAAATGGGGCAAGTGTTGCAGCCAAGTCTGTTGGTCACCGTCACCCTGTATTACCAGTACATTGATTCTGAACGAATGTTATTAGATACCGAACCTGATATACAAAATCATATCAATCTCTTTACAAGTAAAGAAATGATAAAATTTTGTATTGTTGGATAATGTTTTGAACATTTCCTATATCAAAAGTTGATCGATTCAGGCACGTTATCTAAAAGCATTAACGTTCTAAATCAAACTACAGTTCCTAGTATACAGAACACACATAAGAGGAAGAGTTCAGAAATGAACGGATCCTTCTTGAGGCATTGTAGACTAGGTCATATCAATGTGACCCGATTAGCTTAAGTTACATTTTAGATGCATATTTAAATCAGTTTGAATTTACATCTTGTGAAACTTGCCAGTCATGTCACAAAGATTAGATGACCATAGCTCTGTTTATTAGAAACAGAGAAAGAGTTAGTAAACTCTTGGGACTGATACGTGATGATGTATGTAAGGTCCCCTGTCTACACATGCCAGGACCGGTTCTTTGTTCTTCATTACATTCTCTGATAATCTCTCAAGATTCAGCCATATGTTCCTGTTGAAACATAAGTCCGAAGATTTTGAGATATTCAAAGAATATAAGTTAGAAGTAGAGAACAAAAAACCGGGTATAAGTATTATGTCCTATGATAAGATCAGGGAGGAAAATACCTGTGCATAGAATTCCTGGATTATTCTAAAGGAGAATGAGATTCTCTCTCCGTATTACTCATCTGAATACACCACAGCACAACGATGTATCAGGGCGGAGCAATCGCACCGTATTAGATATGGTGTGCTCTATGATGAGTACGACTGAGATACCTATTTCCTTTTGGGGTTGTGCACTTTAGAAGATGCATACCTATTGAATTAGATTCGAATCAAATCAGTGCCTACCACTCCATATAAGATATGGTATGGGAAGAACCCATCTCTTACGCAAGTTAAGATTTGGGATTGTCCGGCCTATGTCAAAAGCAGAATCCGGAAAAAATTGAGGCAAGGTCAGTTCTGTAGAACTGGAAAGGTTCCAACCATACAAAACTGCAGCTGATTTGAAAGAACCAGAGGATTCAATAGTCCCCGACGAACCTCAGCCTCTCCGCCGATCTAGCAGGGTTCCTCACCTGCCTGAGAGATACTTCGGTTTCTCGATGACAGTGGGAGCGAGGATTGCATCATGAGATGATGATCCAACTAGTTTCGAACAGGCCATCGAGAGTAGGGACTTTGTAAGAATGGCTGGATGCTTAGTGATCTGAGATGGAATCCATGTACACCAACAAAGTATGGACTTTGAATGCTATATCTGAAGGGTTAAATCCCCATCAGGAGCAAGTATATCTTGAGAAGATTACTTGGTGTAGATGGAAAAGTTGAGACTTTCAAAGCTAGACTTGTTAAAGGTTTTCATCATCGACCAGGCGTGGATAATGATGAAACCTTTTCCATGTGGTTATGCTTAAGTCCATCTGGATCTTACTTAACATTGCTACATACCATAACTGCGATATCTGGCGGTTGGGTGCCATGACTACTTTTCTAAATACTAATTTAGAAGAGAACGTCTATAAGTACACAGCCAGAGAGCTTCGTAAACAGTGGGAGCAGCGGAAACATGTATAAGTTACTTTACAGGATAAAGCAGGCATCGTGAAGTTGGAACATCTGTTTTGATGTGGTAGTCAAAGAGTTTGACTTCATCAAAATGGTAGATGAACCTTGTATGTACAAAAGGGTAGTATGGAGTATGGTAATGATCCTCGTAGAGTACGTGGATGACATACTCATGATAGGAAAGGAGTTTCCTATGCTATGATCGGTCGATCTCCTCTTATCATATAGATTCTCCATATAGGATCAAAGTGATACCTCCTAAATCCTAGGTTTTGGATCTATGAGATAAATCTAAAGGGATGTTAGGGTTCTCACTAGGTATAGTGAGATTGTATCAATCGATCCTGGGGAGAATCACTGGAAAAGTTCCAGACTGATAAGGACGACTGAATGTCAGTCGCAGGCATTGTCTTTACCTTCAGTGGAGGGACGGTATGTTGGAAGAGTTCCAAGCGAGATACCGTGGCAGACTAGACGATAAAGGCTGGTAATATCGCTATTAAAGATGCTACCAAAGAGGAAGTTTGGATGTATATTGGTTCATGAGATGAACTAGGTTCCGACCATTGTGTGACAATGGAAGTGTGGCTTTGGCCAAGGAACCATGGTCCCATCAGTGACCCAGACATAATCTGAGGCAGCATCACCTAATCAAGGAGATGATCTCCAGGGTGATCGAGGTTAGGAGAGTAGACTTAGAGGACAACACGGCGGATCCACTCACAAAGGCTTTTTCCCAAAGAGAGACTTATATGGGATGGTTGAGTATGTGATACTGCAACCACTGCTATAGATGGCCCTAGTGCAAGTGGGAGATTGTTAGTTATATGTATGCCCTAGAGGCCATTACTGTACATTGGATGTATATTGTAGTGGATGCTGGGACATATATAGGTAGGACTTTCTTGCTTGACATGATAGTACGCTATCTGGTTGCTCTTTATCTTAACATGTATACTTTCTGTCTCTCTGATTACATGTTGATAAAGCCCTTAAGATGTGTACTCGACTTCTAGGACTATGATGTAGATCATACTAGTAGGGCCTGGGTACTCCATGAGTACAACCTTCAATGTTCCTAGTCGTGGGAATATCGAGATGGGGCATCGATATTCCAGAGTAGACCAGCGTATATTTTCTCGACCCATGTGATGGGCGATGGATGATCCCATATCCATTGGTGTTTGACATCAGAGATGGTATGCGGGTGCTCAGTGGAGACTGAGTACACTGAACGGACTCGCCGAGAACTCCCAGATGGTATTATACCTCACGTCAGATGGCAGTTCTCTGGTGACACTGGTACAGCTTAGTCTGTTGACCCGAGATCGTCATAGAGTCTTGTGTGTCTCCCACCGTGCTTTGATTTTCACCCTACCACGGCTCTACTGAGTTGTGCAAACAGGTAGTTTTTGGGTACAGTCCCGATTCACATGGAGGCAATGAGCGATAGGAGGGGATTCGTCTCTCCCGGTATTGGGGGTTGATGTTGTGCTATGCTCGACTGGCCATAACTGGAAATCCCTGGCTAGGGTTGCACTGATTTACTGGTAAGTGTTATCAGTAGTTTCATGCTATGTTATGGACCTTATATCGGCATGACTTATCGAGCTACTGGGGACTGACGTTTACCACCCCTAGGCGAGATACGTGACATATCAGACGAACAGACCGGACTGTACGGTAAGTGTTACTGGTTGGATTCACAGGAGTGTGAGCGGGCTTGCTCGTCGATCTTCTGATCGCTCAATACCCGGGTGGCCGTTACGTTTAGCGGACCGCTTGTGGCTTGTGGGTGTTTGATATGATCATCATCTGCTGCCGGCGTATTGACGAGTCTTTAGAGTCCTACACAGAGGTTTCCTGGCTCAAGCGAAACGAAATAGGAGCGCATATGAGATATGTGCGGGACCGAGAATAATGCGTGTATATGATACAGTATTCTATTCTCGCGATGAATGTGTTGAATGGTTGTATGCGATATAACCTAGTTATCGAATTGAGGATTGATTCGATAAGTCGATACATTGGATATTAGTCGGTCATATGCGATATGACCGGATCGTTAAATGATGTGTTGATTTAATGATTTAATATATAATTATATATTTGATATATTACCTTGTATTAACTAGTATTGGTTCACTTAAGATGGATTTTCTCACTTGATGTGGACATTGTATATATGATATATTTTTGTGCACTTGATTGTATCATGTTTGATGATACATACTAGTTTGGGTGTATGTTTAGTTTAAACCATGTTTAAGTGAATGGTTAGGGTTTTATTATCTTCTCTTGATTATTTAGTTTATTTATTTATTCTTTATTTTAGGAAAAGAAAAGATATGGTTGCTTATTTTGTTTTTTTTGTTGAAACTTCAAGAAGCTTTGACCATTCTTGTTCTTTTCCTAAACCTAACCATTCACCTAACCTTGGTTCATTCTCTACACTTAACCATGGTTGCTATTATGATAAGAATGAATGGGATTTTCTTTTTAAGTTAATTCTTTTTATACTTATCATATTCTTTTTCTTCTTCTTCTTCTTCTTCAACAAGAAGAGAGCTTGCTACCATTAATGGCAACATGAGAAAAAGAGTGAGAAATCCAATTCTAAAATGAACCCACTTCCTATTTCTTCATGCTCTACCACTTGCCAAGTAGTATAGGGTGTTTTCTTCACAAGTTTCATGACTTGGTGAAGTTGGAGCTTGATCTTGAGTTGCCTCGATGTAGATCATCTTCGGCATCGAAGTCGACGACCTAGCCCGATCATTTCTCCGACGAAACCTTTGCCAGAGTCCGGATTCCGATAGGTACAGTGGAGGGACGTCATCATGGAGCATAAGAAGTGGAGGACCGGATCTACAAAGGTTGTAGTCACTTTCCTTTAGCAATAAATTCGTTTACTTGCTTGCATCGCCTTATCATTTAGTTAACGATCCGTATTAGGGTTTGTAGGCACATGAAAAACATTTGAATTGGGCATGTTTGATCTGTTGTGAGACCTCATTAGTGTGCCTAGGAACCCTACAGGAAGATGGGTGTCTCGCCCAATATGGCTTTATAAAATTACAGTGGGGTGATAGGGAAATTATTATTGATAGAGACTTCATACACGAAGTCACCTTAAATCCCTAGGATACCCGTTCATCATCAACCATGGCAGTTTGAGGATTACATGACCTTAATGGGTAATGATTGCTCGAGAGAACCGCGGAAGGGGTCCAAGAGAGAACCCTTTTCGCCAATGTTTTAACTGTGTGCCGGTGGGCACAGAACAATATTTATGGGAGTTTCCACAACACCACATTTTTCACTCCATCACTGCATATTCTGCACACACTTATGACTAAAAACCCTCGATTTGATATGTGCACGATGCTGCTGAACTCAATTGGTGAGGCCAAAAGAGCCGCAAACTACCTTTGCCCCATGCTTATGACACAACGGTGTCGCTATTTCCTCCCCGTAGAGGAGTTTGAATTTTACATGTTTGGAGGTCATTGAGGGCGTATCTACGTCCTATACACACTTGACGGACGTTTGGTCAAGAACTGAACCGGCGGAACACGTGCCCGCCAGAACACCTAGCTCCAGCTCGACCGCGAGCGAAGGAGAGCTCACTCCCTTAGAACATGCAAATTTAATGAGAAGAGTCGTTAGAGGGATTGATGAGTTGAGGGGGATAGCAAGGGAGCATGATCGGCGTTTGACTGAAGTAGAGCAGGGGATCCGAACCCTGCTAGGTAGGGAGGAGCGTTCCCGTTCACGCTCAAAGGCGCGACGTGGGGCCGAGCAGTGAGGGCACTGCTTTTGGCAAGTTTGGGGGAGAAGGTGGTTGTAAATAGTTATCATTTGCATTGCATATTTTTTTTAAATTTTTGTATATATTTTTCTTTTTCTTTTGCATGTTTAAATTCTACATTGCATCTTTATAAAAAAACATAAAAATTGAAAAAATTGAAAAAAAATATAAAAAGAGAAATTAAATAAAAACTAAAAAATTTTAAAAATTATAAAAATTGAAAAATTCAATTTTGGCCATAATTGACTTGAGTTTGACAAGAAGGTTAACTAGCTAGGAAAAACTAGATCCTAGACTTAGTAAATTAAAAACCCTAAAAATAACCTTTCTTAAAATTTAACGGTAGAAAATATATGTCTTTGTAGTTTACTTAGAAATAGGCAAATTTTGAGTTCATTTCTTGGGCTAAGTCAAAATAAAGGAAGAGTATTGAAATTTTTATTAAAGTGTAAGTCTGAAAAATAATCCCTAAGCTTAACTCTAAATTCTGAAAATATATACCCTACAATTAGCACATACACGCACCTTGAAACTTGGAATAGTAGAGGATACCTTGAAATGCTCTGGTCTAAAATCTTTGGTATGAAGGAAAATAAAATAAAAGTATAAGTATGAATAAAGAGATAAAAAATGAACACTGGTTTTGCAATTACTTAAGGCTGCGTAAAATAAAAATATATAGCGAGGGTACTTTATCACCTAGTGCCTTAAACCAACTGGTTTGGGAGTCACTGCTAAAGCCTTAGGTATTACAAGATGAGGAATTACGCCTTAATGCGCAAACACATTTTGTAATCGGTCGTTAGTATCTCAAGAAATATTAACGGTCGCATGAAGGATGTGTGAGCAATTTGATCTAAAATTCACCAACTAAAAATACTTTGGACTATGGACAAGAGTATAAGAGCTTGAATTGAATTTCCAAGTGTAGGGGTGATACACACACACGTAGGGGTATATGATTGGGGTTTGGATGAGAGATAGGAATGAAAAATAGGACTTATATCTTTAATAGAGATGATAAAAATTCCTAAGTTGAGATGACACCTTAGAAGGAAAATTCAAAAGATGTTAAAAGCTAAGTAAATTTATAGAACATATACAATCTTAAGTTAAATGTTAACGAAGCGTGAAAAATATAGGTCGATAATTTCTGAGTTGAAGATAATAGAATTTCTTGCTAGAAAAACGAATTGGAGAATAAAGTTCAATAGGCCGAATTGATAGGATTTTGTGGGTAGTATCCGCTGAAAACCCTCAGAAGACAACACTCCTCCTACTATGGACACCTAGAGATTTAACGGCTTGTTGCACAAGCTTAGTGCAATCGTGTTTCCCTGCGAAATTGAGGTTAGGTTTTTTCGAGAATAAACTAGTTTTGCTCGAGGACGAGCAAAAGATAAGTTTGGGGGTATTTGTTCATATCATAATTTTGCATTAATATATTCCCCATTCTAATTCATTTTATAAATAAATAGGTGCTTTTGATCCATGTCTGCTACATAGTTGCAGGTTACAGATTCTCGGAACAAAACAGCGAAAATGATGAAAATACGCTACAAAAGTGGGACCACGACCAACAAACAGAAGAATCTTTATCATGCCGCCTATAGTTTGAGGAACAAACGAAGATCAGCAAACAGTTCAATTGCACAAGGTACGAAGGCAGCACAAAGATTCAAGACTTCAACATGAAGCGAACGGTAAAAGTCCACAACATTCTGCACTGTGGAAATCTATAAGAAATTAGAAGAAATTCTGAAGAACCAAATAAGGAAAGTAGAAGGAAAATGCAACTTGAAACTGTACAGAAGAATTCAGCAAGAGAACCCTCCATATGGCCGCGGATCCGCGGCCAAACATGGCTTCCTGGCGCAGATCCGCGGCCGTGCTAAGCACGTGTCGGTGCCAACTGTCGGTGGGTGGCTGTGCGTTGACCAGGCTTCTCAGGGTAGTTTTGTAAATGTAGATAGGGATCAGATATAAACCCTAGGGTTCCTATAATCAATAAATAGGAACCCTACAGCTCTTTTTGGAGCATGCCTCTTTTTAGTTATCTAATTTAGAATTTTCATCTGTAAATGTTTGAAGAGTGCATCAAATAAAAAAAAGTAAGTTTTTTTTTATCTTGCCTTAGTTTAATTTCATTTCTGCCATAGTTATAAACTTTATTTATCTGCCGTAGTTATAACTTTTTTTTTTCTGCCGTAGTTGTTAAATTAAAATCATAAAAATGAACTCTTTTATCAATTCCCTAATGAGTGAGTAGTTCCTCACTTGTTAGGGTTAGGAATGGGAAAGGTTTGAGAGATGAAAATCTCTCACCCCTTTCTTGCCCGTTATACATTTTAATAGGACTCTATGCATACATACACACACCGCTCACTGCGGCACCCTATCCCACGAGGTAGCAGTGATACCATAATTAAAGATCGGCTGTGTATGTTTTCAATGGAGGTTAGGGTAAGAGTTATGAAAGGATGGACAAGGACCTAGAGGAAGAAACCTAGTTTCTTCCGGATCGTGTTAATCCCCTTTGTTAATTATTACCTTAACACCTAAAAGATCTTAATTAGGGTATAGAAAGCGGTGAGATATATTGACTTTCCAAACTTAACCTAAACCTAACCCTAGCAAGGTTTTTATCCTTATCAAACTCATTTCAGTTTTTATTGAAAATCAAACCTACCACCATTGGAATTAACTCGTTAGAACAACTAGAAAATACACAAAATCCCTGTGGACCGACATGTACTCAACCCGCTAGCTACTAAGCGACACCATTCTTGATTGAGGTTAACTATTCTTTGATTTATCTTTTAAAAGCGCAAGCACCTAAAATCTCGTTCAATCAGAGCTCCAGTTCTTCTAGTCATGAAGAAAGCTGGCACACGGAGGATATTCATCGATTATCGAGAATTAAATCGGGTGACTATTAAGAATAAGTACCCAATCCCTAGCATAGACGAATTATTCGATCAACTCAGTGGTGTGAGGGTATTCTCGAAATTGGATTTGCGATCTAGGTATCATTAAGTTTGGGTGAAAGATGTAAGTCGATGTTGTCACCCCGCGGGTTCATGGGGAGGCGGAATTTACAAAAAAACAATTTTTCTTACTTCGCAACACTGAGTTCAACTCCAGGATATATACGGAAATCTTAACTAGCTATATCTACTAGGAGGTTCTAACTACTATGTTAGGGTTTATACCTCCTTGTTTACAAGTCCTTCAGGTCTTCTACTTCTCCTCCTCCTCCTCTTGAGCTCCTCGAAGATTGGATCGCGCTTGAAACGTCGGCTTCCTCGTGTCGATGACGATCCACCCAAGAGTATGTACTTCAAGCTCCAACCTCTAAACCGAGATAACTAAGGTACCTAGTTTGCTAAGCTAGGTAGCTTAGAAGATGTAGAGTATCTAATAGAGTGTTTTATCTCATATAACCCTATGGCTCACAACACATGTGAAGGTTAGGGTTTTTGAGGAAGAAGGAAGAGAAAATGGATAGAGAAAGGATTTTTTCAAAAGAGCAAGTGTTGAGGCAAGTCAAGAATAGCTCACTTATTATCTTTCCTCAAGCATGCATTATTATTTCAATAAAAAATAACAACCATGCTTGAATAGTGTTGCCAAACCAATAAATAAAAAGGATAAGCCATGCTCGACTCTATGCCTCAAATATCTCCATTTACACCTCATTAATCTATTTTCCAAAATAGATTAATCTAAATAATGAGCTGTCCCCTTCTAGAAGCATCTCTTGGGAAATTACAAGAATGCCCTCATCGTATATACATACCCGTATTCGTATTCCAAAAAATACGAATACATTGAGATGATATCAATCCAATAATCCAATACTAGGATCCGGCTTAAACCAAAGCTCACTAGTATTATCCATCCAAACAATATCCGTGCAACTAGTACACGTATATGATCAGAAACCTGCTGTAAAACCATATGGCCTCTGTAAGGTTTGCCTAGCACCCTATGAAGAGTTTTGAAGCATCACATGTCTCAAAGTATGTATTTTGATGATGCTAAACAAACACGCAAAGGAATCGATCCTAGAAAATTAGGGTTACTAAACTTTAAGCTAATAAAAATTAGGGTTTCGAGACTACAACCTTTGTAGCTCCCCCTTTGCTTGACTCCTTAGACTCTTGGGTGTTGGAAGAAGGTCCACTTGTAGTCCTCTCACGTCCACGACGATCCACCCGGAGTTTCCCGTCCAAGCTTGCAACTTTGGAAAAACAAAGAGAACACTCTAATCAAGTTGGCTAAACTTGAGTAGAATGATGTTGTGGCTAAGGATCTCACTTCAAAAACCTTTCTTTAAGTGTGTTTAACTCACTAGAAAAACCTAGAGAGGAAATGGTGAAGGAGGATGAAGATGGTGGCTTTTCTTTTTAGCAAGTGTAAAAGATAAAAGATGACCATTGAAAAAGAAATGAAATATAACCATTTATATTTTATTCCTTCTTACATCCAACCATGGTTAAGTGATGGAGAGTTTATTTAACTTGAGTTTTAAATGATAAAGAGAAGGATAAGCCAAGGTTAGTGGTAGGTGAGCTAGGTTAGGTTAGAAGAAGAATGTAGAAGCTAGTAAAGATTATCCTTCTCTTTTCAATTTTGTTTTAAATAAAAAAAAACAAATAAAAATCCATTACTTAATCTATGGTGTGAGTCTTATATTGCCACCATTTCCATGTGCTAACAACCATGATAGATGGGTGTATGTATGTATGCATGTATGCACATCCACATGTGCATGAAACTGGAATGAAAGAAAGAAACATATACATGCATGCATACATCCATCAAATACTAGAAAGGTTTTAAGTGAGAAAACTAATGGTTAAATGATAAATCAACACTTGATTCATAAATCCGGCCATATCACATATGACCCCACCAAAAGCAAGCCGCCCGATCAATGTTCGGTATCCTATATGCGCAATTTAATCGGGTGCATGCGCATATCGCATACGCGCACCACAACGTTTCGTCTGGACTGGGTAACTCCTTTGTGGGACTCTAAGAATCGTCAATACGCCGGCAGAGGGTGATGATCATATCAGGTACCCTCAAGTCGCAAGCGATCAGCTAAACGTAACGGCCACCCGGGTATTGAGCGATCAGAAGACAACAAGCGAACCTGCTACAACTCCCGTCGATCCAACTGGCAACACTACCGTACAGTCCGGTCTCTTCGTCAGATATGCTGCATATCGAGTCTAAAGATGGTCACGTCGACCCTAATAACTCAATAAGTCGTGCCGGTGAATGGTCTATAACAGATCGAGAAACTACTGATAACACTTATCAGCAATTCTCAGCAGCCCTGGCCAGGGACTTACTGATATAACCAGTCGGGCACAGTACAGCATCAACTCCCAATACCGGGAGAGACGAAACCCCTCCTATTGCTCATTGCCTTCGTGTGTCTCGGGACTGTACCCAACGGCCACCTGTTTGCACGACTCAGTAGAGCCGTGGTAGGGTGGCAATCAAAGTACAGTGGGAGAACACACAAGACTCCATGACGATCTCGGGTCTACAGACTAACCTGTACCAGTGTCACCTGAGAACTGCTATTCGACGATAGATATAATTCCATATAGGAGTTCTCGGTGAGTCCGTCCAGTGTACCCAGTCATCACTGAGCACCCGTATATGATCTTGATGTCAAACATCGATGAATGTGGGAACATCCATCGCCCATCGTATGGGTCTCAGTATCATATACGCTAGTCCACTCTGGTATATCAATGCCCCGTCTCGATATACCTACGACTAGGGACTTTCCAGGATATGCTTATAGACTACAGATGTCCCACTAGTATGATCTCCATCATAATCAGAGCAGTCAAGCCAATATCCCCAGGGCTTTATCAGCATGTATGAGCGAATAACAAGCATGATCAAATCAACATGTCAGATAAAGAAGAACCAGATAGCATACTATCATGTCGAGCAAGAATGCATACTGAATATATATACATGTATAGATACATCCAATATCACATAATGGCCTCTAGGGCATACATATATCCAACAATCTCCCACTTGCACTAAGTCCAGTTATTGGTGTATCTCATACCCAACATCTCAAAAAGTCGCTCATGCTGCGGCTGAGGGAGGGCCTTGGTGAATGGATCCGCGGCATTATTCTTTGTGTCTACCCTCCTAATCTCGATCTCGCGGCGATCTACAATCTCCCGGATCAAATGAAAATGCCTCAGGATGTGTCTGGACCGCTGATGGGATCTGGGCTCCTTGGCTAACGCCATAGCCCCATTATTGTCACAATACAAAGGTATTGGATCAATAATGGTTGGAACTACTCCTAGCTCCGAGACGAATTTCTTCATCCAGACGGCTTCCTTGGCGGCATCATTTGCAGCAATGTACTCAGCCTCCATCGTAGAGTCTGCAACGGTATCCTGTTTGGAACTCTTCCAACTGACCGCCCCTCCATTGAGGGTAAATACAAATCCTGAGATAGATTTGCTGTCGTCCTTATCGCTCTGGAAGCTCGAATCGGTAAAGGCCTCCATTTGGAGATCTCCATTACCATACACCAAGAACAATTCTTTAGTCCTTCGTAAGTACTTAAGAATGTTCTTCACAGCTGTCCAGTGATTCTCCCCTGGGTTGGATTGATACCTGCTTACAACACTAAGTGCATAAGCTACATCTGGGCGTGTACATAACATCGCATACATTATAGATCCTACTGCCGAAGCATAGGGTATAATACTCATGCGAGCTCTCTCTTCATCGGTCTTTGGGCAAGAATCCTTGGAGAGAGTGACCCCATGGCAAGCGGGTAAGGCATCCCGTTTGGAGTCTTCCATAGTAAACCTTTTTAGGATGGTGTCAATGTACCTGGTTTGGGACAATCCCAATAACCTTTTGGATCTATCCCTATAGATCCTTATGCCCAGAATGTATGTGGCATCACCTAGGTCCTTCATGGAGAACCTCAGTGATAAGAAAGATTTGACCGACTGTAGCATAGGAATATCATTTCCTATCAGAAGAATGTCGTCCACGTACAATACGAGGAATGTGACAGCTCTCCCTACAGCCTTCTTATAAACACAAGGTTCATCTGGATTTTTGATGAAATCAAACTCTTTGATGACATCATCGAAACAGATGTTCCAACTCCGTGATGCCTGCTTTAACCCATATATGGATTTAAGCAATTTACATGCTTTCCCGCTGCTCCCACTGTCAATGAAGCCCTCTGGCTGATCCATATAAACGCATTCTTCTAAATTTCCATTTAGAAATACGGTTTTAACGTCCATCTGCCAGATTTCATAGTCGTAGTGAGCAGCAATAGCAAGTAGGATCCGAATGGATTTAAGCATGGCTACGGGAGAAAATGTCTCGTCATAGTCCAAACCTGGTCTTTGACGAAAACCCTTCGCCACAAGTCTTGCCTTATAGGTCTCTACCTTCCCATCTACACCAATCTTTCTTTTAAAGATCCATTTGCACCCCACAGGTTTTACCCCATGGGGCGCAATGTCCAAAGTCCATACTTTGTTGGTGTACATAGACTCCATTTCGGATCTCATGGCATCCAGCCACTTCACAGAGTCTTTACTCGTGATAGCTTGCTGAAAACTGGTAGGATCATCATCATCCATGATGCAATCTTCTCCGTTACCATCAATGAGGAAACCGTAGTACCTCTCCGGTGGGCGAGAAGTCCTACCAGACCTACGGAGTGGCCGAGGTTCTTCAGTTTCTGCTGCAACAGCCGGTTCAACCAAATCGTCATTTGTAGTTTGTGTCTCTAGAACCTCTTCTAGATCTACCACCTTGCCATCATCTTTATCTGTGAAAAACTCTTTTTCTAAGAATGTGGCATACTGAGAAACGAACACTTTTTGTTCCTCTTTGTGGTAGAATAGATATCCATAAGAATTCTTTGGATATCCTACAAAGTTACACATGACTGACCCTGTCTCGAGTTTGTCCGGATTCTGCTTTTTAACATAGGCCGGGCAACCCCAAATCTTAATTCTTTTAAGAGATGGTCTCTTCCCATGCCATATCTCATATGGCGTGGTAGACACGGCTTTGGTTGGAACCCTATTTAGCAGAAACGCTGCAGTATCCAATGCATGCCCCCAAAACGAGACTGGTAACTCAGCGTCACTCATCATGGACCGGACCATATCTAATAGGGTCCTATTCCGTCGTTCTGACACACCATTGTGCTGTGGTGTATAAGGAGGAGTGAGCTGAGAGAGAATCCCATTCTCTTTTAAGAAGTTTGCAAATTCTGCACTGAGATACTCACCACCTCGATCTGATCGAAGCATCTTGATACTCAAGCCGGTTTGTTTTTCTACTTCTTGTTTATATTCAATGAATTTCTCGAAAGCTTCGAACTTGTGTTTTAATAAAAATACATGACCGAATCTTGAGAAATCGTCAGTGAATGTAATGAAGTATGAAAAACCGCCTCTAGCCTGTGTAGACATTGGCCCACATACATCACTATGTATGAGGCCCAGGAGCTGAGTAGCTCTTTCTCCGTGTCCGGTAAACGGAGTTTTGGCCATTTTACCCTTGATACAAGACTGGCAAGTCGCATAAGATTTATATTCAAAAGAATTTAAATATCCATCTTTGTGTAACTTGTTTAGTCTTGTTTCGTTAATATGACCAAGTCTACAGTGCCAAAGAAAAGCTTCATTCAATTCTGAAAGTTTTCTTTTATTAGTGTGTTGTACACTGAAAACTGTGTGTTGATTTAGGACATATATTCCGTTATTAAGCGTACCATACCCAACCAACATTTGATTCAGGTGAATGTTCATAACATTGTTTTGCAATACAAAATTATATCCTTCATTGTCCAACAAAGAAACGGATATTATATTACATAGCATACTTGGTACAAAATAACATGGATTCAAAACCAAAATACATCCAGATGGCAACCCCAAGTGATACTCTCCCACTGCGACTGTATGTACATTGGAACCATTTCCAACGCGGAGAGTATGGTCACCTGTCCTCAAAACCTTGCTATTTCTCAGCCCCTGCATAGAATTGCAAATGTGAGAACCTGAACCGGTATCCAATACCCAGGAAGCAGAGTTTATAGAAAAACAGTTTTCAGTCACAAACGCACCTGAAGCAGAAGCATCACCATGCTTCTTCTTGAGACTTAAGTACTCCGTGCAATTGCACTTCCAATGTCCTGTCTTGTGGCAATGAAAACATTCGCCTTTCCCCGGGTCTCCAGCTTTGGACTTTCCCTTTCCCTTCACCTTTTTAACTCCGCCCTTAGGATTAGTGGGTTTCTTCTTTTTCTTTCCCTTGGCCTTAGCTTTCGGGCGAGAAGAAGAAGACTGTCCAATAGTCATAACGGGAGTTTTTGCTGACTTCATAGTGCTCTCTGCACTCCTTAACATATTAAGGAGTTCAGGGAGTTCCTTCTCCATGCCATGCATGTTAAAGTTCACTATGAACTGAGCAAAGGTGGAGGGCAGGGACTGCAGAATAATATCTATATATTGTTCATTGTCCATCGTCCATCCAAGGTCCTCAAGCTCTTCTATAAGAGCTATCATCTTCAGAACATGGTCTCCTACTGGTGTGCCAGGGCCATTCGCATCTGAAACAATTTCTTTGATGCTTCGTATCGTAATACGCGGGATTGCTCTCCATACAACTCCTTTGTATGGAGCAATATACCGTGAATGTCCATGTCCTCGTGCTGCTTTTGATGTGTGTTGTCCATCGATGCAAGCGCGAGGCATTTTGCCGTGGCACAGTCAGCGTCCCATGTCTTGCGGACCTCAATGTCCGCAACTGAGGATTTTGGACCTGGGACGGGCGGGGCTGAAGCCGTGAGGACATATGATACTTTATCATAAGTCAAGGCGATTTTCAGATTCCTCAGCCACTCTTTATAGTTGGTCCCATTCAGTTTATTTTTATCTAGTAAAAGCTTGAGTCCAGTCATGGGTATCTGCCATTAAGAGAGAGAAAAGAATACACTCAGCGAAAGCTTTTGCATAGATTAGATTGGTTATTATCTTGTCTAATCGATGTTTCCCACTGCTTTTATCGAGTTTTTCTTTCAAACCTTAAAAAGAAAAACTAGCCAGGATTAATTACAGTCTAAAACTTCGCTAACCGTTCAGCCAGGCCAGTGTCGGTACTTTGAGGGAGGTTCCCCGTGCTTTCGCACGGACCTAATTAGAGTAAACCTCGTTTTCCCAGAGGCGTAGCCCCATTAACACCTTTCTAGACACCTAATGAGTTAGCTAATTGTAAACTGCAAAACTCTCCTAGGAGCAACTATTGCCCACAGTGGGATCGGGATCCAACCATCACATGGAAGGTATGCAATCTCATTGCAAATTTCAACACTTGAAATTCCCGATGTAATTTTTACCCCTAGTACTTATGACCTTAACTATGGTCAACAAATCATAAGTACCAGTCAAGTTCTATCCGTCATTTCTTGATCAATTAGACCCACCCATATGACCCTTAACTATGGTCAATAAAGTCGTATGAATGTCCTAATTGATCTGCATCATATGCAGTGTAGGAAGACATCACTTAGCTACCGTACACTACGCCTTAACTAAAGTCAACAAACGTAGCACGAATACTAAGTACTCTACTTCCTAAAATGACGGAGGGTTGCGGATGATTTTTAAGAAAATCTTTAACGCTTTGAACTTGATATCGTTGTAGAATCAAACAGTTTTCAAAAGGAGTGGCTTAAGCTCCGCAGTTTTGAAATATAGCTTTTTCATAAATAGCCGAGTAGTTTTCAAATCCGATTCTACAATATCTTTTTAGGTTTATTTTCTTTACATTAATCACATTAATGTAATCCCATCATTTAAGTCCTTAAGCCAATCACAGAAAAGAAACGAAAATAACACGTACGCTTATGCCATCCGCATTCGCCGCAATGTTCCGTTATGCACCGTTAGGTTACTTAACTAACGGCATACCGGGACGGGACTAGCGCGGCTGTAAAACATAAGCAACGTTTACTATATATCATATATATAATATGTCATTCGTCTTAGATATCACAGAACACAGGCAGCAGAAACATAGATATAACATGGGATATCCTAGGACGTCCGTATTTAGTATTTAGCCAGAATAGAAAATACGGATTCCACAGTCGCGATGAATAGCCAAGCCCACACCCTGGACCCCTACGAGAGCGGCAAGTGACCCTACCAATTCTAGAGTTTAGGAGACTCGGTCTCGACTCCTCAAGATGGCCTCCCACTGAACCCCAGAACTCGGTCAACTGTGCTCCCCTCTTTGGGTCCATCCTAATGCGGAAAAGTAAATAATATATAACACTGGTAACACAACCTCAACCCGGAAGTGCCCCAAATAAAAGAATATTACATTACATTTGAATTTACATGAATGAAAATATAAAACTCTCATTTCACATAAAAACCCCCCGGCAATTCAATCGCGACAATCCTGCACATCATGTCTCAGCAACACATAATATCTCATATCATCAACGTAAGTATGCATACCCCAATTGTCGTTGATGTATAGCAACGAAACCGGCGATATCGTACATATACACTTACGGTCATAGAAAAGAAAGTGTAAAACTACAATATTTGGAATCCACATTCTCTTTAGACATCATAAATGCGAAATATCACATATTTCGTATTTCATGCCTAAACTATATGAATTCCACATATTGTATCACATTCCAGATAAACAGACAGTATTAAAGTTTTCGAACGAACGATCAAGTACCCAAGATTCACTAAAGCTCAACACTTGAGCAGAGTTCAAAAATCCGAAGTGTGACACAGTAGTAGCGGTCCAGCCGTAGAAGGGTCAAGCCAACGCCTCACATGTGGCACGCCGTACTGCCCCAAACCCTAGGGTTCAAAGGGCAGTTCAAGACGGTCACATAATCGAGTTAAGGTTTGTTGTCTTCTAGAGGGACCACCACAAAAAGACTTGCACGTATCTCCAAAGTATTTAAACCCCGTTAATAGTGAGCAAATGATACTCGTTGAAACACTTCAATACTTTCTAATTTACCCGGAAAAGCTACGAAATGAAAATACCGATCAAATCTACGTGTCTAAGACCATCTCCAGATCAAACAGTATAATATTCAGATTAAACATACCTAAAACACTGTACAAGAAAGCCTAAGAATAATAGTATAAAATTCATGCAATGATGCCTCCGTACGGCCGCGGAACCGCGGCCTAAGCCAGGATATGCGGCGGTTCCGCGGCGGTTTACACTGTTCAGGTCATCGAATTTCACTGTTATTCTTAGAATTTCCTGCTGTATTTTTTAGGTATTTTTAATACTGAAAAACATCAGATTTTAAAATTTGTCCAGAGAGGGTCCAAAAAGTCGTATTTTTTGTCCGATCGGGATTTTTATTTCGTAAAAGCGTCGCCTAATATTCTAGGTCGGCTCTGATACCAATGTAAGGTTTGCCTAGCACCCTATGAAGAGTTTTGAAGTATCACATGTCTCAAAGTATGTATTTTGATGATGCTAAACAAACACGCAAAGGAATCGATCCTAGAAAATTAGGGTTACTAAACTTTAAGCTAATAAAAATTAGGGTTTCGAGACTACAACCTTTGTAGCTCCCCCTTTGCTTGACTCCTTAGTCTCTTGGGTGTTGAAAGAAGATCCACTTGTAGTCCTCTCACGTCCACGACGATCCACCCGGAGTTTCCCGTCCAAGCTTGCAACTTTGGAAAAACAAAGAGAACACTCTAATCAAGTTGGCTAAACTTGAGTAGAATGATGTTGTGGCTAAGGATCTCACTTCAAAAACCTTTCTTTAAGTGTGTTTAACTCACTAGAAAAACCTATAGAGGAAATGGTGAAGGAGGATGAAGATGGTGGCTTTTCTTTTTAGCAAGTGTAAAAGATAAAAGATAACCATTGAAAAAAAAATGAAATATAACCTTTTATATTTTATTCCTTCTTACATCCAACCATGGTTAAGTGATGGAGAGTTTATTTAAATTGAGTTTTAAATGATAAAGAGAAGGATAAGCCAAGGTTAGTGGTAGGTGAGCTAGGTTAGGTTAGAAGAAGAATGTAGAAGCTAGTAAAGATTATCCTTCTCTTTTCAATTTTGTTTTAAATAAAAAAACAAATAAAAATCCATTACTTAATCCATGGTGTGAGTCTTATATTTCCACCATTTCCATGTGCTAACAACCATGATAGATGGGTGTATGTATGTATGCATGTATGCACATCCACATTTGCATGAAACTAGAATGAAAGAAAGAAACACATGCATGCATGCATACATCCATCAAATACTAGAAAGGTTTTAAGTGAGAAAACTAATGGTTAAATGATAAATCAACACTTGATTCATCAATCCGGCCATATCACATATGACCCCACCAAAAGCAAGCCGCCCGATCAATGTTCGGTATCCTATACGCGCAATTTAATCGGATGCATGCGCATATCGCATACGCGCACCACAACGTTTCGTATGGACTTGGTAACTCCTTTGTGGGACTCTAAGACTCGTCAATACGTCGGCAGAGGGTGATGATCATATCAGGTACCCTCAAGCCGCAAGCGGTCAGCTAAACGTAACGGCCACCCGGGTATTGAGCGATCAGAAGACAACAAGCAAACCTGCTACAACTCCCGTCGAGCCAACTGGCAACACTACCGTACAGTCCGGTCTCTTCGTCAGATATGCTGCATATCGAGCCTAGGGATGGTCACGTCGACCCTAATAACTCAATAAGTCATGCCGGTGAATAGTCTATAACAGATCGAGAAACTACTGATAACACTTATCAGCAATTCTCAGCAGCCCTGGCCAGGGACTTACTGATATAACCAGTCGGGCACAGTACAGCATCAACTCCCAATACCGGGAGAGACGAAACCCCTCCTATCGCTCATTGCCTTCGTGTGTCTCGGGACTGTACCCAACGGCCACCTGTTTGCACGACTCAGTAGAGCCGTGGTAGGGTGGCAATCAAAGTACAGTGGGAGAACACACAAGACTCCATGACGATCTCGGGTCTACAGACTAACCTGTACCAGTGTCACCTGAGAACTGCTATCCGACGATAGATATAATTTCATATAGGAGTTCTCGGTGAGTCCGTCCAGTGTACCCAGTCACCACTGAGCACCCGTATATGATCTTGATGTCAAACATCGATGCATGTGGGAACATCCATCGCCCATCGTATGGGTCTCAGTATCATATACGCTAGTCTACTCTGGTATATCAATGCCCCGTCTCGATATACCTACGACTAGGGACTTTCCAGGATATGCTTATAGACTATAGATGTCCCACTAGTATGATCTCCATCATAATCAGAGCAGTCATGCCAATATCCCCAGGGTTTTATCAGCATGTATGAGTGAATAACAAGCATGATCAAATCAACATGTCAGATAAAGAAGAACCAGATAGCATACTATCATGTCGAGCAAGAATGCATACTGAATATATATACATGTATAGATACATCCACCATCACATAATGGCCTCTAGGGCATACATATATCCAACAGCCTCCACATCATTTCGCCTGAACCAGGAAAACCCTCTGTGTTGGACTCTAAAGACTCGACAGTACGCTGTTAGTGGGTTTAACCACAAGACCGTCAGCGACACTAGCTGTACGTAACGGCTACCCAGGTATCTGTCGAAAAGAAGGCCGACGAGCAAACTCATCCGAACTCCTACTGAGCTATCTGTGACAATCTTCGTATAGTCCGATCTGTTCATCTCAGAGTATCGCATATCGGGCCTAGGGAGCGGTAACTGTCAAACCCCTAATAGCGCAATAAGTCATGTCGGTGTAGAGTCCAATACACTCTGAGAAATTACTGGAGTACCTACAAGTAAATCTCGCTTGCCCTGGCCAGGGACTTTGTGTATTGGCCATCCGAACACAGCGTGATATCAACTCCTAATACCGGGAGAGACGAATCATATCTAACCCCTACTGCCTCCAAGTGCTTTGGGACTGCATCCAACTACTACCTATTTGCATGACTCATTTGAGCCGTGGTAGGGCAGTAATCTAAGTACACTGGGAAAACACTCGAGTTGAATAGTGATGTCAAGTCAACGGACTAACTTGTGCTCATGTTATGTGGGAACTGCTAACTGAAGATAGGTATAATACCAACCAGCAGTTCCCATCGAGTCTGTCCAGTGTAACTCATAAGCTAATGATCATCTGTATACTATCTCTAGTATCGGATACCAATGGCTGCGGGACATGCCACCTCCCCAGGCTTGGGATGAGAAGCGTATACACTAGTCTACTCTGGAGTATCGATACCTTGTCTTGATAATCTTACGACTAGGGACAATCTTAAGGATGTGCTTATAGACTACCCAGCCTCCACCAGTGTGACTGCCATTACAATGCTGGTAGTCAAGCAAAGATCCTAAGGGCTCTTTCAACATGTATTAGCGATACGTTAAAAGAAACATATACACATGTTAAGATAGAATCAAACCAGATAGCATATTATCATGATGAGCAAGAATGTTATTATATCTGTGTATATCTCAAGCTTCTAAAATGTAATATACAATCCAGTATTATACAATAATGGCCTTTAATGTATATATCACTAACAATCTCCCACTTGCACTAAGGCCATGTATTGGCGTATCGCAGACCTATCATCTTGAATAGCCTCTCGAACTGCGTCTGAGAGATGGCCTTTGTGAATGGATCTGCAGTGTTGTTCTCTGTGTCAAATCTCCGCACCTCGATCTCCCTGATCAGGTGATAGCGCCTCAAGATATGTATGGACTTCTGATGGGACCTGAGTTTCTTCGCTAAAGCTATAGCCCTGTTGTTGTCACAATACAAAGGTATAGGATCAACATTGGACGGAGCAACCTGAAGTTCTGTAACTAACTTCTTCATCCAGAAGGCTTCTTTTGCGGCGTCACATGCAGCAATATACTCCGCTTCCATCATTGAGTCAGCAACAGTGTCTTTCTTGGAGCTCTTCCAATAGACCGCCCCTCCGTTGAGGGTAAAGAAATAACCCGACATGGACTTGGAGTCATCCTTGTCACTCTGGATGCTTGAGTCAGTAAAGACCTCAATCTGGAGGTCTTTACCGCCGTATACCAAGAACATCTCCTTAGTCCTTCTCGGGTACTTGAGAATGTTCTTAACTGCTATCCAGTGCTTCTCCCCAGCCTTTTACTGATACCTGCTTACCACGCTCAGTGCATAAGCAACATCTGGTCTGGTACACAAAATCGCATACATTATAGAGCCTACCGCAGAAGTATAGGATATAATACTCATGTGATCCCTTTCCAAATCAGTCTTGGGAGACATCTCTTTGGAGATGGTGATCCCGTGATAATCCGGTAGATTACCGCGCTTGGAATATTCCATACTAAATCTTTTCAGTATGGTGTCGATATACCTGGATTATGAAAGTCCCAACATCATCTTAGATCTATTACAATATATCTGGATCGCCAGAATATATGAGGCATCACCCATGTCTTTCATGAAGAACCTTTGTGACAAGAATCCTTTGACCAATTGTAGTATAGGAATATCATTTCCTATCAAGAGAATGTCATCCACATAAATGACGAGGAATACCACAGTTCTCGCTACAATCTTACTATAAATGCATGGTTCATCTGGATTTTTGATAAAGTCGAATTCTTTGACCATCTCATCAAAACAGATGTTCCAACTCCGCCATGCCTGCTTTAATCCACAAATGGACTTCAGCAACTTGCACACTCTTCCGCTGCTCCCACTATCTATGAAACCCTATGGTTGATCCATATAAACACACTCTTCCAAATTTCAATTTAGAAAAGCGTTCTTTACGTCCATCTGCCAAATTTCATAATCATGGAAGGCAATAATGGAAAGTAGGATCTGAATGGATTTAAGCATAGCCACTGGAGAAAAAGGTTTCATCATAGTCTAAACCAGGTCTTTGAAGAAAACCTTTTGCAACAAGTCTAGTCTTATAGGTTTCAACCTGTCCATTTGCACCAATCTTCTTTCTGAAGATCTATTTGCAGCCTACGGGTTTTACCCCTTAGGTGCAATATCCAAAGTCCATACTTTGTCGGTGTATATGGATTCCATTTCGGTCCACATTGCATCCAACCATTTTACTGAGTCTCTGCTCGTAATGGCCTGCTGGAAACTAGTTGACTCATCATCGTTGATGATGCAATCCTCTCGATCCGTATTACCCAAGCATAAAGATAACAGAATATGTAATTTGGGCAAAATCAAAAAATACCATAAACCCTAAATCTAAGAGTACAGAACACCGCCAAAATTCCAAGACCCAAACGCTACAGTGAACCAGTCATATCGGGAAAAATTGAATTTTGGCCGGCCAAAGTAATGAATTTGGATCTCGTTTTTCTCTGGTGTTCTAGTTACATCATCAGTAGCATTCTGCATTTGTTTAAAAAAAATTTAGAAGCCTTTTTAAAATTGACAAAAACTTGGATTTAAGTTTTACCGTTTCGGAGTCGTTTCGGTTTCGAAACTTTAAACTTCGTCTAAACAAGCTAGTTGAGGTTTAGTAGGCTCTAATACCACCATAAGTCGATGTCGCGCACCCCGCGGGATCACGGGGAGGCGAAATTTACAAAAAAACAATTTTCTTACTTCGCAACACCGACCTAAACTCCAGGATCTATACGGAAACCTTAACTAGATATATCTACTAGGAGGTTCTAACTACTATGTTAGGGTTTATACCTCCTTGTTTACAATTCCTTCGGGTCTTCTTCTTCTCCTCCACTTCTTGAGTTCCTCGAAGATCGGATCACAGTTGAAACGTAAGCCTCCTCGTGTCGAAGATGATCTACCCGAGAGTATGTACTTCATGTTCCAACCTCTAAACCGATGTAACTAAGTATCTAGTTTGCTAAGCTAGGCAGCTTATAAGATGTAGAGTTTCTAATTGAGTGTTTTATCTTATATAACCCTATATCTCATAACACATGTGAAGGTTAGGTTTTTTGAGGAAGTAGGAGAAGAAAATGGAGAGAGAAAGGTTCTTTTCAAATGAGCAAGTGTTGAGGCAAGTCAAGAATGGCTGACTCATTATCTTTCCTTAAGAATGCATTATTATTTCAATAAGAAATAACAACCATGCTTGAATAGTGTTGCCAAACCAATAAATAAAATGGATAAGCCATGCTCGACTCCATGCCTCAAATATCTCGATTTACACCTCATTAATCTATTTTCGAAAATAGATTAATCTAAATAATGAGGTGTCCCCTTCTAGATGTATCTCTTATGAAATTACAAGAATACGCTCACCGTAGATACATACCCATATTCGTATTCCGAAAAATACGAATACAATGAGATGAGAACAATCTAATAATCTAATACTTAGGATCCGGATTAAACCAAAGCTCACTTGTATTATCCGTCCGAACAATATCCGTGCAGCATCCGTGCAACTAAAAATACATCCGTGCAACTAGTACACGTATCTGACAGTTATCCGTGCAACAAGTCCGTCAGCGGCACTAGCTGTACGTAACGGCTACCCAGGTATCTGTCGAAAAGAAAGCCGGCTAGAAAACTCATCCAAACTCCTACTGAGCTTATCTGTGACAATCTCTGTACAGTCCGGTCTGTTCATCTCAGAGTATCGCATATCGGGCGTAGGGGGCGGTAACTGTCAGACCCCTAATAGCGCAATAAGTCGTGTCGATGTAGAGCTCAATAAACCCTAAGAAACTACTAGAGTACCTACTAGTAAATCTTGCTTGCCCTGCCCATGGACTTTGTGTATTGGCTATCTGAACTGTAACACCCGAGTTCATTTATACCAATTCCAGTTCTTGTATTTCTTTATTCGTGATACTCTTGATTTAACGTATTGTGGGTGCGAATGGTATTTTACACTTTACATTGCATTCGATTCGACCCGCTTGCTTGAAACTATTTGATTCTTATTTATAGATTACCGCGACTTGTTGCATGGACACGTGCATCTCATGATTAGTACATACTAGTATTTTATCTAGTATCGCATCTTTTATCATATAACATTTTAGGTCACAGAAAATAATTTAAAATTGCATTTCATAACCTGCATGTTACCCCTAACCCCTTGGTAGCATCCGCACATCTTGTTCTCGTCCCGTTCAGTGAAACGGACGTGTTTGGATGGCTACGCGCACGTACGTGCATCCATTCTAGTGGGTATGCATTTTCTTTAACTGGGCATTCATTTTGAAATTTGGAAGTCGCTTATATTTTTAATATTTTAAATCTGAATTTTTAGACCCGACCCGGACGTGTTTTGGAGTAAATTTGTATTTGCCAAAATCTCAAAACGGACTAATATTATATTCTAATATTTTCAAACTATTAATAATCTTTAAAACAAAAAAAATATATTTATTATAATAAATCTTTCATATAACTAATTCTCTATCTCTCTCCTGACACACACACACACACTCTCTCTCTCTCTCCTGACCCTCTCTCTCCTCTCGCCGGCTCTATCTCTCACAAATCTCTCTCTATCTTTCTTTATATATATATATATATATATTTATATAATTCTTTTAAATATTATTTATAACTTATTATTTTTTAAAAACCCACTGTGTTCCCCCCACGTACCCCCTCTTCCTCCTCTTTTCATTTTCTTTCCGCCTCCTCACGAAAAACCTAACCCGCGCTCGTCGCCTCCACCGCCGCCGACCATCCTCGTTGGCTCCGACCTCACCCTCGCCTCGTCTCAACTTCCTTTCCCTTTCCTCCCTTCCCCGAAAGCACACTTGCACACCCGAACCCACGCCTGCAGCCCCTGCCCTCGCCTGCGCCGCCATTGTCGGCACCCTCACCGCCGACCATTCTCGTCGGCCTCCCCTCTCGACCACCTCCTCAACGTCCTTCTCAACCCCAGAGTCCACTCCCTCTCTTTCCCCGAGCCTGCATACCCACTTCCACCGCCACCTCCTCGTCGCCGCCACGCTTCGTCGTTGTCGGCGACCGTCCCTGCATCACCACCACCTCGCCCTCGTCTCCTCTCCTCTTCCCTTCTCCCCAAAACCCTCAGCTTCACCTCACAACCGAGCATAACTCCTAGCTGCCCTTACCGGAAAACCATCGCCGCACACCCTCACGTCGACGACCCCTCGTCGTCGTCGTCCCTTCTCCTTTCCCTGCAACTCCTACAACCCAGAGCAACTAACCCCTCTCCCTCTTCTTTCATTCTCTTCTTCTTCTTCTCTCTTCTTCGCTTGGTTCTCGGTTTCCGACCGTCGCCGGAGCCATGCTCATCGCCGACGATCCGGGCGACCCTGTAGACATCCCTATCCAGCGTGGTCCGTTCCCGCATTGCTTGGTTCAGTCCCGTGTGCGCCGTGTGTGCATTGCTACATTTGTCGACATTGGGCGGTACGTGTGCATCCCGTATCGTGATCCGATCGAGGCAAGAAAAACTTGCTACATGCTATTATATTATTTTTATACATATTTAATTGCATGATTAAACCTGTAAATTAAACCTAAGACCATTTGTTTCATTTTAACACTTCGATGTCCATTTTATCATTTTAGATTTACAACTTGAAACCTACCATGTTGCATTTTGTTTTACTATACATAGTACCCACATCCGTATTTAAATCAATTAATAATTATCTGCATAACCTATAGTACTTTTAAATAGTTTCTACCCTATCGGACACCGTTTGCATACATCTAGACTAATATCTGTTCAATTGCATCCCTAGATCATTTAATACATATTAGTGTGACTTTAACATTCCATATTTGATAAACTGTACTCAATTAATGTTCGAACTATAACCCTAATCATAACTGTGCATCTATATGCCTTAATCTGTATCTGATTGCATTTCACATTACAGTGTCCCATCTTATTGTGCACCCCTGACATGACTGATTACACCTACTACTTGACACGACATGGTACCGTCACCTCTTGACATGACATGATACCTATGTACTAGTTGGCTTGATCTGATGTACCATGGCTTTACCTGTTACCTGATCTTGTGTCTAATACCAACAAACCTGACCTGTTGTCCTTACGGACAGTTCCTGTTGTCTATCCAGACAAACTTGTACCTGTCTGATCCTGTGTTGGCATTAGCTCTAGATTATTTAATACTTGACTTGAGCACATATAACTTGGGGGTATGGGGAAATCAATGATGAAACCTGACTTATAACTCGACAGTTCTCTACCTTTTCTAATCAGTTTTACGGGCTAGGCCAGCCCCGGGGTGATGCTGCTGACATCACTCGTCATTACCTACTACCCTTTTTACTGCCTTGCGGCACGTCTCGGATTCATCCCGAGAGTCATAGACCGTGATCCCGGGCACGCACGGGATACTATTGAGTTATATCGATGATTCATCAAATTGATTTCAAAGACTTGAGAATAATTAACCCAATAGACCAGTTTGGATTACTCACTGCACACTATCTTTCACTGCCTGATTTATATTACTGTCACACCTGCTTTACCTTTTATAATCATACTTGCATGTCTTGCTATCCTGTTTATATATTATTGCTTGATGTTATGACGCGCTGACGTCTTGGTTTTGCATAGCCCAGATCCTCTACTTTTGTTGCCGGCGGATCAGGAGTACTGCTGCTGTTAGACCGAGCAGTGAGGATCATGTTGGTATCCCGTTTTACTTTCCAGGTGTTTATTTATTAGATCTTTTGCTTCCGCATATTATATTATTTCTTGACTCATTTATTCTGGCTCATGGACATGTACTAGATAGTTTAGTTTACTTTCATGTTCTTGATATTTCTACAGCCGTAATGTGACCGTGGAAGGATTTTTCCTATCCACAGGTAGCATGGTTGGCTATGTCACGTTCCTATCTTAGCGTACTCTGGGAAGCGGGGAGTGACATGGTTCTTTTGGTATCAGAGCCATAGGATATAGGTTAATCGAGTTGATTCTTTTGTAGTTAGGTATTGGACCTAATACACGAATCAGAATACTCGTGATTAGGAACATGTCCTGCCACCTTGTTATCGTGATTCTTGAATCATATCTTTCTCTTATCCTTTGCCTTGACGATATGAAAACCACTTTGCATCTCGACTTGAAACCTTTTTGGTTCTCTATTACTTCTCCCTGTTTCTTGATTCTGATACTAGGATGTGGGCGACTTGAGTGGAGTTATATGATTGTAACTATGAACTGCAGCATGGTTACAATGCGGTACTCTATTTAAGTAACTTGGAATTCTAGTTTTGATTCATTTCCTTATTTTATGATCGTTATATTACCTTGCTTCTCTCGGTTTCATTGCTTACCAGTTCTTGTTTTATCGCCAGCTTGAATCATGTTTATCGTGCTTAATCCTCTTTAGTATCTTGACTTCGGATGAAGTCATCTTGGTATCTTACTTGTTCATGTTTTCCCCGCATTAGAATTATTTAATTCTGGTGCATCTCTTTGTTTGTTGTTGTCTTGGGAATGGATTTTGACGGCACTTTCCACGCTCATATTGATTGTAAGGAAATGAAAGTGATTCTCCAGATTCCCGGACATCCAGAGTTTATCTTTGCTGGAGGAAGCAGTTCTGTCGGGCCAGTCGAGTTTAGGGCTAGGCCGACAAATAATGTTCTTTCGTCGATGATAAGGAAGAAGCGTCGGCTATATTTCGAGAGTTCATGGACGTGTTCGAGGACATCTCGGATTTACCGCAAAATGAGATGTGGAGTTCATGATTGATCTTGTTCCTGGTGCAGCACCAATCTCAAAGGCGTATTATCCAATAGCACCAGTGGAGTTGGAATAAGTCAAGAAGCAGGTTACTGAATTACTAGAGAAGGGTTGAATTCGCAGCAGCAATTCACCTTGGGGAGCTCCAGTTCTTCTAGTAAAGAAGAAAGATGGCACAAGGAGGATGTGCATCGATTATCGAGAATTAAACCGGGTGACTATTAAGAACAAGTACCCGATCCCTCGCATTGGCGAATTGTTCGAGCAGCTTAGTGGCGCGAGGGTATTCTCGAAGCTAGATTTTCGGTCCGGATATCATCAGGTCCGAGTTAAATTAGAAGATATTTGTAAGACTGCGTTCCAAACTCGGTATGGAAATTACAAGTATTTAGTGATGCCATTCGGAGTCACGAATGCACCGGCGATATTTATGAACTTGATGAACCGAATCTTTTCACCATTCTTGGACCAGTTTATAGCGGTGTTCATTGATGATATTTTGGTCTACTCGAGGAGTATTGAAGAGCATGCAGAACATTTGAAGATCGCATTGCAGACATTGAGGCAAGAAAATTGTATGCAAAGATGAGTAAGTGCGAGTTTTGGCTTGAAGAAATGAAGTTTGGGCACGTTGTGGCTGGAAATAGAATCGCCATTGATCCCGAAAGATTACAGCAGTTTGAGATTGGTCGATTCTGAAGAATGTTGCGGAGATAAGAAGTTTTCTTGGACTTGCCGGATATTACAGAAGGTTCATGGAGAATTTTGCTCGCTTGGCTAAGCCTTTGACCAAGCTTACGCGCAAGGAAGTACCGTTTGTATAGACGGATAAGTGTGCGTCAGCTTTTGAGGCGTTGAAGCAAAAGTTGATAACCGCTCTTATTTTGACCGTACCAGATGGTTCCGGAGAATTGGTGATTCATAGCGACGTATCTGGAAAAAGGATTAGGATGTGTTTTGATGCAGCATGGGAAGGTTGTAGCTTACGCGTCGAGACGGTTGAAGATCCATGAGAAGAATTACCCAACTCATGACTTAGAGCTAGTAGCTGTGATTTTCGCTTTGAAGATTTGGAGACACTACTTATTGGGCGAAAGGGGTCGAAGTATTCACCGATCACAAAAGCCTAAAGTACGTGTTCACTCAGAAGGAGCTATTTATGAGACAGCGTAGATGGTTGGAGCTGATGGCTGACAACGATCTTGATCTTAAGAACCATCCGGAGAAAGTTAATGTTGTGACAGGACATGCTTAGTCGGTTGCCAGCAATTCAGATGTTGACTGCACAGAAGGGACTTGTTGAAAACTTTCAAAGATTCAATTTGGAGGTTGTGCTACCGCATTCTTCGGGGCAGTTGATGCAGCTGCAAGTACAGTCGTCGTTAATCGCAAATCTTAAAGCAGCACAATTGCAGGTCCCTAAATTGCAGAAGTTTCAGGTTGAAGCTGGACTTGTCGATTCATGAAGATGGTTCGTTGCGATATGGTAGTCGTCTGTATGTACCAAAGGAAGATATTCACGAAGAAGTTATGAAGGAGGCACACAGTTGTGCGTATTCCGTACATTTAGGAGGCACGAAGATGTACCGTGATCTACGACAGTACTTCTGGTGGGAAGGCATGAAAAGGGAGATTGCCCGCTTTGTGGCAAGTGCTTGGTGTGTCAGCAAGTCAAGGCTGAACAACAAAGAGTTGCTGGTTTATTGTAACCACTTCTGATTCTTCAATGGAAGCGGGAATATATAACCATGGATTTCGTGACGGCTTTACCGCGGAATCCAAAAGGTCAACAATACAGTTTGGGTGATTGTTGATCGATTGACCAAGGTAGTTCATTTCATACCATTTCGAGTTATTCAATCAATGGAAGCTTTGGCAGAACGGTGCATGCAGGAGATAGTAAGATTGCACGGAATACCGGTGAGCATCGTGACCGACCGTGACAACCGTTTCTTATCACACTTTTGGAGGAATTTACAGGAAAGTTTGGGGACTCGATTGAAGTTTAGCATAGCTTATCATCCTCAAACAGATGGCTAGTCGGAGAGAACGATCCAATCTCTTGAAAACATGTTGAGAGCTTTCATGTTAGACTTCAATGGTTCATGGGAAGATCATCTACATTTGGTGGAGTTTTCGTACAACAACAGTTTCTAGGTGACTATTCAGATGGCTCCATTCGAAGCTTTATATGATCGCAAGTGTCGTTCACCTGTTTGTTGGGACGATGTTGGAGAACGAAGATTGTTGGGACCGGATTTGATCGTGCAGACAGTTGAGAAGGTTAATACTATCCGGAATTATATGAAAGCAACACAAGACCGACAGAAGAGTTGGGCAGATACATCGAGAAAATCTTTAGAGTTCGACGTTGGTGATTGGTATTCTTGAAGATATCACCGACTAGAGGGGTGATCCGTTTTGGAGGTCGAGGAGAGCTTAGTCCTCGACTCATTGGACCTTTTAAGATTTTGGAGCGTATTGGAGAAGTGGCGTATCATTTGGCGTTACCGCAATCTTTGGAGAATATTCATGACGTGTTTTATGTACCTCAACTCCGTAGGTATATTCAAGATGAAACATATGTGTTGAATCAATCGGAGCTAACTGTACGTGAAGATTTGACTTTTGAGGAACGACCGATGTCGATTGTGGATCGAAGGGAAAAAGGGTCTTAAGAATGAGGTTCTCCCGCTTATACTTGTTTCTTGGGGTAATCGCTCACATGCAGAGTCAACTTGGGAACGAGAAGATGATGTCCGACAAGAATTTCCCCCATCTATTCTTGTAGTTTCTTTATTGTTTATCCTTTCTTGTTCTTGGAATTTCGAGGACGAAATTCTTTTTGTAGTTGGGTATAATGTAACACCCGAGTTCATTTATACCAATTCCAGTTCTTGTATTTCTTTATTCGTGATACTCTTGATTTAACGTATTGTGGGTGCAAATGGTATTTTACACTTTACATTGCATTCGACCCGACCCCCTTGCTTTAACCTGTTTGATTCTTATTTATAGATTACCGTGACTTGTTGCATGGACACGTGCATCTCATGATTAGTACATACTGGTATTTTATCTAGTATCGCATCTTTTATCATATAACATTTTAAGTCACAGAAAATAATTTAAAATTGCATTTCATAACCTGCATGTTACCCCTAACCCCGTGGTAGCATCCGCACATCTTGTTCTCGTCCCGTTCAGTGAAACGGATGTGTTTGGATGGCTATACGCACGTACGTGCATCCGTTCTTGGGGGTATGCATTTTCTTTAACTGGGCATTCATTTTGAAATTTGGAAGTCGCTTATATTTTTAATATTTTAAATCTAAATTTTTTAGACCTGACCCGGACGTGTTTTGAAGTAAATTTGTATTTGCCAAAATCTCAAAACGAACTAATATTATATTCTAATATTTTCAAACTATTAATAATCTTTAAAACAAACAAAATATATTTATTATAATAAATCTTTCATATAACTAATTCTCTCTCTCTCCTGACACACACACTCTCTCTCTCGCTCCTGATCCTCTCTCTCCTCTCGCCGGCTCTATCTCTTACAAATCTCTCTCTCTCTTTCTCTCTTTATATATGTATATTTATATAATTCTTTTAAATATTATTTATAACTTATTATTTTTTAAAAACCCACTGTGTTTCCCCCCACGTACCCTCTCTTCCTCCTCTTTTCATTTTCTTTCCGCCCCCTCACGAAAACTCTAACCCTAACCCGCACTCATCGCCTCCACCGCCGCCGACCATCCTCGTCGGCTCTGACCTTACCCTGTCCTCGTCTCAACTTCCTCTCCCTCTCCTCCTTTCACCGAAAGCACACCTGCACACCCGAACCCACGCTTGCAGCCCCAGCCCTAGCCTGCGCCGCCGTTGCCGGCACCCTCACCGATGACCATTCTCATCGGCCTCCCCTCTCGACCACCTCCTCAACTTCCATCTCAACCCCAGAGCCCACTCCCTCTCTTTCCCCGAGCCTGCACACGCACTTCCATCGCCACCTCCTCGTCGCCGCCATGCCTTGTCATCGCCGGCGACCGTCCCTGCATCACCACCACCTCGCTCTCGTCTCCTTTCCTCTTCCCTTCACCCCAAAACCCTCAGCTTCACCTCACAACCGAGCATAACTCCTAGCTGCCCTTGCCCGGAAACCATCGCCGCACACCCTCGCGCCGACGACCCCTCGTCGTCGTCGTCCCCTTCTCCTTTCCCTGCAACTCCTATAACCCAGAGCAACCAACCCCTCTCCCTCTTCTTTCATTCTCTTCTTCTTCTTCTCTCTTCTTCGCTTGGTTCTCGGTTTCCGACCGTCGCCGGAGCCGTGCTCGTCGCGGACGATCCTGGCGACCCTATAGACATCCCTATCCAGCGTGGTCCATTCCTGCATTGCTTGGTTCAGTCCCGTGTGCGCCGTGTGTGCATTGCTATATTTGCCGACATTGGGCGCTACGTGTGCATCCCATATCATGATCCGATCGAGGCAAGTAAAACTTGCTACATGCTATTATATTATTTTTATACATATTTAATTGCATGATTAAACCTGTAAATTAAACCTAAGACCATTTGTTTCATTTTAACACTTCGATGTCCATTTTATCATTTTAGATTTACAACTTGAAACCTACCATGTTGCATTTTGTTTTACTATACATAGTACCCACATCCGTATTTAAATCAATTAATAATTATCTGCATAGCTCATAGTACTTTTAAATAGTTTCTACCCTATTGGACACCGTTTGCATACATCTAGACTAATATCTGTTCAATTGCATCCCTAGATCATTTAATACATATTAGTGTGATTTTAACATTCCATATTTGATAAACTGTACTCAATTAATGTTCGAACTATAATCCTAATCATAACTGTGCATCTGTATGCCTTAATCTGTATCTGATTGCATTTCACATTACAGTGTCCCATCTTATTGTTTCACTAGTACCCCATGCTTGTTTTGTTTACCCATGCTTACGTTAGTTGATTATGAGCACCCGCATGACATTTTGTGCATCCCTGACATGACTGGTTACACCTACTGCTTGACACGACATGGTACCGTGCACCTCTCGACATGACATGATACCTATGTACTACCTGGCTTGATCTGATGTACCATGGCTTTACCTGTTACCTGATCTTGTGTCTAATGCCAACAAACCTGACATATTGTCCTTACGAACAGTTCCTATTGTCTATCCAGACAAACCTGTACCTGCCTGATCCTGTGTTGGCATTAGCTCTAGATTATTTAATACCTGACTTGAGCACATATAACTTGGGGGTATGGGGAAATCAATGATGAAACCTGATTTGTAACTCGGCAGTTCTGTACCTTTTCTGATTAGTCTTACGGGCTGGGCCAGCCCCGGGGTGATGCTGCTGACATCACTCGTCATTACCTACTACCCTTTTTACTGCCTTATGGAACGTCTCGAATTCAGCCCGAGAGTCATAGACCGTGATCCCGGGCACGCACGGGATACTATTGAGTTACATCGATGATTCATCAAATTGATTTCAAAGACTTGAGAATAATTAACCCAATAGACTAGTTTGGATTACTCACTGCACACTAACATTCACTGCCCGGATTTATATTGCTGTCATACATTCTTTACCTTTTATAATCATACTTGCATGACTTGCTACCCTGTTTATATATTATTGCTTGATGTTATGACGCGCTGACGTCTGGGTTTTGCATGGCCCAGATCCTCTACTTTTGTTGCCAGCAGATCAGGAGTACTGCTGCTGTTAGACCGAGCAGTGAGGATCCTGTTGGTATCCCGTTTTACTTTCCAGGTGTTTATTTATTGGATCTTTTGCTTCAGCATATTATATTATTTCTTGACTCATTTGTTCTGGCTCATGGACATGTACTAGATAGTTTAGTTTACTTTCCTGTTCTTGATATCTCTACAGCCGTAATGTGACCGTGGAAGGATTTTTCCTATCCACAGTTAGCATGGTTGGCTATGTCACGTGCCTATCTTACCTTAATCTGGGAAGCGGGGCATGACACGAATACATTGCGATATGAACTCCCAATACTGGGAGAGACGAATCCTATCTAATCCATACTGCCTCCAAGTGCTTCGGGACTGCACCCAACTACTACCTGTTTGCACGACTCATTTGAGCCGTGGTAGGGTAGTAATCTAAGTACAGTGGGAACACACTCGAGACGAATAGTGATGTCAAGTCAACTGACTAGCCTGTACTCATGTTACGCAGGAACTGCTAACTGACGATAGGTATAATACCAACCAGCAGCTCCCATCGAGTCCGTTTAGTGTAACTCATAACCTAATGAGCACCTGTATAATATCTCTAGTATTGGATACCAACGGCTGCGGGACATGCCGCCTCCCCAGACTGGGGATGAGAAGCATATACACTAGTCTACTCTGAAGTATCGATGCCCTGGTTCGATAATCCTACGACTAGGGACAATCTTAAGGATGTGCTTATAGACTACCCAACCCCCACTAGTGTGACTGCCATCACAATGCTGGTAGTCAAGCAAAGATCCTAAGGGCTTTATCAACATGTATTAGTGAAACGTTAAAAGAAACATATACAAATCTTAAGATAGAATCAAACCAGATGGCATACTATCATGATGAAAAAGACTGTTATTGTAGGGTGTTTTTCGTCACCCCATTGAGATCGGAATACACGCGCGCTTGTCAGGCGTACTACAGATTCCCCTTGCCTAGGGTAGGCGGGGGTTTATTGATTGTGGGGATCCGAATCTCCGGCAGCCGCGGACTAAGCTGCCGTTAATTACCCCTCGCTTTTTGGGTGAGGGAACCTCCGATTAACGGGTTAAATTGGTCATGCGAACTCAATGTGCAGTGTACTTATGTGTGTTGTTTTGGAGAGGGGTTTGGATATATCGGGAGCCACGCAAAGTTTTTATGGGGGTCCCGCTACCCGGATAGCGGGCTGGGGGTCAAGAGAGCTAGCAGCCCCCTTGCAGGGTGCGGGGCAGCGCCCCGGCCCAAAATTTTTTTTGAAGGGGACAGTGTTTTGGAGTGTGTGTGTGTCTGTAAATATATATACATGAATACATATATAAAAAAGGGAAAAAGCGCCCAAAGGACGCGTGGGGTCAGCGCCTCGAGCGCCGTGCGCTTAGCTACTGTGCGCATAGGCGCTAGCGCGCCACATGTCAGCACGTGGGCGCTTGCGCTTGAGTGCTGGGCGCTTGAGCCCAAGCGCGCCACGTGTCGGCACGGGGGTGCTTTGCGCTAGAGCGCAGGGCGCTTGAGCGCAAGCGCGCCACGTGTCGGCACGTGGGCGCTTTGCGCTTGAGCGCTGGGCGTTGGAGCGCAAGCGCGCCACATGTCAGCACGTGGGCGCTTTGCGCTTGAGCGCAGGGTGCTGGAGAGAAAAAGAGGCTTTTAGCCCTAGAAGTTCTCGAAAGAGAAATCAGAGTGGAGTTAAACTCCTAAGATGTTTTGGGGTTGATGAAAGGGGTTCTTCATCTTTCTCCTCTGGTTGCTGGATCTTGAAGATCAAGAGATATGAGATTTTAAAAATCTCTTCTTTTTGAAATCTAATGGAAGATCTGAGTTCCCCTTTATGGGTTATTTTTGAAAAACTATTTAGTTTTACAAAATGAAGAGTAAAACTCTTGATTTAATTTAAAAGAAAGAGGAAGGTGTTGGAACCTTGAGGAAGGAGAAAAGATCTCAGATCTAAAATTTTTGGAGAGAGAAAAAGTTGTGAGATATTTTCATTATCCTTGCCTTTATAGGCTATACAGTTTACACATAGCCTTTTGGGCTTCACAAAATGGCATTTTGCCTATCACATGGCTCATGTGCCATTTCTTTTTGCATATAAGCCATGAGCTTTACAAAAATTTGGTTTTATGCCTATTTTTCTTACATTTATCTATAAAATAAAATAAAAGAAATAAAACAAAATTATTTATTACAAAATTTTTATCTTGGCATGGGGGGAGCCCGGCCGCTTCATGTTCGGGCTCGACCTGGGCATGGGCCCACTAGATCTGGGCTTGGGCCCACTTGGCTTGGGGTTGACTTTGATTTTGACTTGGTCAACCGGGGTGTAAATTTTTACCCCAACAAATTTCCCCCCATCAATAAATGCACACCACATATGTGGGTCATGTGCATGAAATTGATGGATCTTCTTTTACTTGGAGGCGACCTGATTTGGTTCCCTCATTTTGGGAAGCTGGCACTACCCTTTTTACGACATAGACGGTCGTTGCTTGACATGTCTCCAAGACGGAGTGTCCATGATAGACGTTTCCCTGGCCCGGAGTGATCTGGTTCCCGCTTTGTAGGAATCCTGCGCTGCCTTTTTGACGACATGGACGGTCAATGCTGCCCTTTTTGCGACTTAGATGGTCGATGCTGCCCTTTTAGCGACTTGGACGGTCGATGCTGCCCTTTTTGCGACTTGGACGGTCGGTGCTGCCCTTTTAGCGACGTGGACGGTCGATACTGCCCTTTTTGCGACTTGGACGGTCGGTGCTGCCCTTTTTGCGACGTGGATGGTCGATGCTGCCCTTTTTGCGACTTGGACGGTCGGTGCTGCCATTTTAGCGACGTGGATGGTCGATACTGCCCTTTTTGCGATTTAGACGGTCGATGCTGCCCTTTTTACGACGTGGACGGTCGATGCTGCCCTTTTTGCGACTTGGACGGTCGGTGCTGCCATTTTAGCGACGTGGACAGTCGATGCTGCCCTTTTTGCAACTTGGACGGTCAGTGCTGCCATTTTAGCGACGTGGACGGTCGATGCTGCCATTTTAGAGACGTGGACGGTCGATTCTGGATTTGACTTGCCCCGCTTCTTGCGGCGTCAGGGATGAAGTTGACTTGTTTCCGAGGTGGAATTTGATTCTGCCAAGGAGGTCATTGGTTATTTTGCTGACTTGATGTGATTTGGGTTGACATCAGCATCGCTACGCTGGAATATAGTACCAGGAGCGAATCATCATTTGTCATGACATGATTTGGGGATCTTGGTTTTGGTTTGGCATCAGCATCGCTGCACTGGAATATGGTACCAGGGGCGAATCATCATCTGCCATGAGGAGATTTCCCTCGTTCTCAGTTTAACGATTTAGGGGTCATCTGTTCCCAGTTTAACGACTTAGGGGTCATCTGTTCCTATTTTAAAGACTTAGGGGCCTGTTGGATTGGAGTTTAGGATTTTGGGGTTAGGGTAGGCATCAGCTTTGCTAACACTGAAGCACACGTGCCAGGAGCAATTCATCATTTGCCTATTCCTGTTGGTAGAGCGATGGCTTAGGAGATAGGTTTAGGTTCCTATCACCTAAGGCTTTTCAATTTTATGGGCCATGAGGGTCCCATAAAAGCATTTTCTCCCTACGAGTCGTAAGGATCCCGCAGGTGTATTTTCTCCTTAGGAGTCGTGAGGACTCCTAAGTGTGTTTTAACTTTATGAGTCGTAAGGATCCCGCAGGCTTTTGGATCTTGTTTGGCATCAGCATTGCTGCACTGGAATAATGCCAGGAGCAACTCATCATTTGCCTTGGGAGGACTTGGGATTTGGGTTTTTGGTCGGCATCAGCACCGCTAACACTGAAGCGAAATACCAGGAGCGACTCATCATTTGCCGTTGCCCGTTAGGGAACGATGGCTTAGGAGACAGGTTTGGGTCCCTATCACCTAAGATTTTTCAATTTTATGAGCCGTGAGGGTCTCATAAAAGCATTTTCTCCCTACGAGTCGAGAGGATCTCGCAGGTGTATGTTCTCCTTAGGAATCGTGAAGATTCCTAAGTGTGTAGCTCCATTGTGAGTCGTAAGGATCTCACGCAGGGGTTTTCTCCTCACAAGGTCAAGAGGACTTTGCGAGTGTATTTCATCTCTTTTCATGAGTTTGCGCCCTTTTGGGTTTTCGCAAACTCGCCGGTAGTCCTGCTAATTTTACTCACGGAGCCCTTTCGGGTTTTCATCCATGCCCGTTTTGCTTGTGGACATACCTTTTTTATTTTTTTCCTTTTTCTTTATCTTTTTTTTTGCCGCTGGTGGGACTTTAAAAGTTGTCTCACCGGCAGGATTTGGGAGAGATAGGGGTCGTTTATGCCCATGGATTGTATACGGTTTTGCACGATGTATGATCCAGACCGTAGGGCTGGTGTGCTCAATCGCCTACAACTTAGAGCATTCACGCGTATTATTTCTTGATATATCGGCCATTGATGGGTGGCATGGGCCTTTCTCCCTCGGCACTTATTAGTTGGTAGGATCCCCCGTCAAATACTTTCTCAATGACGTGTTGTCCTTCCCAGTTCGGCTCGAATTTTCCCTTAGCATGTCGATTTAGGATGATCGGTCTTTTGAAGACCAACACTAATTCGCCTTTCTTGAAAGTGCAGAGATGAGTTATCTTGTCACAGGCTCGTGACATTTGGGCTCAATACAGCTCCAGATTCTGCTGTGCTGCAAGCCTCTTTTCTTTGAGGTCGTCGAGCTCTTCAAGCCGAAGGAGCACATTTTCCTCCTCCGTCAACTCATGCTGAACGACCATTCTTAAGCTTGGAACTTCAACTTCGATGGGGAGGACCGCCTCCACTCCGAAGAGCAATGGGTATGGAGTGGACTGGGTCGGAGTACGGTGCGTAGTACGATATGCCTGTTAGTTATATGTATGCCCTAGAGGCCATTACTATACATAGGATGTATATTGTAGTGGATGCTTGGACATATATAGGGAGGACTTTCTTGCTCGACATGATAGTATGCTATCTGGTTGCTCTTTACCTTAACGTGTACACTGATTGTCTCTCTGTTACATGTTGGTAAAGCCCTTAGGATGTATACTTGACTACCTGGACTATGATGCGGATCATACTAGTGGGGATATGGTAGTCCATAAGTACATCCCTCAAGGCCCCTAGTCGTGGGCGTGTCGAGACGGGGCATCGATATACCAGAGTAGACTAGCGTATACCTTCTCGACCCATACAGATGGGCGATGGATGATCCCATATCCATTGGTGTTTGACATCAGAGATGATATACGGGTGCTCAGTAGAGACTGGGTACACTGGACGGACTCGCCGAGAACTTCCAGATGGTATTATACCTTACGTCAGATGGCAGTTCTCTGGTGACACTAGTACAGGTTAGTCTGTAGACACGAGATCGTCATAAAATATTGTATGATTCGCACTGTGCTTTGATTTCCACCTTACCACGTCCAAGAGGGCGTGCAAAACGGTGGTTTTTGGGTACATTCCCAAATCATATGGAGGCAATGAGCGATAGGAGAGGATTCGTCTTTCCCGGTATAGGGAGTTGATGTTGCGCTGTGTTTGATTGGCTATAACCGGAAATCCCTGGCCAGGGTTGCTGAGATTTACTGGTAAGTGTTACCAGTAGTTTCTCGAACTGTTATAGACCTCATATCGGCACGACTTATCGAGCTACAGGGGTCTGACGTTCACCACCCCTAGGCGAGATATGCGACATGTCAAACGACGAGACCGGACTGTACGGTAAGTGTTGCTGGTTGGATTCACAGGAGTGTGTGCGGGCTTGCTCGTTGATCTTCTGATCGCTCAATACCCGGGTGGCCGTTACGTTTAGCAGACCGCTTGCGGCTTGTGGGTGTTTGATATGATCATCATCTGCTGCCGGCGTATTGACGAGTCTTTAGAGTCCTATACAGAGGTTTCCTGGCTCAAGCGAAACGAAATAGGAGTGCATATGAGATATGTGCGGGACCGAGAATAATACCAGTATGTGATACTGAATTCCATTCTCACGATTTGTATCATCGAACGGTTATATGAGATATAGCCGGGTTACCGAATCAAGTGTTGATTCGATACATTGATACACTTGATATTAGTCGGTTATATGCAATATGACCGGATCATTAAATCAAGTGTTGATTTAATGATTTAATGTATAATTATATATTTGATATATTACTTTACATTAACTAGTATTTGTTCACTTAAGATTGATTTTCCCACTTGATATGCACAAGTAGTATATGTGATATATTTTTGTGCAATTGATTGTATCATGTTTGATGATACATGCAAACTTGGGTGTATGTTTGATTTAAACCATGTTTAGGTTAATGGTTAGGGTTTTGTTATCTTTACTTATTTTCTTTATTCATTTTGGCAAAAACAAATATGGTGGCTTTCTTTGTTGTATTCTTGAAGCTTCATGAAGCTTTGATAAGTCTTGCCATTTTGTCTTTTGCCTTAACCTAACCATTAAACCTAAACCCTAGTTTATTCTCTACATGTGTTAGCTTCACCCATGGTTGCATTATGATAAGATCACTTGATTTTTTTATTATTAATGAATTCTTTTTCATTCTCTTCTTCTTCTTCTTCTTCTTGATGAAGAAAAAGAAAGCTTGCTTGAAAATTATCAAGTGATGATTCCAAGTAAGAAATCCAAATCCAAAGTGAACCCACTTCCTATTTCTTCATCCTCTACCAATTGCCATGTAGTATAGGGTGTTTTCTTCACAAGTTTCATGACTTAGTGAAGATGGAGCTCGAGTTAGTGTCGCCCTATCTTCGGCATCGAAGTCAACGACCTAGCCCGATCATTTCTCCGATGAAACCAACGCTAGAGTCCAGGATTCCGATGGTCGCAGCGGAGGGACGTCATCACGGAGCTAAAGAAGTGGAGGACCGGATCTACAAAGGTTGTAACCCCTTTCACTTGTAGTTAAACTGTTAACTTGCTTAGTATCGCCTTACCTCTAGTTAACGATCTAGCATTAGGGTTCTTTGGCACATGAAAAATTTGATTTTGGCATGGTTGATCAGTTGTAGAACCTTATGAGTGTTCCTAGGAACCCTACAGTTGTATCAGAGCCTAGCTAGATGTTTAGGCAAAGTGTAGACGAAGTTAGAAGTCCGATCGAACCCGAAAATCCCGATGTAAACCCTTCTCTGTAAATTTTTTGAAAATGTGATTTTTTATGAATTAAAAATTCTCAAAAAAACAAGCAGGAAAAACTAAGAATTACTGTGAAGTACGGTCCACTAAGTCCCTGAAATGACCATGGAACTACGGCCAAAACAAGGGTTTGGCGGCGGTTCCGCGGCCAAAATTTGGACTTAGTCCCTCATATTTCATATATTTACTCATAGGTCGTTTCTTGTCAATTTTTTCTGTGAATATTTTTATTCCACTCAATTGTCGAGTTATCTAGGGTTGTATTGGGGACTCGTTGATTCGATTGGATAATTTAACTTTGTTTACTTTGTTCCGGATATTTTTTAGAACATGTTAAAAAGTTCGACCGGATATAAATACCAAATTTTTTCACTGCTGGGAAATTTCCAAATGTTGGATTTTTCCATCGTTTAAGAACGTTCTAAGTAGTGCAAGTAATGTGATGGACCCTCTAGAAGACAAAAAACCTTAACTCGATTATGTGACCATCTTGAACTGCCCTTTGAACCTTAGGGTTTTGGGCAGTACGGCGTGCCACATATGAGGCGTTGGCTTGACCCTTCTACGGCTGGACCGTTGGTACTGTGTCATGAAGTGAATGTTTTAAACTTATTTCATGTGTTGAACTGTTTCGGGAAAACTTGGGTGTTTGATTGTTCGATCGGAAAGTTTAACATTTCTATTTATCTGAAATGTGATACAATATTTGGAATCCACATGTAGTTATGAGATAACTGAATGAATGTTATAAACATAGCAGTTTAGTCTAACTTGATCGGTTGCCACGGAATTTTGATGCGATCAAAAGTCCGTCGCAATCACGTAGCGTACACGGATACTCGCCGGGTAAACTTAATAGGCAGCTACACCCCATAGCCCCGACCTAGTGACCGTAGGAGAACCCCGTCGCCGAAAGCATCCGTCCGGGTGCCCGCGGCAGCGGTGTTCCGCCTTAGTGCACTTCGTCGACGGCATCGGGGATGCGGCCGTCTACTAAAGTTTGCGACGAGCATTCGATCAGGATGTCGGGAATCTTGCTGAATTTCCTGACTTGATATTGAAAAGAGTTTTCGATAATGAGACTAAAATGCGGGGTTTATAATTGGTTAGGCATGCGATGTCTAAAGAGTTTGCGGATTCCAACTGTTGTAGTTTTACACTTTCTTTTCTGTGACCGTAAGTGTAGTATGTAGTTGTATCACC
>CM057349.1:380288294-380341764 GCA_030015575.1 Agapanthus africanus | reverse complement strand
TTTCGTTGCTATACGTCGATGACAATCGGTGTATGCATACTTACTTACGTTGATGACATGTGATGTTATGTGTTGCTGGATATGTTATATTGGATTATCGTGTTTGAATAGCCGGGTTTTTTTATGTGAGATGAGTGTTTTTCTTTTTTCATTCATGTAAAAACTTGTATGTAATATTCTTTTATTGGGGCACTTCCAGGTTGCGGAAGATGTCACCGTTGATGTATATTATTTACTTTCCGCATTAGGATAGACCCAAGGAGGGAGCACAAGTAACCGGGTTTCTAGGGGTCCAGTGGGAGACCATCTCGAGGAGTCGAGTCTGGGTCTCCTAACCCTAGAATTGGTAGGGCTGCTTGCCGCTCTCGTAGGGGTCTAGGGGTGTGGGATTGGCTATTCATCACGACCGTGTAATCCATATTTTATACAGGCTCGATATAAAATATGGACGTCCTAGTATATCCAATATTTCATATGATATTTCTGCTGCGTTATCTGTGATGTGATCATATGATATGTTCAGATAGATATTGTATATAGTATATATGATATATTATATAGACGTTGCTTATGTTTTACAACCCGCGCTAGCCCTGCCTCGCTCTGGCGTTAGTTACCTAACCTAACGGTGCAGACGGGACATCGAGACGAATGCGGATGGCATAAGTGTACGTCATATTTATCTGTGATATTTAGGTGGACTTAAATGATGGGACTTCATTAATGTGATTAATGAAAGAAAAGAAACCTAAAGATATTGTGGAATCGAATTTTCAAAAACCGGGTAGCTACAGTTCTTTCTTTGCATCGCGGTGTTCCTTATAGAACATCCTGCACCTTATTCGATGAGGAAAGGGCCGACGATCCCTTCACCGGGAGTGACCCCTTTAGCAAAACTAGAAAATCCTCAAAAAACACTCCATTTCAAAAATCACTCGATTCTACAACGATATCAAGTTCATTACGCAATTAGGTTTTCAGAAAAAACCTGTCGTAGTCCTCCGTCATTTCAGATAAGTTGTATATAGTATTCGTGCTATATTTGTTGGCTTTCGTCAAGGTGTAGTGTGCGGTAGCTATATGCTGCTTATCTGTTGCATATGATTGCGATTGAATTAAGGTAGTCGTGCGGCTTTGTTGGCTTTCGTCAAGGGTCGTGCGGGTGGGTTTAATTCAATCAGGAAATGATGGGTTGAACATGACTAGTACCCTATGGTTTGTTGGCTTTCTTCAAGGTCATAGAATTCTAGGGGCAAAAGATTATCGGGAATTTCAAGTGCTGAAATTTGCAATGAAATTGCATACCTTCTATGAGGATAGTTGGATCCCGATACCTACTGTGAGTAAGAGTTACTCCTAGGAGAGTTTTACACATTACAATTAGCCAATCAAGTAGGTGTCTAGAAAGGTGTTAACGGGGTTACGCCCCTGGGAAAGCGAGGTTTATTTTAATTAGGTCCGTGCGAAAGAACGGGAAACCTCCCTCAAAGTACCGACACTGGCCTGGCTGAAAGATTGGCGAACTTATAGAGTGTAATTAATCCCGGCTAGTCTTTCCTTTTAAGGTTTGAAGGAAAATTTGATAAAAACAGTAGGAGCCATCCTGATTAGATAAAATAAATAATCAATCTAATCTTGCAAGAGCGCACGCAGAGTGTTTTCTTCTCTCTCTCTCCAGGTAGAGACCATATCACGCCATAATCAAGATAATAATATGGATGTATTGACCGAACCCGCTTGTTTTACTGAGCTGGGGAACATTGGTCCCCGCTCCAACTTATAATTGTTTATAAGACAGAGAAGGAAATAGGGGAATACCAGGATTCCCATGCCGCCCAAACGAAGAAAGTGCATGTGATGCATCTCCTTCGGGTGTGTTCATTATAAAGAACTGTTTCTCAGTATTCTCTGCGTCCTGGGTATTTGATTGCGGATCAGGATCCCACAAATGTAATCCGTTACATGGGCTACAGTTAGGTAGAGAACTGAGAACGGGTGATAAGTTTCATGAGACAGAAGACGGTGCAAGTGTTGCAGCCAAGTCTGTTGGTCACTGTCACCCTGTATTACCAATACATTGATTCTGAACAAATGTTATTAAGATACCGAACCTGATATACAAAAATCATATCAGTCTCTTTATTAGTAAAGAAAGGATATAATTTTGTATTGTTGAATAATGTTTTGTACATTTCCTATATCGGTTCAAGCACGTTATCTAAAAGTATTGACGTTCTAAATCAAACTACAGTTCCTAGTATACAGAACACATACAAGAGGAAGAGTTCAGAAATGAACGATTCCTTCTTGAGGTATTGTATACTAGGTCATATCAATGCGACCCGACTAGCTGAAGTTACATTTAGATGCATATTTAAATCAGTTTGAATTTACTTCTTGTGAAACTTGTCGGTCATGTCACAAAAATTAGATGACCATAGCTCTGTTTATTGGAAACAGAGAAAGAGTTAGTGAACTCTTGGGACTAATACATAGTGATGTATAAAGGTCCCCTGTCTACACATGCCAAGGCCGGTTCTTTGTACTTCATTACATTCACTGATGATCTCTCAAGATTCGGACACATGTCTCTGTTGAAACACATGTCCGAAGCTTTTAAGAAATTCAATGAATATAAGTTAGAAGTAGAGATCCAAAATACGGGTATAAGTATTATGTCCTTTGATGAAGATCAAGGAGGAGAATACTTGTGCACGGAATTCCTGGACTATTCTAAAGGAGAATGAGATTCTCTCTCGGTGTTACTCCTCTGAATATACCACAGCACAACGGTATATCGGGGCGGAGTAATCGCACCATATTAGATATGGTGCGCTCTATGATGAGTACTACTGAGTTACCTTTTTCCTTTTGGGGGTTATGCACTTGAGAAGCTGCATACCTATTGAATTGGATTCGAATCAAATCAGTGCCTACCACTCCATATGAGATATGGTATGGGAAGAGCCTATCTCTTAAGTAAGTTAAGATTTGGGATTGTCCGGCCTATGTCAAAAGCAAAATCCGGACAAGATCGAGGCAAGGTCAGTTCTGTAGAATTGGAAAGGTTCCAGCTATACAAAACTGCAGCTGATGATTTGACAGAACCAAAGGATTCAATAGTTACCAACGAACCTCAGCCTCTCCGCCGATCTAGTAGGGTTCCTCACCCACCTGAGAGATACTTCGATTTCTCTATGACAGTGGGAGTGAGGATTGCATCATGAGATGATGACCCAACTAGTTTCGAGCTGGCCATCAGGAATAGGACCCTATAAGAATGGCTGGATGCTTAGTGATCTGAGATGGAATCCTTATACACCAACAAAGTATGGACTTTAGTTGCTTTATCTAAAGGGTTAAATCCCTAATAGGAGCAAGTATATCTTGAGAAGATTACTTGGTGTATATGGAAAAGTTGAGACTTTCAAAACTAGACTTGTTAAAGTTTTGCATCATAGACCTGTTGTGGCTAATGATGTAACCTTTTCTGGGTCTATGCTTAAGTCCATCCAGATCCTACTTGCCACGGCTACATACCATGACTACAATATCTGGTGGCTGGGTGCCATGACTACTTTTCTAAATAATGATTAGAAAAGAACGTCTATAAGAACACAGCCAGAGGGCTTCGTAAACAATGGGAGCAGCGGAAACGTGTGCAAGTTGCTTTACATGATAAAGCAGGCATCGCGGAGTTGGAACGTCTGTTTTGATATGGTAGTCAAAGTGTTTGACTTCATCGAAATGGTAGATGAACATGTATATACAAAAATGTAGTAGAGAGTAAGGTGGTCATCCTCGTATTGTACGTGGACAACATACTCTTGATAGGAAAAGAGTTTCCTATACTACGTTCGGTCAATCTCCGCTTATCACAAGGATTCTCCATATAGGATCAAAGTGATACGTGATAAATCCTAGGTTTTGGATCTATGAGATAGATCTAATTGGATATTAGGATACTCAGTAGTTGTAGTGAGATGGTATCAATCGATCCTGGGGAAAATCACTGGAAAGATTTCAGGGTGATAAGGACGACTGAATGTCAGTCACAGACATTGTCTTTACCCTTAGAAAAGGGACGGTATGTTGGAAGAGTTCCAAGCTAGATACCGTGGCTTACTAGACGATAAAGGCTGGATACATCGCTACTTAAGATACTACCAAAGAGGATGTTTGGGTGTATATTGGTTCATGAGATGAACTGGGTTCCTACCATTGTATGACAATGGAAGTGTGGCTTTGGCCAAGGAACCCCGATCCCATCAGTGGCCCAGACATATTCTGAGGCAGCATCACCTGATCATGGAGATAGTTGATCTCCAGGGGGATCGAGGTTAGGAGAGTAGACTCAGAGGACAACACGGCGAATCCACTCACAAAGGCCTTTTCCCAAAGAGAGACTTTTATGGGATGGTTGAGTATGAGATACTACAACTACTGCTATCAGATAGCCCTAGTGCAAGTGGGAGATTGTTAGTTATATGTATACCCTAGAGGCCATTACTATACATAGGATGTATATTGTAGTGGATGCTTGGACATATATATGGAGGACTTTCTTGCTCGACATGATAATATGCTATCTGGTTGCTCTTTACCTTAACGTGTACACTGATTGTCTCTTTGTTACATGTTGGTAAAGCCCTTAGGATGTGTACTTGACTACCTGGACTATGATGCGGATCATACTAGTGGGGACATGGTAGTCCATAAGTACATCCTTCAAGGTCCCTAGTCGAGGGTGTATCGAGACGGGGCATCGATATACCAGAGTAGACTAGCGTATACCTTCTCGACCCATACAGATGGGCGATGGATGATCCAATATCCATTGGTGTTTGACATCAGAGATGACATACGAGTGCTCAGTAGAGACTGGGTACACTGGACGGACTCACCGAGAACTCCCAGATGGTATTATACCTTACGTCAGATGGCAGTTCTCTGGTGACACTGGTACAGGTTAGTCTGTAGACTCGAGATCGTCATAGAGTCTTGTGTGATTCCTACTGTGCTTTGATTTCCACCTTACCACGTCCAAGAGGGCGTGCAAAACGGTGGTTTTTGGGTACAGTCCCGAATCACATGGAGGCAATGAGCGATAGGAGGGGATTCGTCTCTCCCGGTATAGGGAGTTGATGTTGCGCTGTGTTCGATTGGCTATAACCGGAAATCCCTGGCCAGGGTTGCTGAGATTTACTGGTAAGTGTTACCTGTAGTTTCTCGAACTGTTATAGACCTCATATCGACACGACTTATCGAGCTACTGGGGTCTGACGTTTACCACCCCTAGGCGAGATATGCGACATATCAGACGACGAGACTGGATTGTACGGTAAGTGTTGCTGGTTGGATTCACAGGAGTGTGAGCGGGCTTGCTCGTTGATCTTCTGATCGCTCAATACCCGGGTGGCCGTTACGTTTAGCAGACTGCTTGCGGCTTGTGGGTGTTTGATATGATCATCACCTGCTGCCGGCGTATTGACGAGTCTCTAGAGTCCTACACAGAGGTTTCCTGGCTCAAGCGAAACGAAATAGGAGTGCATATGAGATATGTGCGGGACCGAGAATAATACCAGTATGTGATACTGAATTCCATTCTCGCGATTTGTTTCATCGGACGGTTATATGAGATATAGCCAGGTTACCGAATCAAGTGTTGATTCGATACATTGATACAGTTGATATTAGTCGGTTATATGCAATATGACCGGATCATTAAATCAAGTGTTGATTTAATGATTTAATGTATAATTATATATTTGATATATTACTTTACATTAACTAGTATTTGTTCACTTAAGATTGATTTTCCCACTTGATATGCACAAGTAGTATATGTGATATATTTTTGTGCAATTGATTGTATCATGTTTGATGATATATGCAAACTTGGGTGTATGTTTGATTTAAACCATGTTTAGGTTAATGGTTAGGGTTTTGTTATCTTTACTTATTTTCTTTATTCATTTTGGCAAAAACAAATATGGTGGCTTTCTTTGTTGTATTCTTGAAGCTTCATGAAGCTTTGATAAGTCTTGCCATTTTGTCTTTTGTCTTAACCTAACCATTAAACCTAAACCCTAGTTTATTCTCTACATGTGTTAGCTTCACCCATGGTTGCATTATGATAAGATCACTTGATTTTTTTATTATTAATGAATTCTTTTTCATTCTCTTCTTCTTCTTCTTCTTGATGAAGAAAAAGAAAGCTTGCTTGAAAATTATCAAGTGATGAATCCAAGTGAGAAATCCAAATCCAAAGTGAATCCACTTCCTATTTCTTCATCCTCTACCACTTTCTGTGTAGTATAGGGTGTTTTCTTCACAAGTTTCATGACTTAGTGAAGTTGGAGCTCGAGTTAGAGTCGCCTCATCTTCGGCATCGAAGTCAACGACCTAGCCCGATCATTTCTCCGATGAAACCAACGCTAGAGTCCAGGATTCCGATGGTCACAGCGGAGGGACGTCATCACGGAGCTAAAGAAGTGGAGGACCGGATCTACAAAGGTTGTAACCCCTTTCACTTGTAGTTAAACTGTTAACTTGCTTAGTATCGCCTTACCTCTAGTTAACGATCTAGCATTAGGGTTCTTTGGCACATGAAAAATTTGATTTTGGTATGGTTGATCAGTTGTAGAACCTTATGAGTGTGCCTAGGAACCCTACAATGCCCATAATGCCTCGTGAAATTTGAGATTCCAGTCTCTCTTGTTGCCTGAAGCATTTTTCCTCAGGAGCTTGCATAGAGTCTTATTGAAGGCTTCGGTTAGCCCATTGGCTCTTGGATTATAGATGGAGGAATATCTCCAGTCTATCTTGTGTTGATTAGCGAATCTTGAGACTTTGAAGCTCTTGAAAGAAGGCCCGTTGTCAGAAATGATTCTTCTTGGTGTACCGAAGCGGTATAGAATATTATGCTGGAAGAATGTCAGAATATCTCTTTTCTTGACTTCTTTTAGCGGGACAGCTTCAGCCCATCTGGAGAAGTAGTCTGTCGCGGCCAGTATGAACCGGTGGTCTTTCGATGACGGAGGATCAATTGTGCCAACAATGTCGGTGCCCCAGACTTCGAAGGGCCACGACGCCACCATAGGATGCAACGGATTGGGATGCTTGTGAATGAAATCACCATGGATTTGGCAGATCTGACATTTCTTTGCATACTCTCCGCAATCCCGTATCATGGTGGGCCAGTACTACCCAAGCCGTTTGATTTGAAGTCGCATCTTGCGGCCAGATTGGTGAGCACCGCAAACGCCCGAGTGAACATCTTTCATGACCTTTTGGGCTTCGGCCAATGACAGACACCTGAGCCAGAGTTGGTCATATGACCTGCGGTATAACATGTCATTTACAAACGCGTAACGGAGAGCTCTTTTCTTCAGCTGAATCCTCGCAGATTTTTCTTCGGGCAGCTTGTCGTATCGGGAGTACTCTATGAAGGGTTCCCTCCAATCGGGCTTGTCTTGGATGATCGAAGCTTCTTCGGCAGGACTGCTCTTCTGTTCCGCGCTTTCCACTTCTCGTAGAGAGACTGGGGGTAGAATTTGCCGGCTCCTGACTGTGATCACAATTTCATCCATGTCAGGATCAGCCAGCTCCTTGGCTAGGCGAGCGAGTATGTCAGCTTTTCCGTTCAACGCTCTGGGGATTCTCATTAGTTCAATGTAAGTGAACCGTTTCATGAGTCCCACCACTCGGCCTCTGTACCGAGCTAACTCGGGTTTGTATATCTTATAGTCGCCGCTTACTTGGTTGACGACAAGCTGGGAGTCGCCGTAAACCCGTAGCCGAAGGATTTCCATTTCTATGGCTGTTAGTTATATGTATGCCGTAGAGGCCATTACTGTACAAATGATGTATATTGTAATGGATGGTTGGACATATATAGGGAGGACTTTCTTGCTCGACATGATAGTATGCTATCTGGTTGTACTTTATCTTAACATGCACTCTGATTGTCTCTATGTTACATGTTGATAAAGCCCTTAGGATATGTACTCGACTACTGGGACTATGATGAGATCATACTAGTGGGGCCACGGTAGTCGACGAGTACATCCTATAACTGTTCCTAGTCGTGGGTGTATCGAGACAGGGCATCGATGCACCAGAGTAGACTAGCGTATACGCATCTTAACCCATATGATGGGCGATGGATGATCCCATATCCATCGGTGTTTGACATCAAGGATGTTGTACCGGTGCTCAGTGGAGACTGGGTACACTGGACGGACTCGCCGAGAACTCCCAGATGGTTTTATACCTCACGTCAGATGGCAGTTCTCCGGTGACACTGGTACAGAGTAGTCTGTTTACCCGAGATCGTCATAGAGTCTTGTGTGATTCCCACTATGCTTTGATTTCCATCATACCACGTCGAAGAGGGTGTGCAAAAGGTGGCTTTTCGGTACAGTCCTGTTAGTTATATGTATGCCCTAGAGGCCATTACTATACATAGGATGTATATTATAGTGGATGCTGGGACATATATAGGGAGGACTTTCTTGCTCGACATGATAGTATGCTATCTGGTTGCTCTTTACCTTAACGTGTACACTAATTGTCTCTCTGTTACATGTTGGTAAAGCCCTTAGGATATGTACTTGACTATCTGGACTATGATGCGGATCATACTAGTGGGGACATGGTAGTCCATAAGTACATCCTTCAAAGTCCCTAGTCGTGGGTATATCAAGACGGCGCATCGATATACCAGAGTAGACTAGCGTATACCTTCTCGACCCATACAGATGGGCGATGGATGATCCCATATCCATTGGTGTTTGACATCAGAGATGATATACGGGTGCTCAGTAGAGACTGGGTATACTGGACGGACTCGCCGAGAACTCCCAGATGGTATTATACCTTACGTCAGATGGCAGTTCTCTGGTGACACTGGTACAGAGTAGTCTGTTGACCCGAGATCGTCATAGAGTCTTGTGTGGTTCCTACTGTGCTTTGATTTCCATCTTACCACGTCCAAGAGGGCGTGCAAAACGGTGGTTTTTGGGTACAGTCCCGAGTCACATGGAGGCAATGAGCGATAGGAGGGGATTCGTCTCTCCCGGTATAGGGAGTTGATGTTGCGCTGTGTTTGATTGGCTATAACAGGAAATCCCTGGCCAGGGTTGCTGAGATTTACTGGTAAGTGTTACCTGTAGTTTCTCGAATTGTTATAGACCTCATATCGACACGACTTATCGAGCTATTGGGGTCTGACGTTTACCACCCCTAGGCGAGATATGCGACATATCAGACGATCAGACCGGACTGTACGGTAGTGTTACTGGTTGGATTCACTGGAGTGTGAGCGGGCTTGCTCGTCGATCTTCAGATCGCTCAATACCCAGGTGGCCGTTACGTTTAGCAGACCGCTTGCGGCTTGTGGGTGTTTGATATGATCATCATCTGCTGCCGGCGTATTGACGAGTCTTTAGAGTCCTACACAGAGGTTTCCTGGCTCAAGCGAAACGAAATAGGAGCGCATATAAGATATGTGCGGGACCGAGAATGATACCAGTATGTGATACTGTATTCGATTCTCGCGATTTGTGACATTGATCGGTTATATGTGATATAGCCGGGTTATCGGATCAAGTGTTGATTCGATAAGTTGTTACTGTAGATATTAGTCGGTTATATGCGATATGACCGGATCATTAAATCAAGTGTTGATTTAATGATTTAATGCATAATTATATATTTGATATATTACTTTGCATTAACTAGTATCAGTTCACTTTAAATGGATTTTCTCTCTCGGATGTGTACATTGTATATGTGATATACTTTTTGTGCACTTGATTGTATCATGTTTGATGATACATGTTTGCTAGGGTTTTTGTGTAAAGATCAAACCATGGTTACATGTTAATGGTTAGGGTTATGTTTTATTCACTTATTTATTTATCTATTTATTCTTTTTTGGAAAAATATTAAGCATAAAGAAAATGGTGGCTTGATTTGTATTCTAGTTGAAGCTTCATGAAGCTTTGACCCAAGTGACCATTTTGTCTCATGCTTAACCCTAACCATTCCATTCAACCATGATTAACTCTCTACACATTACCATGGTTAAGATTATGATAAGAATGATTTTATTATTCTTATTATAATACTTATCATATTATCATCTTCTTCTACTTCATCTTCTTCAAAGAAGAAAAAGCTTGACCATCAATGGTGATTGATGAAATAGAGTGAGAAATCCAATTCTAAAGTCTACCCACTTCATATTTCTTCATCCTCTACCTCTTGCCAAGTAGTAGAGTGCATTTTCTTCACAAGTTTCATGATTTGGTGAAGTGGGAGCTTGATCTTGTGATGCTTCGACGTAGATCATCTTCGGTACGAAGCCGACGACCTTGCCCGCCCATTTCTCCGATGAAGCCGACGCTAGAGCCCGGATTTTGATTTGGACAGCGGAGAGGACTTCATCACGGAGCCGTGGAGGTGGAGGACCGGATCTACAAAGGTTGTATTTCCGTTCCTTTAGTTTAGATGTAAACTAGTTTCTTTTTCGCCTAGACATCTAGCCAACGATCCGTATTAGGGTTTCTCGGCACCGTTAAAATTTGAAATTGGCATGGTTGATGCCTTGTGAGACCTCTTGGGAGTGCCTAGGAACCCTACAGTGGTATCAGAGCCTAGCTAGAGCCTTAGGCGAAGCCTAGACGGAGTTTGAAGTCCGAACGAACCGAAACCCCAAAATTTCCATGCTCTTTGGACATTTTCTAAAATCGTGGTTTTTTCCAGATTAAAAATATTCAGAAAACACATCAGGAATATCTAAGAGTTACTGTGAAATTCAGCAGCCTAATTCCACTATGTCACCGCGGTTCCGCGGCATGAGCAAGGCTCATGCGGCGGTTCCGCGGCCGTACGGCCACAGTATGTAAAGTTTTTTGCACAGTATTCCAGTGGTGATTTTCCTGGGAATTTTAATATTTTTTCAAGAGTTGAATTTTCTGGGTTGTTTTGGGGACTCGGTGTATCGATCGGATTGTCAAATTTTGTCTATGTGTTTTTCCGGATAATTTATGAATATGTTAAAAGTTTCGACTGGATATAAATACCCAACTTTTCCCCTGTCGGGAAATTTCCAAGTGTTGGATTTTTCCGTGGTTTAACGACGTTCTAAGTAGGGCAAGTAACTCGATGGACCCTCTAGAAGACAACAAACCTTAACTCAATTATGTGACCGTCTTGAACTGCCCTTTGAACCTTCGGGTTTGGGGCAGTACGGCGTGCCACATGTGAGGCGTTGGCTTGACCCTTCTACGGCTGGACCGTTGGTACTGAAGCATGAACTGAATGTTTTTAGACTTGTTTCATGTGTTGATCAGTATCAGGAAAACTTGGGTGTTTGAATGTTCGATCGGAAAGTTTAACATTTTCTAATTATCTGGAATGTGATACAATAATTGGAATTCACAAGTTGTTATGAGATAACTGAATGAATGTTATAAATATAGCAGTTTAGTCTCACTTGATCGGTTGCCACGAAATTTTGATGTGATCAAAAGTCCATCCCAATCACGTAGCGTACGCGGATATTCGCCGGGTAAACTTAATAGACAGCCTCACTCCATAGCCCCGACCAAGTGACTGTAGGAGAACCCCGTCGCCGAAAGCATCCGTTCGGGTGCTCGCGGTAGCGGTGTTCCGCCTTGGTGCACTTCGTCGACGGTATCGGGGGTGCAGCCGTCTACTGAAGTTTGCGATGAGCATTCGATCAGGATGTCGGGAATCTTGTTGAATTGCCCGACTTTATATTGAAAAGTGTTTTCGATTTTGAGACTAAAATGCGGGGTTTATAATTGTTAGGCATGCGATGTCTAAGTAATTCATTTGATTAGGCATGAGATGTCTAAGGAGGTTGCGGATTCCAACTGTTGTAGTTTTACACTTTCTTTTCTGTGACCGTAAGTGTAATATGTGATATCGTCGGTTTCGTTGCTATATGTCAACGACAATTGGGATGCGCATATTTACTTACGTTGATGACATGTGATGTTATGTGTTGCTGGATATGTTATATTGGATCGTCGTGTTTGAATAGCCGGGGTTTTTTATGTGAGATAAGTGTTTTTCATTTTCATTCATGTAAAAACTTGTATGTAATATTCTTTTATTGGGGCACTTCCAGGTTGCCGAAGATGTCACCGTTTGTATATTATTTATTTTTCCACACTAGGATAGACCCAAGGAGGGGAGCACAAGTAACCGGGTTCTGGAGTCCAGTGGGAGACCAACTCGAGGAGTCGAGTCCGGGTCTCCTAACTTCAGAATTGGTAGGGTTGCTTGCCGCTCTCGTAGGGGTCTAGGGGTGTGGGTTTGGCTATTCATCACGACCGTGGAATCCGTGTTTTATACTGGCTCGTATTGAAAACACGGACGTCCTAGTATATCCAATATTTCATATGATTCTTCTGCTGCGATATCTGTGATGTGATCATGTGATATGTTCTGTGATAGATACTGTATATAGTATATATGATATATTATATAGGCGTTACTTATGTTTTACACCCGCGCTAGCCCTGCCCCGCTCTGCCGTTAGTTACCTAACCTAACGGTGCACGAGGGGACATCGAGGCGAATGCGGATGGCATAAGTGTACGTCGTATTTATCTGTGATGTTTAGGTACTTAAATGATGGGATTTCATTAATGTGATTAATGAAAATAAAAGAAACCTAAAATGTTGTAGAATCGAATTTCAAAAATAAAACAGGTAGCTACAGTTCTTGCTTTGCACAGCGGTATATATGATATATCCTGCACCTTATTCGATGAGGAAAGGACTGAGATCCCTTCACCGGGAGTGACTCCTTTAGCAATAACCGGCAGATGCTGCACACTCGGTTTGTTTTCTGATTGCTTTTAAGAGTTTTTGCTTTGCACAGCGATATATATATGATATATCCCGCACCTCATTCGACGAGGAAAGGACCGATGATCCCTTTGCCGGGAGTGACTCCTTTAGCAAAACTACAAAAGCCTAAAAAACACTCCATTTTAAAATCATTTGATTCTACAACGATATCAAGTTCATTACGCAATAGGTTTTCAGAAAAACCTGTCGTAGCCCTCCGTCATTTCAGATAAGTGCTAGTTAGTATTCGTGCTACGTTTGTTGGCCTGCGTCAAGGCGTAGTGTGCGGTAGCTAACTAGTATTTATCTGCTTATGCATATGATGCAGATTGGATTAGGGTAGTCGTGCGACTTTGTTGGCCTGCGTCAAGGGTCGTGCGGGTGGGTTTAATTCAATCAGGAAATGACGGGTTGAACTTGACTAGCGCACTATAGTTTGTTGGCCTGCGTCAAGGTCATAGCACGCTAGGGGCAAAATTATCGGGAATTTCAAGTGTTGAAATTTGCAATGAGATTGCATACCTTCTATGAGATAGTTGGATCCCGATACCCGCTGCGAGTAATTGTTACTCCTGGGAGAGTTTTATACATTACAATTAGCCGATCAAGTAGGTGTCTAGAAAGGTGTTAACGAGGTTACGCCTCTGGGAAAATGAGGTTTACATTAATTAGGTTCGTGCGAAAGCACGGGGGACCTCCCTCAAAGTACCGACACTAGCCTGGCTGAAAGATTGGCGAACTTGTAGTGTGTAATTAATCCCGGCTAGTCTTTCCTTTTAGGGTTTGAAGGAAGATTTGATAAAAAGCAGTGGGAGCCATCCTGATTAGATAAAATAATAACCAATCTATTCTTGCAAAAGCGCACGCTGAGTGTTTTCTTCTCTCTCTCTCCTGGTAGCGACAATATCACGCCTTAATCAAGATAATAATATGGAATATTGACCGAACCCGCTTGTTATACTGAGCTGGGGAACGTTGGTCCCGCTCCAACTTATAATAGTTATAAGATAGAGTAGGAAATTGGGGATTACCAGAATTCCTATGCCGCCCAAACGAAGAGAGTGCATGTTGATGCATCATCTTCGGGTGTGTTCATTACAGAGAACTGTTTCTCAGTATCCTCCGCTTCCTGGGTATATGATACCGGATCAGGATCCCACATATATAATATGTTACATAGGGCTACAGAAAGGTAGAAGAACTGAGAACGGGTGATAAGTTTCATGAGGCAGAAAACGGGGCAAGTGTTGCAGCCAAGTCTGTTGGTCACTGTCACCCTGTATTACCAATACATTGATTCTGAACGAATGTTATTAGATACCGAACCTGATATACAAAATCATATCAGTCTCTTTATTAGTAAAGAAATGATAAAATTCTGTATTGTTGGATAATGTTTTGAACATTTCCTATATCAAAAGTTGATCGGTTCAGGCACGTTATCTAAAAGCATTGATGTTCTAAATCAAACTACAGTTCTTAATATATGGAACACACATAAGAGGAAGAGTTCAGAAATGAACGAATTCTTCTTAAGGTATTGTAGACTAGGTCATATCAATGCGACCTGACTAGCTGAAGTTACATATAGATGCATATTTAAATCAGTTTGAATCTACATCTTGTGAAACTTGCCAGTCATGTCACAAAGATATAATGACACCAGCTCTGTTTACTGGAAACAGAGAAAGAGTTAATGAACTCTTGGGACTGATACATGATGATGTATGTAAGGTCTCCTGTCTACACATACCAAGACCAGTTCTTTATACTTCATTACATTCTCTGATGATCTCTCAAGATTTAGACATATGTTCCTGTTGAAACACAAGTCCGAACCTTTTGAGATATTCACAGAATATAAGTTAGAAGTAGAGAACCAAAATACGGGTATAAGTATTATGTCCTATGATGAGATCAAGGAGAAGAATACTTGAGCACGGAAATCCTGGACTATTCTAAAGGAGAATGAGATTCTCTCTCGGCATTACTCCTCCATAGCACGTTGGTGTATCGGGGCGGAGCAATCACACCCTATATGATAAGGTGTGCTCTATGATGAGTACTACTGAGTTACCTATTTCCTTTTTTGGGAGTTATGCACTTGAGAAGCTGCATACCTATTGAATAGGGTTCAAATCAAATCAGTTGCTTACCACTTCATATTTGATATGATAAGGGAAGAGCCCATCTCTTAAGTTAGTTAAGATTTGGGGTTGTCCAGCCTATGTCTGAAAAGCAAAATCCGGACAAGCTCGAGGCAAGATCAGTTATGTAGAACTGGAAATGTTCCAGCTATACAAACTGCAGCTGATGATTTGAAAGAACCAAAGGATTCAATAGTTACCAACGAACCTCAGCCTCTCCGCCGATCTAGTAGGGTTCCTCACCCACCTGAGAGATACTTCGGTTTCTCTATGACAGTGGGAGCGAGGATTGCATCATGAGATGATGACCCAACTAGTTTCGAGCAGGCCATCGAGAGTAGGGACTCTGTAAGAATGGCTGGATGCTTAGCGATCTGAGATGGAATCCATGTACACCAACAAAGTATGGACTTTGGCTGCTATATCTGAAGGGTTAAATCCCCATCAGGAGCAAGTTTATCTTGAGAAGATTACTTGGTGTAGATGGAAAAGTTGAGACTTTCAAAGCTAGACTTGTTAAAGGTTTTCGTCATCGACTAGGCGTGGATAATGATGAAACCTTTTCAAGTGGCTATGCTTAAGTCCATCCAGATCCTACTTGCCACGGCTACATACCATGACTACGATATCTGGCGGTTGGGTGCCATGACTGCTTTTCTAAATGATTTTTAGAAGAGGACGTCTATAAGTACACAGCCAGAGGGCTTCGTAGACAGTGGGAGCAGCGGAAACGTGTACAAGATACTTTATAGGATAAAGCAGGCATCGCGGAGTTGGAACATCTGTTTTGATGAATTAGTCAAAGAGTTTGACATCATCAAAATGGTAGATGAACCTTGTATAAACAAAAAGGTAGTAGGGAGTATGTTGACGATCCTCGTAGAGTACGTGGATGACATACTCTTGATAGGGAAGGAGTTTCCTATGCTACGCTCGATCAATTTCCGCTTATCACAAAGATTCTCCATATAGGATCAAAGTGATACCAACTAAATCCTGGATTTTGGATCTATGAGATAGATCTAATTGGATGTCAGGAATCTCACTAGTAGTAGTGAGATGGTATCAATCGATCCTGGGGAGAATCACTGGAAGGGTTCCAGGGTGATAAAGACGACTGAATGTCAGTCACAGGCATTGTCTTTACCCTCAGTAAAGGGACGGTATGTTGGAAGAGTTCCAAGCTAGATACCGTGACATACTAGACGATAAAGGCAGGATACATCGCTACTTAAGATGCTACCAAGGAGGATGTTTGGGTGTATATTGGTTCATGAGATGAACTACGTTCCAACCATTGTGAGACAATGGAGTTGTGGCTTATGCCAAGGAACGTCCGTCCCATCAGTGATCCAGGCATATTCTGAGGTGGTATCACCTGATCCGGAAGATAGTTGATCGCCGGGAGATCGAGGTCAGGAGAGTTGACACGAAGAACAACACAGCGGATCCACTCACAAAGGCCTGTTCCCAGAGAGAGACTTTTATGGGATGGTTGAGTATGAGATACTACAACCACTGCTATCAGATGGCCCTAGTGCAAGTGGGAGATTGTTAGTTATATGTATGCCCCAGAGGCCATTACTATACATAGGATGTATATTGTAGTGGATGGTGGGACATATATAGGGAGGACTTTCTTGCTCGACATGATAGTATGCTATCTGGTTGCTCTTTACCTTAACATGTACACTGATTGTCTCTCTGTTACATGTTGGTAAAGACCTTAGGATATGTACTTGACTATCTGGACTATGATGCGGATCATACTAGTGGGGACATGGTAGTCCATAAGTACATCCTTCAAAGTCCCTAGTCGTGGATATATCGAGACGGGGCATCGATATACCAGAGTAGACTAGCGTATAGCTTCTCGACCCATACCGATGGGCGATGGATGATCTCATATCCATTGGTGTTTGACATCAGAGATGATATACGGGTGCTCAGTAGAGACTGGGTACACTGGACGGACTCGCCGAGAACTCCCAGATGGTATTATACCTTACGTCAGATGGCAGTTCTCTGGTGACACTGGTACAGAGTAGTCTGTTGACCCGAGATCGTCATAGAGTATTGTGTGGTTCCCACTGTGCTTTGATTTCCATCTTACCACGTCCAAGAGGGCGTGCAAAACGGTGGTTTTTGGGTACAGTCCCGAGTCACATGGAGGCAATGAGCGATAGGAGGGGATTCGTCTCTCCCGGTATAGGGAGTTGATGTTGCGCTGTGTTTGATTGGCTATAACAGGAAATCCCTGGCCAGGGTTGCTGAGATTTACTGGTAAGTGTTACCTGTAGTTTCTCGAATTGTTATAGACCTCATATCGACACGACTTATCGAGCTATTGGGGTCTGACGTTTACCACCCCTAGGCGAGATATGCGACATATCAGACGATCAGACCGGACTGTACGGTAGTGTTACTGGTTGGATTCACTGGAGTGTGAGCGGGCTTGCTCGTCGATCTTCAGATCGCTCAATACCCGGGTGGCCGTTACGTTTAGCAGACCGCTTGCGGCTTGTGGGTGTTTGATATGATCATCATCTGCTGCCGGAGTATTGACGAGTCTTTAGAGTCCTACACAGAGGTTTCCTGGCTCAAGCGAAACGAAATAGGAGCGCATATGAGATATGTGCGGGACCGAGAATGATACCAGTATGTGATACTGTATTCGATTCTCGCGATTTATGACATTGATCGATTATATGTGATATAGCCGGGTTATCGGATCAAGTGTTGATTCGATAAGTTGTTACTGTAGATATTAGTCGGTTATATGCGATATGACCGGATCATTAGATCAAGTGTTGATTTAATGATTTAATGAATAATTATATATTTGATATATTACTTTGCATTAACTAGTATCAGTTCACTTTAAATGGATTTTCTCTCTCGGATGTACACATTGTATATGTGATATACTTTTTGTGCACTTGATTGTATCATGTTTGATGATACATGTTTGCTAGGGTTTTTGTGTAAAGATCAAACCATGGTTACATGTTAATGGTTAGGGTTATGTTTTATTCACTTATTTATTTATCTATTTATTCTTTTTTGGAAAAATATTAAGCATAAAGAAAATGGTGGCTTGATTTGTATTCTAGTTGAAGCTTCATGAAGCTTTGACCCAAGTGACCATTTTGTCTCATGCTTAACCCTAACCATTCCATTCAACCATGATTAACTCTCTACACATTACCATGGTTAAGATTATGATAAGAATGATTTTATTATTCTTATTATAATACTTATCATATTATCATCTTCTTCTTCTTCATCTTCTTCAAAGAAGAAAAAGCTTGACCGTCAATGGTTATTGATGAAATAGAGTGAGAAATCCAATTCTAAAGTCTACCCACTTCCTATTTCTTCATCCTCTACCTCTTGCTAAGTAGTAGAGTGTGTTTTCTTCACAAGTTTCATGACTTGGTGAAGTGGGAGCTTGATCTTGTGATGCTTCGACATAGATCATCTTCGGCACGAAGCCGACGACCTTGCCCGCCCATTTCTCCGATGAAGCCGACGCTAGAGCCCGGATTTTGATTTGGACAGCGGAGAGGACTTCATCACGGAGCCGTGGAGGTGGAGGACCGGATCTACAAAGGTTGTATTTCCGTTCCTTTAGTTTAGATGTAAACTAGTTTCTTTTTCGCCTAGACATCTAGCCAACGATCCGTATTAGGGTTTCTCGGCACCGTTAAAATTTGAAATTGGCATGGTTGATGCCTTGTGAGACCTCTTGGGAGTGCCTAGGAACCCTACAAGTCCCGAATCACATGGTGGCAATGAGCGATAGGAGGGGATTCGTCTCTCCCGGTATAGGGAGTTGATGTTGCGCTGTGTTCGATTGGCTATAACCGGAAATCCCTGGCCAGGGTTGCTGAGAATTACTGGTAAGTGCTACCAGTAGTTTCTCAAACTGTTATAGACCTCAAATTGACACGACTTATCAAGCTACTAGGGTCTGACATTTACCACCCCTAGACGAGATATGCGACATATCGGACGACGAGACCGGACTGTACGGGAGTGTTACTGATTGGATTCACAGGAGAATGTACAGGCTTGCTTTTTGATCTTCTGAGTGCTCAATACCTGGGTGGCTGTTACGTTTAGCTGACCGCCTGCAGCTTGTGGGTGTTTGATATGATCATCACCTACTGCCGGCGTATTGACGATTCTTTAGAGTCCTACACAGAGGTTTCTTGACTCAGGCAAAACGGAGTAGGGGCACATATGTGATATGTGCGGGACCGAGGATAATGCGATATGAGATACCGTATTCTATTCTCGCGATATTTGATATCAGCCGGGTCATCGGATCAAGTGTTGATTCGATGAATCGGTACGGATAAATATTAGTCGGTTATATGTGATATAGCCGGATTGTCGGATCAAGTGTTGATTCGATAATTTAATGTATAATAATATATATATGATATATTAAATTACATTAACTAATATTAGCTCACTAAAAGATTCTTTTTCTCACTCGGATAATACATTGATATATATGCGATATATGTTAATTGTATTATTTTATTTTGTTACGATAAATATTATATATGTGATATATAATATTGTAACATGATATGATAACTAATGCAACATGTTTAGTGGAGTTTAAACATGATTACGGTTTGGATTAGGGTTAAGACTTCTAGTAGATTTTAGAAGGTTTCTTTTTGTCATGATAAAGATATTTGTGTTGATATTTATCTATGACTCATATTTAACCCAACCCAAACCCTAGCCTTTGGTTAATTCTCTACAATGGTTTAGTCAACCATGGTTGCATTATTTCATCATATTAATCCTTTCATTATTCATCACAAATGAAATGGATCACTATTCTTCTTATTCTTCCTCCTTTTGTAAAGCTTTCTTGCTTTTTATTAGTGATGAAAAATGAGTGAGTAAATGAAAATAAAAGAGGGCAATAATCCTACTTCATCATCCTCATCTATCCTTGCCATTTAGATGAGGGTGTTCACTTCATATTATGAGTGTTAGCTTGTTTTAACGAAACTTCAAGGTACATCATCTTTGTATCGAAGATCGGCAGCAAGACTGCATCTTTTTCTTCGTGGAACCTCTCGAGAGTCCGGAACATGATGATCGCAGCGAAGGGACTTCAACACGGAGCTTTAGAAGTGAAGGACCGGATCTACAAAGGTTGTAATCCCTCTCACTTAGTGTTAAACTGTTTAACAAACTTGTTTTCGCCTAAACTCTAGTTTAAAGATCCGTATTAGGGTCGTTCGGCACGGCTAAAATTTTAATCGGGCATGGTTGATATCTCGTAGACCCTTGTGCGTATGCCCAGCAACCCTATAGTGGTATCAGAGCCAAGCTAGAGCTTTAGGAAATGTCTAGATGAAGTTTAAAGTCTAATCGAACCCGAAATCCCCGACACGAACCCTTCTTTGTACATTTTTCAAAATTGTGATTTTTTCTGAATTAAAAATTCTCCAAAAAACAAGAAGGAAAAGCTAAGAATTATTGTGAAGTACGGTCCTCTAAGTCAATTATTTGACCGCGGAACCGCGGCCAAACAAAGGGTTTGGCGGCGGTTCCGCGGCCCAAATTGTGACTTAGTCCCTGGAATTTCATGTAATTATTCTTAGGTCCTTTCTTGTTATTTTTTTCTGGGATTTTTTTTTAATTCCACTCAAGTGTTGAGTTTTCTAGGGTTGTATTGGGGACTCGTTGATTCGATCGGATAATTTAACTTTGTTTAGTTTGTCCGGGTAATTTATAGAAACTGTTAAAAAGTTTGAACGGATATCAATAACTCACTTTTTCCTCTGTCGGAAATTTTTTCAAAAGTTGGATTTTTCCTCGAGTTTAAGAACGTTCTAAGTCGTGCAAGTAATGCGGTGGACCCTCTAGAAGACAACAAACTTTAACTCGATTATGTAACCGTCTTGAACTGCCTCTAAACCTTAGGGTTTGTGGCAGTACGGCGTGCCACATGTGAGGCGTTGGCTTGACCCTTCTACGGCTGGACCATTGGTACTGTAGCATATGATGGATGTTTTTAAACTAATTTCATGTGTTGAGAACTATTTGGGAAAACTTGGGTGTTTGATTATTCGATCGGAAAGTTTAATATTGTCTATTTATCTGGAATGTGATACAATATTTGGAATCCACATGTAGTTATGAGATAATTAATTTGAATATTATAAACATAGCAGTTTAGTCTCAATTGATCGGTTGCCACGGGATTTTGATGCGATCAAAAGTCCATCGCAATCACGTAGCGTACGCGGATACTCGCCGGGTAAACTTAATAGACATCCATGCCCCTATAGCCCCGACCAAGTGACTGTAGGAGAACCCCGTCGCCAAAAGCATCCGTTTGGGTGCTCGCGGCAGCGGTGTTCCGCCTTAGTGCACTTCGTCGACGGCAACGGGGGTGCGGCCGTCTACTGAAGTTTGCGACGAGCATTCGATCTGGATGTCGGGAATCTTATTGAATTGCCTGACTTGATATTGAAAAGAGTTTTCGATAATGAGACTAAAATACGGGGTTTATAATTGTTTGGCATGAGATGTCTAAGGAATTCATTTGGTTAGGCATGCGATGTCTAAAGAGGTTGTGGATTCCAACTGTAGTAGTTTTACACTTTCTTTTTTGTGACCGTAAGTGTAGTATGTAGTTGTATCGCTGGTTTTCGTTGCTATACATCGACGACAATCGGCGTATGCATACTTACTTACGTTGATGATATGAGATATTATGTGTTGCTGTGATATGTTATATTGGATCGTCGTGTTCTGAATAGCCGGGGGATTTATGTGAGATGAGAGTTTTTCTTTTTCATTCATGGAAAATTCATTTGTATGTAATATTCTTTTATTGGGGCACTTCCGGGCTGAGGATGATGTCACCATTGTATATTATTTACTTTTCCGCATTAGGTAGACCCAAGGCGGGGAGCACAAGTAACCGGGTTCTGGGGTCCAGTGGGAGACCATCTCGAGGAGTCGAGACCGGGTCTCCTAACCCTGGAATTGGCAGTGTTGCTTGCCGCTCTCATAGGGGTCTAGGGATGCGGGTTTGGCTATTCAACGTGACCGTGGAATCCGTGTTTTATACAGGCTCGTACTATAACACGGACGTCCTAGTATATCCAATATTTCATATATGTTCTTCTGCTGCAATGTTTTGTGATGAGATCATATTACTGTCTGAGATGAATGTTTATATTATATATATGAGATATATGTTATATTGCAGATTTCGTTTCAAAAGAGATGCTTGTGAAGCATAACAAAATGGGACTTCATTAATGAGATTAATGAAATAAAAGATGTTGGATATATGTATGCCCTAGAGGCCATTATGTGATAGTGGATGTATCTATACATGTATATATATTCAGTTTGCATTCTTGCTCGACATGATAGTATGCTATCTGGTACTTCTTTATCTGACATGTTTATTTGATCATGCTTCTATTCATTCATACATACTGATAAAGCCCTAAGGATATAGGCTTGACTACTCTGATTATGATGGAGATCATACTAGTGGGACATCTGTAGTCTATAAGCATATCCTGAAATGTCCCTAGTCGGAGGTGTATCGAGACGGGGCATCGATATACCAGAGTAGACTAGCGTATATGATACTAGACCCATGTGATGGGCGATGGATGTTCCCACATTCATCGATGTTTGACATCAAGATCATATACGGGTGCTCAGTGGTGACTGGGTACACTGGACGGACTCGCCGAGAACTCCTATATGGAATTATATCTATCGTCGGATAGCAGTTCTCAGGTGACACTGGTACAGGTTAGTCTGTAGACCCAAGATCATCATAGAGCCTTGTGTGTTCTCCCACTGTACTTTGATTGCCACCCTACCACGGCTCTACTGAGTCGTGCAAACAGGTGGCCGTTGGGTACAGTCCCGAGACACACGAAGGCAATGAGCGATAGGAGGGGTTTCGTCTCTCCCGGTATTGGGAGTTGATGCTGTGCTGTGCTCGACTGGTTATAACAGCAAGTCCCTGGCCAGGGCTGCTGAGATTTGCTGATAAGTGTTATCAGTAGTTTCTCGATCTGTTATAGACCATTAACCGGCACGACTTATTGAGTTATTGGGGTCGACGTGACCATCCCTAGGCTCGATATGCAGCATATCTGACGAAGAGACCGGACTGTACGGTAGTGTTGCTGGATGGCTCGACGGGAGTTGTAACAGGTTCGCTTGTCTTCTTCTTATCGCTCAATACCCGGGTGGCCGTTACGTTTGGCTGACCGCTTGCGGCTTGCGGGTGCTTGATATGATCATCACCCACTGCCGGCGTATTGACGAGTCTTAGAGTCCCACACAGGAGTTACCTAGTCCAGGCGAAACGTTGTGGTGCGCGTATGCGATATGCGCTTGGACCCGATTAAAATACGTGTATGGGATACCGTATATTAATTGGGCGGCTTGCTAATGGTCGGGTCATATGTGATATGACCGGATTAGTGAATCAAGTGTTGATTCATTATTATTTTCTCACTACAAATCCTATCTTGTTTATGTTGTATGTATGCATGCATGTGTACATTCATTTTTGTTCATGCACATGTTGATGTGCAAGCACACATGCATACATACATCAAATTCTATCATGGTTGTTTATACAATGGAAATGGTGGATGTATAAGAATTACACCATGGTTGTATTTGGATAATTATTGAATTTAAATTAAAGCAAAAGAAAATAAAAAATGGGTTAAATCAATTTGGAATTTCTACACTCTTCTAACTCAACCATGCTCACCTAACTTTTAACCCATAGTTTATTTTCTTATCATGCTTTTAATTTAAAATAAAATGATATCTAAATACTTAACCATGGTTGGTTAAGAGAAAGAAAAATATATATAGCTATTTTTCTTTTCTCTTTGGAAAGATAATTCATTCTCTTTTTAAAAAAGTCCATCATCTTCATCAACCTCCATGCTTAAGCTCTCTAGTTCCTACAAGAGAGTGAATCCTTCATAAAAATAGGATTTTGAAGTGAGATCCATAACCACAACCTCATTCTAATCAAGTCTAGCTCACTTGATTAGTGTGTTCTCTTTGTTTTTCAAAGTTGCAAGCTTGGACGGGATAGCTCCGGGTGGATCGTCGTGGACGCAAGAGGAGGAAGAGTGGACCTTCTTCCAACACCCCAAAGTCAAAGGAGCAAAACAAAAACGGGAGCTACAAAGGTTGTAGCCTTCTAACCCTAAGCTTTTCTAGTTTAATGTTTAGCAAACCCTAATTTTCTAGGACGATTCCTTTGCTTGTTAGTTTAGCACCATAAAAATGAAAACTTTAGGTCATGTGATGCTTGTAATCTCTTCATAGGGTGCTAACCTAACCTAACATTGGTATCAGAGCCGACCTAGAACATTAGGCGACCTTTTTGCGAAGTAAAAAGTCCGATCGAAACAAAAAATACGGATTTATGGGATGCTCTCTGGATTTTTTTTAAAAAATGATCTTTTTCAGAATTAAAAATTCTCAAAAAATAGAGCAGGTAAAAATTAGAGGATCTGGAAAATTCGTACACATGAACAGTAATATTGACCGCGGAAGGGCGGCATAAGTAAGGCTTAGGCCGCGCTTCCGCGGCTATTTGAGGGGTTCTCTGGTATTTTTTTGCACAGTAACTTTCTTTACCTGCTACAGTAATTTTTGAGAGTATTTAATCTGAATCTACTGTTGAAATTTCTGGAGATGGTTTTGAACTAGTTGTTTCGTTCGGAATTTTCATTTCGCTTTCTTTTCCGGGTAAACTAGAAAGTATTGAAGTGTTTGAACGAATATCATTTACTCAATGTTCACGGGGTTTAAATAGTTTGGAGATGCGTGCAAGTCTTTTTGCGGTGGTCCCTCTAGAAGACAACAAACCTTAACTCGATTATGTGACCGTCTCGAACTGCCCTTTGAACCTTAGGGTTTGGGGCAGTACGGCGTGCCACATGTGAGGCGTTGGCTTGACCCTTCTACGGCTGGACCGCCGCTACTGTGTCACACTCCGGATTTTTGAACCTTGCTCAAGTGTTGAGCTTTAGTGAATCTTGGGTACTTGATAGTTCGTTCGAAAACTTTAATACTGTCTGTTTATCTGGAATGTGATACAATATGTGGAATTCATATGGTTTAGATATGAAATACGGAATATGTGATATTTCGCATTTATGATGTCTAAAGAGAATCTGGATTCCAAATATTGTAGTTTTACACTTTCTTTTCTGTGACCGTAAGTGTAGTATGTTAGATATCGCCGGTTTCGTTGCTATACATCAACGACAATCGGGGTACGCATACTTGCTTACGTTGATGATATTATGTATTGCTGAGATATGATGTGTAGGATTGTCGCGATCGAATAGCCGGGGGGTTTTGTGAGATGAGAGTTTTATATTTTCATTCATGTAAATTCAAATGTAATGTAATATTCTTTTATTTGGGGCACTTCCAGGTTGCGGTTGTGTAACCAGTGTTGTATATTATTTACTTTTCCGCATTAGGATGGACCCAAGGAGGGGAGCACAAGTGACCGGGTTCTGGGGTTCAGTGGGAGGCCATCTCGAGGAGTCGAGACCGGGTCTCCTAAACTCCAGGATTGGTAGGGTCACTTGCCGCTCTCGTAGGGGTCCAGGGTGTGGGCTTGGCTATTCATCGCGACTGTGGAATCCGTATTTTCTATTCTGGCTAAATACTAAATACGGACGTCCTAGTATATCCCACGTTATATCTATATTTCTGCTGCCTGTGTTCTGTGAAATCTGAGACGAATGACTTATTATATATATGATATATAGTAGACGTTGCTTATGTTTTACACCCGCGCTAGTCCCGTCCCGGTATGCCGTTAGTTAAGTAACCTAACGGTGCATAACGGAACATTGCGGCGAATGCGGATGGCATAAGCGTACGTGATATTTTCGTTTCTTTTCTGTGATTGGCTTTAGGACTTAAATGATGGGATTACATTAATGTGATTAATGTAAAGAAAATAAACCTAAAATGATGTTGTAGAATCGGATTTAAAAACTACTCGGCTATTTATGAAAAAGCTTTATTTCAAAACTGCGGAGCTTAAGCCACTCCTTTTGAAAAACTGTTTGATTCTACAACGATATCAAGTTCAAAGCGTTAAAGATTTTCTTAAAAATAATTCGCAACCCTCCGTCATTTTAGGAAGTAGAGTACTTAGTATTCGTGCTACGTTTGTTGACTTTAGTTAAGGCATAGTGTACGGTAGCTAAGTGATGTCTTCCTACACTGCATATGATGCAGATTAATTAGGACATTCATACGACTTTGTTGACCATAGTTAAGGGTCATATGGGTGGGTCTAATTGATCAAGAAATGACGGGTAGAACTTGACTGGTACTTATGATTTGTTGACCATAGTTAAGGTCATAAGTACTAGGGGTAAAAACCACATCGGGAATTTCAAGTGTTGAAATTTGCAATGAGATTGCATACCTTCCATATGATGGTTGGATCCCGATCCCACTGTGGGCAATAGTTGCTCCTAGGAGAGTTTTGCAGTTTTACAATTAGCTAACTCATTAGGTGTCTAGAAAGGTGTTAACGGGGCTCCGCCTCTGGGAAAACGAGGTTTACTCTAATTAGGTCCGTGCGAAAGCACGGGGAACCTCCCTCAAAGTACCGACACTGGCCTGGCTGAACGGTTAGCGAAGTTGTAGACTGTAATTAATCCTGGCTAGTTTTTCTTTTTAAGGTTTGAAAGAAAAACTTGATAAAAAGCAGTGGGAAACATCGATTAGACAAGATAATAAAACCAATCTAATCTATGCAAGAGCTTTCGCTGAGTGTATTCTTTTCTCTCTCTTAATGGCAGATACCAATGACTGGACTTAAGCTTCTACTAGATAAAAACAAACTGAACGGGACCAACTATAAAGACTGGCTAAGGAATCTGAAGATCGCCTTGACTTATGATAAAGTATCATATGTCCTCACGGCTTCAGCCCCGCCCGTCCCAGGCCCAAAATCCTCAGTTGCGGACATAGAAGTCCGCAAGACATGGGACGCTGACTGTGCCACGGCCACATGCCTCGCGCTTGCATCGATGGATAACACACATCAAAAGCAGCACGAGGACATGGACATCCACGGGATACTGCTCCATACAAAGGAGTTGTATGGGGAGCAGTCCCGCGTATTACGATACGAGGCATCAAAGAAACTGTTTCACATGCGGATGGCCCCTGGCACACCAGTAGCAGACCATGTTTTGAAGATGATAGCTCTTATAGAAGAGCTTGAGGACCTCGGATGGACTATGGACAATGAACAATATATAGATATTATTCTGCAGTCCCTCCCCTCCACCTTTGCTCAGTTCATAGTGAACTTCAACATGCACGGCATGGAGAAGGACCTCCCTGAACTCCTTAATATGTTAAGGAGTGCAGAGAGCACTATGAAATCAGCAAAGACTCCCGTTATGACGATTGGACAGTCTTCTTCTTCTCGCCCGAAAGCTAAGGCCAAGGGAAAGAAAAAGAAGAAACCCACTAATCCTAAGGGTGGAGTCAAAAAGGTGAAGGGAAAGGGAAAGTCCACGGCTGGAGACCCAGGGAAAGGCGAGTGTTTTCATTGCCATAAGACAGGACATTGGAAGCGCAACTGCACGGAGTACCTAAGTCTTAAGAAGAAGCATGGTGATGCTTCTGCTTCAGGTGCGTTTGTGACTGAAAACTGTTTTTCTATAAACTCTGCTTCCTGGGTATTGGATACCGGTTCAGGTTCTCACATTTGCAATTCTATGCAGGGGCTGAGAAATAGCAAGGTTTTAAAGACAGGTGACCATACTCTCCGCGTTGGAAATGGTTCTAATGTACATACAGTCGCAGTGGGAGAGTATCACTTGGGGTTGCCGTCTGGATGTATTTTGATTTTGAATCCATGTTATTTTGTACCTGATATGCTATGTAATATAATATCCGTATCTTTGTTGGACAATGAAGGATATAATTTTGTGTTGCAGAACAATGTTATGAACATTCACCTGAATCAAATGTTGGTTGGGTATGGTACACTTAATAACGGAATATATGTCCTAAATCAACACACAGTTTTCAGTATACAACACATTAATAAAAGAAAAATTTCAGAATTAAATGAAGCTTTTCTTTGGCACTGTAGACTTGGTCATATTAACGAAACAAGACTAAACAAGTTACATAAAGATGGATATTTAAACTCTTTTGAATATAAATCTTATGCGACTTGCCAGTCTTGTATCAAGGGTAAAATGACCAAAACTCCGTTTACTGGACACGGAGAAAGAGCTACTCAGCTCCTGGGCCTCATACATAGTGATGTATGTGGGCCAATGTCTACACAGGCTAGAGGCGGTTTTTCATACTTCATTACATTCACCGATGATTTCTCAAGATTCGGTCATGTATTTTTATTAAAACACAAGTCCGACGCTTTCGAGAAGTTCGTTGAATATAAACAAGAAGTAGAAAAACAAACCGGCTTGAGTATTAAGATGCTTCGATCAGATCGAGGTGGTGAGTATCTCAGTACAGAATTTGCAAACTTCCTAAAAGAGAATGGGATTCTCTCTCAGCTCACTCCGCCTTACACACCACAGCACAACGGTGTGTCAGAACGACGGAATAGGACCCTATTAGATATGGTCCGGTCCATGATGAGTGACGCTGAGTTACCAGTCTCGTTTTGGGGGCATGCATTGGAGACTGCGGCGTTTCTGCTAAACAGGGTTCCAACCAAAGCCGTGTCTACCACGCCATATGAGATATGGAATGGGAAGAGACCATCTCTTAAAAGAATTAAGATTTGGGGTTGCCCGGCCTATGTTAAAAAGCAGAATCCGGACAAACTCGAGACACGGTCAGTCATGTGTAACTTTGTGGGATATCCAAAGAATTCTTATGGATATCTGTTCTACCACAAAGAGGAACAAAAGGTGTTTGTTTCTCAGTATGCCACATTCTTGGAAAAAGAGTTTTTCACAGATAAAGATGATGGCAAGGTAGTAGATCTGGAAGAGGTTCTGGAGACACAAACTACAAATGACGATTTGGTTGAACCGGCTGTTGCAACAGAAACTGAAGAACCTCAGCCACTCCGTAGGTCTGGTAGGACTTCTCGCCCACCGGAGAGGTACTACGATTTCCTCATTGATGGTGACAGGGAAGACTGTATCATGAAAGATGATGATCCTACCAGTTTTCAGCAAGCTATCACGAGTGGTGACTCTGTGAAGTGGCTGGATGCCATGAGATCCGAAATGGAGTCTATGTACACCAACAAAGTATGGACTTTGGACGTTGTACCCCCTGGGGTAAAACCTGTAGGGTGCAAATGGATCTTTAAAAGAAAGATTGGTGTGGATGGGCAGGTAGAGACCTATAAAGCAAGACTTGTGGCGAAGGGATTTCGTCAAAGACCAGGTTTGGACTATGACGAAACTTTTTCGCCCGTAGCCATGCTTAAATCTATTCGGATCCTACTTGCTATTGCTGCTCACTACGACTATGAAATCTGGCAGATGGACGTTAAAACGGCATTTCTAAATGGAGATTTAGAAGAATGTGTTTATATGGATCAGCCGGAGGGCTTCATCGACAGTGGGAGCAGCGAGAAAGCATGTAGATTGCTTAAATCCATATATGGGTTAAAGCAGGCATCTCGGAGTTGGAACATCTGTTTCGATGATGTTATCAAAGAGTTTGATTTCATCAAAAATCCGGATGAACCTTGTGTTTATAGGAAGGCTGTAGGAAGAGCTGTCACATTCCTCGTATTGTACGTGGATGACATTCTTCTGATAGGAAATGACATTCCTATGCTACAGTCGGTCAAATCATTCTTATCACTGAGGTTCTCCATGAAGGACCTGGGTGATGCCACATACATCCTGGGCATAAGGATCTATAGGGATAGATCCAAAATGTTATTGGGATTGTCCCAAACCAGGTACATCAACACCATCCTAAAGAGGTTTAGTATGGAAGACTCCAAGCGGGGTGCCTTACCCGTTTGCCATGGAGTCACTCTCTCCAAGGATTCTTGTCCAAAGACCGATGAAGAGAGAGCTCGCATGAGCATTATACCTTATGCTTCGGCAGTAGGGTCTATAATGTATGCGATGTTATGTACACGCCCAGATGTAGCTTATGCACTTAGTGTTGTAAGCAGGTATCAATCCAACCCAGGGGAGAACCACTGGACAGCTGTGAAGAACATTCTTAAGTACTTACGAAGGACTAAAGAATTGTTCTTGGTGTATGGTAATAAAGATCTCCAAATGGAGGCCTTTACCGATTCGAGCTTCCAGAGCGACAAGGATGACAGCAAATCTATCTCAGGGTTTGTATTTACCCTCAATGGAGGGACGGTAAGTTGGAAGAGTTCCAAACAAGATACCGTTGCAGACTCTACGATGGAAGCTGAGTACATTGCTGCAAATGATGCCGCCAAGGAAGCCGTCTGGATGAAGAAGTTCGTCTCGGAGCTAGGAGTAGTTCCAACCATTATTGATCCAATACCCTTGTATTGTGATAATAATGGGGCTATGGCGTTAGCCAAGGAGCCCAGATCCCATCAGCGGTCCAGACACATCCTGAGGCGATTTCATTTGATCCGGGAGATTGTAGATCGCCGCGAGATCGAGATTAAGAGAGTAGACACAAAGAACAACGCCGCGGATCCATTCACCAAGGCTCTCCCTCAGCCGCAGCATGAGCGACTTTTTGAGATGTTGGGTATGAGATACGCCAATAACTGGCCTTAGTGCAAGTGGGAGATTGTTGGATATATGTATGCCCTAGAGGCCATTATGTGATAGTGGATGTATCTATACATGTATATATATTCAGTTTGCATTCTTGCTCGACATGATAGTATGCTATCTGGTACTTCTTTATCTGACATGTTTATTTGATCATGCTTCTATTCATTCATACATACTGATAAAGCCCTAAGGATATAGGCTTGACTACTCTGATTATGATGGAGATCATACTAGTGGGACATCTGTAGTCTATAAGCATATCCTGAAATGTCCCTAGTCGGAGGTGTATCGAGACGGGGCATCGATATACCAGAGTAGACTAGCGTATATGATACTAGACCCATGTGATGGGCGATGGATGTTCCCACATTCATCGATGTTTGACATCAAGATCATATACGGGTGCTCAGTGGTGACTGGGTACACTGGACGGACTCGCCGAGAACTCCTATATGGAATTATATCTATCGTCGGATAGCAGTTCTCAGGTGACACTGGTACAGGTTAGTCTGTAGACCCAAGATCATCATAGAGCCTTGTGTGTTCTCCCACTGTACTTTGATTGCCACCCTACCACGGCTCTACTGAGTCGTGCAAACAGGTGGCCGTTGGGTACAGTCCCGAGACACACGAAGGCAATGAGCGATAGGAGGGGTTTCGTCTCTCCCGGTATTGGGAGTTGATGCTGTGCTGTGCTCGACTGGTTATAACAGCAAGTCCCTGGCCAGGGCTGCTGAGATTTGCTGATAAGTGTTATCAGTAGTTTCTCGATCTGTTATAGACCATTAACCGGCACGACTTATTGAGTTATTGGGGTCGACGTGACCATCCCTAGGCTCGATATGCAGCATATCTGACGAAGAGACCGGACTGTACGGTAGTGTTGCTGGATGGCTCGACGGGAGTTGTAACAGGTTCGCTTGTCTTCTTCTTATCGCTCAATACCCGGGTGGCCGTTACGTTTGGCTGACCGCTTGCGGGTGCTTGATATGATCATCACCCACTGCCGGCGTATTGACGAGTCTTAGAGTCCCACACAGGAGTTACCTAGTCCAGGCGAAACGTTGTGGTGCGCGTATGCGATATGCGCTTGGACCCGATTAAAATACGTGTATGGGATACCGTATATTAATTGGGCGGCTTGCTAATGGTCGGGTCATATGTGATATGACCGGATTAGTGAATCAAGTGTTGATTCATTATTATTTTCTCACTACAAATCCTATCTTGTTTATGTTGTATGTATGCATGCATGTGTACATTCATTTTTGTTCATGCACATGTTGATGTGCAAGCACACATGCATACATACATCAAATTCTATCATGGTTGTTTATACAATGGAAATGGTGGATGTATAAGAATTACACCATGGTTGTATTTGGATAATTATTGAATTTAAATTAAAGCAAAAGAAAATAAAAAATGGGTTAAATCAATTTGGAATTTCTACACTCTTCTAACTCAACCATGCTCACCTAACTTTTAACCCATAGTTTATTTTCTTATCATGCTTTTAATTTAAAATAAAATGATATCTAAATACTTAACCATGGTTGGTTAAGAGAAAGAAAAATATATATAGCTATTTTTCTTTTCTCTTTGGAAAGATAATTCATTCTCTTCTTAAAAAAGTCCATCATCTTCATCAACCTCCATGCTTAAGCTCTCTAGTTCCTACAAGAGAGTGAATCCTTCATAAAAATAGGATTTTGAAGTGAGATCCATAACCACAACCTCATTCTAATCAAGTCTAGCTCACTTGATTAGTGTGTTCTCTTTGTTTTTCAAAGTTGCAAGCTTGGACGGGATAGCTCCGGGTGGATCGTCGTGGACGCAAGAGGAGGAAGAGTGGACCTTCTTCCAACACCACAAAGTCAAAGGAGCAAAACAAAAACGGGAGCTACAAAGGTTGTAGCCTTCTAACCCTAAGCTTTTCTAGTTTAATGTTTAGCAAACCCTAATTTTCTAGGACGATTCCTTTGCTTGTTAGTTTAGCACCATAAAAATGAAAACTTTAGGTCATGTGATGCTTGTAATCTCTTCATAGGGTGCTAACCTAACCTAACAAAAGAAACCTAAGATGTTATAGAAACTTGTTTAAATACTGGTAGCTCTAGTTCTTGCTTTACATAGCGGTGTTCCTTGTAGAACATTCAGCACCTTATTCGAAAAGGAAAGAGCCGAGATCCCTTCACCGGGAGTGACCTCTTTAGTGAAACTAGCAGATGATACAAACTCGGTTTGTCTTTTGATTGCTTCTATAGTTCTTGCTTTGCATAGTGATATTTATGAAATATCCTGCACCTTATTCGATGAGGAAAGAGCCGACGATCCCTTCACTGGGAGTGACCCCTTTAGCAAAACTAGAAAAGCCTCAAAAACACTCCATTTAAAATCACTCGATTCTACAACGATATCAAGTTCATTATGCAAAGGGTTTTCTTAAAAACCCGTCGTAGCCCTCCGTCATTTTAGGAAGTAGAGTACTTAGTATTCATGCTGCGTATGTCGACTTTAGTTGAGGCGTAGTGTACGGTAGCTAAGTGATGTCTTCCTATATAGCATATGATGCGATTAGTTAGGACATTCATGCGATTATGTCGACCATAGTTGAGGGTCATGTAGGGTGGGTCAGATTAATCATGAAATGACGGGTAGAACTTGACTAGTGCTTATGATATGTTGACCTTAGTTAAGGTCATAAGTGCTAGGGGTAAAATATTATTGGGAATTTCAAGTGTTGAAATTTGCAATGAGATTGCATACCTTCTATGAGATAGTTAGATCCCGATACCCGCTGCGAGTAAGAGTTACTCCTGGGAGAGTTTTACACATTACAATTAGCCGATCAAGTAGGTGTCTAGAAAGGTGTTAACGAGGTTACGCCTCTGGGAAAATGAGGTTTACTTTAATTAGGTTCATGCGAAAGCACGGGGGACCTCCCTCAAAGTACCGACACTGGCCTGGCTGAAAGATTGGCGAACTTGTAGCATGTAATTAATCCCGGCTAGTCTTTCCTTTTAGGGTTTGAAGGAAGATTTGATTAAAACAGTGGGAGACATCCTGATTAGATATATTAGATAACCAATCGAATCTTGGAAGAGCATACGCTGAGTGTTTTCTTCTCTCTCTCTCCAAGTAGCGACCATATCACGCCTTAATCAAGATAATAATATGGATGTATTTGACCGAACCCGCTTATTATACTGAGCTGGGGAACGTTGGTCCCGCTCCAACTTATAATTGTTATAAGATAGAGCAGGAAATTTGGGGATTACCAGAATTCCCGTGCCGCCCAAACGAAGAAAGTGCATACTGATGCATCTTCCTCAGGTGTGTTCATTACATAGATCTGTTTCTCAGTATCCTTTACGTCCTGGGTATTTGATACCGGATCAGGATCCCATAAATGTAATTTGTTATATGGGCTACAGATAGGTAGAGAACTGAGAACGGGTGATAAGTTTCATGAGATAGAAACGGTGCAAGTGTTGCAACCAAGTCTGTTGGTCACTATCACCCTGTATCACTAGAATACATTGATTCTGAACGAATGTTATTAGATACCGAACCTGATATACAAAATCATATCGGTCTCTTTATTAGTAAAGAAAGGATATAATTTTGTATTGTTGGATAATGTTTTGAACATTTCCTATATCAAGAGTTGATCGGTTCATGCACGTTATCTAAAAGCATAGACGTTCTAAATCAAACCACAGTTCTTAGTGTACAGAACACACATAAGAGGAAGAGATCAGAAATGAACAAATCCTTCTTGAGGTATTGTAGACTAGGTCATATCAATGCGACCCGATTAGCTGAAATTATATATAGATGCATATTAAAAAAGGTTTGAATTTACATCTTGTGAAACTTGTCAGTCATGTCACAGAGATAAGATGACCAATGCTCTGTTTATTGGAAACAGAGAAAGAGTTAGTGAACTCTTGGGATTGATACATGCTGATGTATGAAGGTCCCCTGTCTACACATGCCAAGACCGGTTCTTTGTACTTCATTACATTCTCTGATGATCTCTTAAGATTCAGACATATGTTTCTGTTGGAACACAAGTCCAAACCTTTTGAGATATTCACAGAATATAAGTTAGAAGTAGAGAACCAATACGGGTAAAAGAATTATGTCCTTTGATGAGATCAGGGAGGAGAATACTTAAGCACGGAGATTCCTGGACTATTCTAAAGGAGAATGAGATTCTCTCTCAGCATTACTCTTTCGTATACACCATAGCACGATGGTATATCGGGGCGGAGCAATAGCACCCTATGTGATATGGTGTGCTCTATGATGAGTACTACTGAGTTTCCTATTTCCTTTTGGGAGTTATGCACTTGAGAAGTTGCATACCTATTGAATAGGGTTCAAATCAAATCAGTTGCCTACCACTTCATATGTGATATGGAAAAGGAAGAGCCCATATCTTAAGTTTGTTAAGATTTGGGGTTGTCTGGCCTATGTCTAAAAGCAAAATCCGGACAAGCTTGAGGCAAGGTCAGCTCTGTAAAAAATGGAAGTAGTTCCAGCTTTAAAAACTGCAGCTGATGATTTGGTAGAACCAAAGGATTCAGTAGTTTCCAACGAACCTCAGCCTTTCCGCCGATCCAGTAGGGTTCCTCACCCACCAGAGAGATACTTCGGTTTCTCTATGACAGTGTGAGCGAGGATTGCATCATGAGATGATGACCCAACTAGTTTCGAGCTGGCCATCAGGAGTGGGACTCTGTAAGAATGGCTGGATGCTTAGCGTCCTGAGATGGAATTCTTATACACCAACAAACTATGGACTTTAGTTGCTTTATCTGAAGGGTTAAATCCCCATCAGGAGCAAGTATATCTTGAGAAGATTACTTGGTGTACATGGAAAAGTCGAGACTTTCAAAGCTATGCTTAAGTCCATTCAGATCCTACTTGCCACGGTTACATACCATGACTACGATATCTGGTGGTTGGGTGTCATGACTGCTCTTCTAAATGATGTTTTAGAAGAGAGCGTCTATAAGTACACAGCCAGAGGGCTTCATAGACAGTGGGAGCAGCGGAAACGTGTGCAAGTTGTTTTATGCGATAAAACAGGCATCGCGGAGTTGGAACGTCTGTTTTGATGTGGTAGTCAAAGAGTTTGACTTCATCAAAATGGTAGATGAACCTTGAATATACAAAAAGGTAGTAGGGAGTATGGTGGACATCCTCGTAGAGTACGTGGATGACATACTCTTGATAGGGAAGGAGTTTCCTATGCTACGCTCAGTCAATCTCTGCTTATCACAATGATTCTCCATATAGGATCAAAATGATACCTCCTAAATTCTGGGTTTTGGATCTATGAGATACATCTAATTGGATGTTAGGATACTCACTAGTTGTAGTGAGATGGTATCAATCGATCCTGGGGAGAATCACTGGAAAAGTTCCAGGGTGATAAGGACGACTGAATGTCAGTCGCAGGCATTGTCTTTACCCTCAGTGGAGGGACTGTATGTTGGAAGAGTTGCAAGCTAGATACCGTGACATACTAGATGATTAAAGGAAACATACATCGTTACCAAAGATGCTACCAAAGAGGCAGTCTGAATAAATACATGTTCACGAGATGAACTTCGTTCCTACCATTGTGTGACAATGGAGTTGTGGTTTTGGCCAAGGAACCCCTGTCCCATCAGAAATCCAGATATAATTCTTAGGCAGTATCACCTGATCATGGAGATGGTTGATCTCCAGGGAGATCGAGATTAGGAGAGTAGACACAGAGGACAATAGCGCGGATCCACTCACAAAGGCCTTTTTACCCACTAGAGACTTTTATGGGATGGTTGAGTATGAGATACTTCAACCATAGCTAATTGTTTGGTATGTGATACCACAACAGATGACCCTAGTGCAAGTGGGAAATTTTTAGTTATATGTATGCCCTAGAGGCCATTACTGTACATACGATGTATATTGTAATGGATGCTTGGACATATATAGGGAGGACTTTCTTGCTCGACATGATAGTATGCTATCTGGTTGTACTTTATCTTAACATGCACTCTGATTGTCTCTATGTTACATGTTGATAAAGCCCTTAGGATATGTACTCAACTACTGGGACTATGATGAGATTATACTAGTGAGGCCACGGTAGTCGACGAGTACATCCTATAACTGTTCCTAGTCGAGGGTGTATCGAGACAGGTCATCGATGCACCAGAGTAGACTAGCGTATACGCATCTTGACCCATATGATGGGCTATGGATGATCCCATATCCATCGGTGTTTGACATCAAGGATGGTGTACGGGTGCTCAGTGGAGACTGGGTACACTGGACGGACTCGCCGAGAACTTCCAGATGGTTTTATACCTCACGTCAGATGGCAGTTCTCCGGTGACACTGGTACAGAGTAGTCTGTTGACCCGAGATCGTCATAGAGTCTTGTGTGATTCCCACTGTGCTTTGATTTCCATCATACCACGTCTAAGAGGGTGTGCAAAAGGTGGCTTTTGGGTACAGTCCCGAATCGCATGGAGGCAATGAGCGATAGAAGGGGATTCGTCTCTCCCGGTATAGGGAGTTGATGTTGCGCTGTGTTCGATTGGCTATAACCGGAAATCCCTGGCCAGGGTTGCTGAGATTTACTGGTAAGTGTTACCAGTAGTTTCTCGAACTGTTATAGACCTCAAATCGACATGACTTATCAAGCTACTGTGGTCTGACGTTTACCACCCCTGGGCGAGATATGCGACATATCGGACGACGAGACTGGACTGTACGGGAGTGTTACTGATTGGATTCACAGGAGAATGTACAGGATTGCTTGTTGATCTTCTGAGCGCTCAATACCTGGGTGGCTGTTACGTTTAGCTGACCGCTTGCAGCTTGTGGGTGTTTGATATGATCATCAACTACTGCTGGCGTATTGACGATTCTTTAGAGTCCTACACAGAGGTTTCTTGACTCAGGCAAAACGGTGTAGGGGCACATATGTGATATGTGCGGGACCGAGGATAATGCGATATGAGATACCGTATTCTATTCTCGCGATATTTGATATCAGCCGGGTCATCGGATCAAGTGTTGATTCGATGAATCGGTACGGATAAATATTAGTCGGTTATATGTGATATAGCCGGATTCTCGGATCAAGTGTTGATTCGATAATTTAATGTATAATAATATATATATGATATATTAAATTACATTAACTAATATTAGCTCACTAAAAGATTCTTTTTCTCACTCGGGTAATACATTGATATATATGCGATATATGTTAATTGTATTATTTTATTTTGCTACGATAAATATTATATATGTGATATATAATATTGTAACATGATATGATAGCTAATGCAACATGTTTAGTGAAGTTTAAACATGATTAGGGTTTGGATTAGGGTTAAGACTTCTAGTAGATTCTAGAAGGTTTCTTTTTGTCATGATAAAGATATTTGTGTTGATATTTATCTATGACTCATACTTAACCCAACCCAAACCCTAGCCCTTGGTTAATTATCTACAATGGTTTAGTCAACCATTGTTGCATTATTTCATCATATTAATCCTTTCATTATTCATCACAAATGAAATGGATCACTATTCTTCTTCTTCTTCCTCCTTTTGCAAAGCTTTCTTGCTTTTTATTAGTGATGAAAAATGAGTGAGTAAATGAAAATAAAAGAAAGCAATAATCCTACTTCATCATCCTCATCTATCCTTGCCATTTAGATGAGGGTGTTCACTTCATATTATGAGTGTTAGCTTGCATTAACGAAACTTCAAGGTAGATCATCTTTATATCGAAGATCGGAAGCAAGACTGCATCTTTCTCTTCGTGGAACCTCTCGAGAGTCCGGAACACGATGATCGCAGTGAAGGGACTTCAACATGAAGCTTTATAAGTGAAGGACCGGATCTACAAAGGTTGTAATCCCTCTCACTTAGTGTTAAACTGCATACTTGTTTTCGCCTAAACTCTAGTTTAAAGATCCGTATTAGGGTCGTTCGGCACGGCTAAAATTTTAATCGGGCATGGTTGATATTTCGTAGACCCTTGTGCGCGTGCCCAGCAACCCTACAATGGCGAGCTCCAAACCAGCTATCAAAGCTTCATACTCGGCCTCATTGTTTGTGCGAGGCTCGGTGAGAGCAAAAGAATGCCGTAGGGTTCCCATTGATGGCGTGATGAACATCAATCCTATCCCTGCTTTTATCTACGGGATGCTTGATTTACTGGAGGTCCTTATCGATGAGGCCCCATCGAACTAGAGCTCCCAACATGGATCGCCATTCTCGAGGTACAGCACTTGTTCGTCGGGTAACTCGCAATTGAGTGGTGACCCTTCTGGTATGGGATGAGCAGCGAGAAAGTCTGTAAGAGCTTGCCGTTTTACTGCTTTCTGAGGAGTATAAACTATATCAAACTCAAGTAGCATGGCAGCCCATCTTGCTATTCTGCCGGTTAGGCTTGCTTTGGTCATTAAGTGTTTGAGTGGGTCGACCCTAGAGATCAGCATAACCTGATGAGCGAGCAGATAGTGTCTCAGCTTCTTTACCGTGAACATCAGAGCCATGCATTGCTTTTCGATCGGGAAATAGTTGTGTTCCACCCCGACTAAGGTTCGACTGAGGTAGTAGAGGGCATTTTCTTTTCCCTCTTCGTTATTCTGGGCAAGGAGTGCACCGAGTGACTCATCTAGCGCGGCAGTGTAGAGAATCAATGGTTTATTTGGAATGGGTGCGGCTAGTACTGGAGAGTGCAACAAGTACTGTTTGATACTTTCGAACGCTGCTTGACATTCGGCATCCCAGATAAAAGGAGCTCCTTTCTTCATGAGCTTTGAGAAGGGCCTACATCTTCCCGATAAATTTGAGATAAACCTCCGTATATAAGCGAGCTTGCCTTGAAATGATCTCAGCTGCGTCAGACTCTTTGGGGGGGGCATCTCTATGATGGCCTTTATCATTGATGGGTCAACTTCGATCCCTCGATGCCAGACTATGAAGCCCAGGAATTTTCCCGATGACACGCCAAAAGCGCACTTCAGAGGATTCATCTTCAGATCGTATTCCCTCAGTCTGGTGAGAACGGTCCTAAGATCTTGGATATGATCGGCCTTGGTTTTAGTCTTGACGAACAGATCATCAACATAACATTTGACGACTTTATGAATTAGGTCATCAAAGATATTGGTCATTGCCCTTTGGTACATAGCACCTGCGTTCTTCAGTCCGAACGGCATCACCTTGTAGCAGTATATTCCGATCGGGGTTCGGAATGCTATGTGCTTCTCATCCTCAGGCGACATTTTGATCTGATTATACCCAGATGAGCCATCCATAAAGGTGAATAGTTCGTAATTTGAGGTGTTATCGACCATCATTTCCATGACCGGTAGCGAGAATTCGTCTTTAGGACATGCCTCGTTGAGGTCCCTGAAATCGACACAAACTCGGATCAGCCCATTTTTCTTCTTCACTGGGACTATGCATGCGATCCAGTCCGCATATTTCTCTTCCCTGAAGAAGCCGGCATCGATGAGCTTCTTGGTTTCCTCGATGACCTTTTCTTCTAGTTCCCTTCTCATTCTTCGAGGAGCTTGTTTGACTGGCTTAGCATCAGGATATATAGCCAGCTTATGCACGGCCACTTCAGGGGAAAGTCCAGGCATTTCTTTATACGTCCACACGAAGCAGTCGACGAACTCGTGCAGCAGGGTGATTATCTGCGCTTTCATTTCCTCCGACAAAAGTGAGCTGATGTAGGTCGGCCTTGGATCATCGGGTGTTCCTAAGTCAATCTCGGTTAGCTCGTCAAAGGTTGCTTGTCCGCCATCTTTGAGCTCTTGAGGAGCTTCTTCGGGCTCGGTTAGGTCGTCTTCATCATTTGACTCTTCGCTGGCTTCCCCAATATGGGTCATGTAGCATGCCTTAGAATCAGGCTGGATGAAACCTATGCCCCGCCTATTTGGAATTCTTCCATCGATGAGTGCTCGGACCTGAGGTGGATGCCATAGCCCTTCGTAAAACCTTGCTTTAGACTCCGTTTGATATAACCGACATCCGCACTTTTTGAAGTATTCCCGGATCTCGGGCGCATAGTATTTGGGATTGAGGACGGCCCTTATGCCTCTTTCATATGGAAGGCATACGACAGATAAATCGTCCGGGTGCACAATGGGGTTTGACCCATAAAACAGGATGCCCTTCTGTACACTTTTCCTCCCGAGAACGTAGAAAGTTTTCAGCTGGTCCACGGTGGAGATTAACAACGCATCGAGCTCTTTGCACATCTACTCCAGTACCCTTATGACAGTTAGGGACCCTTCTGCAATTTCGAAGGTCTCTCGTAGTTTTTCTTGTTGCATGGGGGTCCAATCTGCACCGCTGTTGCATGGCAGGTCTTCTTCCTCCGACTCTTCAGTGTCACTGCCAAGATGAGGGCGGACATTGCTGCTAGATAGGGCTTCAGTAACAGATTCGTCCGTATCTCTACCGAAATGAGGGCGAGTTTTACGGAATGATGGACTTCCAGCGTCGCACTCATCAGTGTCGCTACCAAAACGCGGGCGCACTTGGGCGTTTTTGCTTTTGAAAGTCACAGCCGGCTCAGATTTTCTTTTGAGTCTTGGGGCCGCTCTATCATCAGTCAGTTGTGGCTTAGCATTTTGGTGGTTCATAAAGTACCGATAATCTTTATATCAGACTTCATGCACACCGAACGGCTGGATGTCTCCGTCAATGCGTCTTTCTTCGCCATTTTTGGTATACTTCATGCATTGATGGAGAGTTGACGGGACGATGCCGTAATCGTGGAGCCACAGCCATCCTAAGAGAATCTTATAAGACGTGTCGGCGTCGATCACGTATATCTTAGCTTCGGTTTGCAGATCCCCGAATTTGATTGGCAAAGCTACAGACCCCAGAACTTGCTGGCAGTTTTGATTGAAGCCTTGGATGACAATCCTCTCCCTTGACAGGTGTCGGACGTCCATTGAAAAACTCTTCACTGTTCGCAAGTTCATGATGTTCACTGAGGACCCCGGATCAATCAATATGCGATTAATTCGATCTCCGTCACTGTACCCGGTCACGTAAAGCGGCCGATTATCAGCTGTTCTCAGTAGCAAGTCTTCATCCTTAAATGTGACTGCGGCGGCTTGCAAAGTGTACTGAACTTCTTTCATATTAATTTCCGCAAAGCGAGGCTGATACCGCTCAGTGTTTTGTAGAGCGTGAATGAGGACATCTTTAAGCTCCTTAGATAGGACCAAGGCATCGTAGATGCTCAGGAGAGATGGAAGCTTCCGAAGATGAGCCAAGACATTATAGTCCACCGAGGAAGGACTTGAGTTTTCATCAGCCGGCTCTCTGCCATCTTCCTCATTAGCCACCTATTTTTCCTTCCCTTTTGAGGCGTTGCCCTGATTTGGCGGTAAAGCCCTCCCGCTTCTGAGCTAGATTTGATTGGACTTTGTGGTGAGCACCTCGTCCTCTTCGGGAAAACAGAGCTCCTCCTCAGATTCGCTGCCAAGATGGATGGCGTAGCAGGTCACTACTGGGATCTCTTCAATGGAATCTTCTTCTAACTCCTCCAGAATTTCAGCCACTTGTACAGGGAAGACTCCTTCAATTGAATCAGAGTTCTTTCCTTCTGTTCATAATCATCGAGGGAATCGTATTGATCTCCCTGCGGTCTTTTTTTCGCGTCGAGCTGCACTTTTCTTCTTCTTGAGCTTCTTGGATTTTGAGCTCGATGGAGCCGCATTGGAAGCTGGGCTGGTAGGCTCCTTCTGTCCTTCCCATTCCATCCTGGGCTCTTTCTGAAGCAGCTTTAGCATCTTCTTCGTCTTATTCGATATGTTCTTACTCCAAGGAGGCTGCGGCGAGTCGGTCTCATTTCTCAGGGCAGCGGGTTCGGCCGTCTGCTCCCAAAAAGCTTCAGCTTCTGTCTGTATAAAGTTGGTGGTTGCAACTTGATTTGTTCACCAACACACTTTTGGACAGCTCGATCTCTCCAGCCTTGTACTGCTTCTCAACCTATTCTTTGAAGATATAGCAATCCTCGATCGCATGGCTCACTACTAGGTGGTACGGGCAATACAGGGGATTGTTGGTCATTTTTGCTTCTTGGGGTCTTTTCGACTCCGGCAATTGTAGGCCGTTGTTCAAGGCATCTTTAAATATCTTTCGGACCTTGTCCCTTCTGAAAGAGTAAACCTTGTTCTTTTTCTCCTCTAGGGAAGGCCTATCCCCTCCCGTTAATGGCTTTCGAGATCGGTTGGTTTTAGATTCGCTCGCCCTTCACTTTTACTTATTGTCGGACGCATTGAAGACATTGGTACTGCTGGAACTCCCGCTTCTACGGTTGTCGTCCCGCTTGCTTTTCCAAGTCTTTTCTCTCTGAGAGTCCGGGGTAGACTCTTGCTTCGAGCGTTCCAGCATTTGGACTTTCTTGGTTAGCTCTTGAAATGTCTTGAGGCCCGCTGTACACAAGAATGGGACCATCCAATTGCTGAGGTTCCCAATGAGAAGGCTGACGGACTGGTCCTGCTCCAGTGGCGGTTCACACATGACTGTGAGATTACGCCATCGAGCGATAAAGTCGGTGTTGCTTTCATTCTTCCCCGGCTTGGTCCTCAGAAGGTCGGCAATGGAGATTTTATCACTGACGCTCATGAACCTTTGCCGAAATAGAGACTCCATTTGGGCGAAGGTAAAGACGGACCCATCTGGTATACTCGCGTACCAGTCGAAGGCGACACCGATCAGGCTGTTGATAAACTGACGAAGAAGGAGCGCGTCATTGCCCCCTGTATTTCCGTACGAGGCTTTGAAGTGGGCGACATGCTGATTTGCGTTCCCCGTTCCATCAAATCTTCCGAACTTAGGAATGATGTAGCCGCTCGGGTGTTAGTTATATGTATGCCGTAGAGGCCATTACTATACATAGGATGTATATTGTAGTGGATGCTGGGATATATATAGGGAGGACTTTCTTGCTCGACATGATAGTATGCTATCTGGTTGCTCTTTACCTTAACGTGTACACAGATTGTCTCTCTATTACATGTTGGTAAAGCCCTTAGGATGTGTACTTGACTACCTGGACTATGATGCGGATCATACTAGTGGGGACATGGTGGTCCATAAGTACATCCTTCAAAGTCCCTAGTCGTGGGTATATCGAGACGGGGCATCGATATACCAGAGTAGACTAGCGTATACCTTCTCGACCCATACAGATGGCGATGGATGATCCTATATCCATTGGTGTTTGACATCAGAGATGATATACGGGTGCTCAGTAGAGACTGGGTACACTGGATGGACTCGCTGAGAACTCCCAGATGGTATTATACCTTACGTCAGATGGCAGTTCTCTGGTGACACTGGTACAAAGTAGTCTGTTGACCCGAGATCGTCATAGAGTCTTGTGTGGTTCCCACTGTGCTTTGATTTCCATCTTACCACGTCCAAGAGGTCGTGCAAAACTGTGGTTTTTGGGTACAGTCCCGAGTCACATGGAGGCAATGAGCGATAGGAGGGGATTCGTCTCTCCCGGTATAGGGGGTTGATGTTGCGCTGTGTTCGATTGGCTATAACAGGAAATCCCTGGCCAGGGTTGCTGAGATTTACTGGTAAGTGTTACCAGTAGTTTCTCGAATTGTTATGGACCTCATATCGACACGACTTATCGAGCTATTGGGGTCTGACGTTTACCACCCCTAGGCGAGATATGCGACATATCAGACGATCAGACCGGACTGTACGGTAGTGTTACTGGTTGGATTCACTGGAGTGTGAGCGGGCTTGCTCGTCGATCTTCAGATCGCTCAATACCCGGGTGGCCGTTACGTTTAGCAGACCGCTTGCGGCTTGTGGGTGCTTGATATGATCATCATCTGCTGTCGGCGTATTGACGAGTCTTTAGAGTCCTACACAGAGGTTTCCTGGCTCAAGCGAAACGAAATAGGAGCGCATATGAGATATGTGCGGGACCGAGAATAATGCGTGTATGTGATACCGTGTTCTATTCTCGCGATGAATGTGTCGAATGGTTGTATGCGATATAACCTAGTTATCGAATCAAGGATTGATTCGATAAATCGATACATTGGATATTAGTCGGTTATATGCGATATGACCGGATCGTTAAATCAAGTGTTGATTTAATGATTTAATGTATAATTATATATTTGATATATTACTTTGCATTAACTAATATTGGTTCACTTTAATTGGATTTTCTCGCTCGGATGTGCACATTGTATATTCGATATATTTTCGTGCACTTGATTGTATCATATTTGATGATACATGTTTGCTAGGGTTTGTGTAAAGAATTAAACCTTGTTTAAATAAATGGTTAGGGTTTTTATTTGATTATTCATTCATTTATTTATTTCTTTTTGGATTAAAGATAAGAGAAAAGGAAAAACAAAAGGTTTCTTTCTTTCATGAAGCTTGTTGAAGCTTCATGAAGCTTTGACCAAAGAAACCCTTTTGTCTTCATCTCATTAACCCTAACCATTTATTTAACCTTAGTCAATTCTCTACACATTACCATGGTTAATATTATGATAAGAATGGATTTTTCTTTTCTATTCTAATAATGATATCATAATCATCATCATCTTCTTCTTCATCTTCTTCAATGAAGAAACCTTCACTTCATCAATGGTGATTGATGAAAATGAGTGAGAAATCCAATTCTAAAGTCTACCCACTTCCTATTTCTTCATCCTCTACCTCTTGCCAAGTAGTAGAGTGTGTTTTCTTCACAAGTTTCTTGACTTGGTAAAGTTGGAGCTTGATCTAGTGATGCCTCGACGTAGATCATCTTCGGCATGGACATCGACGACCTAGCTCACCATTTCTCCGACGAAGCCGACGCTAGAGCCCGGGAATTCATTTGGACAGCGAGGGGACTTCGTTGCGGAGCTATGGAGATGGAGCACCGGATCTACAAAGGTTGTATTTCCGTCTAAACTTTAGTTAAGTTGTTAACTAGTTTCTTTTTCGCCTAGACATCTAGCCCACGATCCGTAGTTTAGGGTTTCCCGGCACCGTAAAATTTGAAATTGGCATGGTTGATGCCTTGTGAGACCTCTTAAGAGTGCCTAGGAACCCTACAGTGGTATCAGAGCCTAGCTAGAGCCTTAGGCGAAGTCTAGACGCAATTTGAAGTCCGAACGAACCCGAAACCCAATTCCAAACATGCTCTCTGTACTTTTTTGAAAATCGTGGATTTTTCCAAATTAAAAATATGCAGAAAACTCAGCAGGGAAATCTAAGAATTACGGCGCAAAAAGTTTTGCATGAACAGTGTAATAGGCGGCGGAACCGCGGCATAAGCCTAGCTTATGCGGCGGTTTCGCGGCAGAATTGTGACGTCAGCCCTAACTGTTTGCATAGTAATTCATTGTTTCAGGTGCTGAGTTCTCTGGGTATTTTTAAAATTTATTCAAGAGTTGAATTTTCTGGAGTTGTTTTGGGGATTCGGTGTTTTGATCGGAGTATCAGATTTTGTCTAAGTGGCTTTCCGGATAATTTTTTGAATATGTTAAAAAGTTCGACCGGATATAAATACCCAATTTTTCCCCTGTCGGGAAATTTCCAAGTGTTGGATTTTTCCGTAGTTTAACGACGTTCTAAGTAGTGCAAGTAACGTGATGGACCCTCTAGAAGACAACAAACCTTAACTCGATTATGTGACCGTCTTGAACTGCCCTTTGAACCTTAGGGTTTGGGGCAGTACGGCGTGCCACATGTGAGGCGTTGGCTTGACCCTTCTACGGCTGGACCGTTGGTACTGAGGCACGAACTGAATGTTGTTAGACTTATTTCATGTGTTGATCTATATCGGGAAAACTTGGGTGTTCGATTGTTCGATCGGAAAGTTTAACATTTTCTAATTATCTGGAATGGGATACAACAATTGGAATTCACAATAGTTATGAGATAACTAAATGAATGTTATAAACATAGCAGTTTAGTCTCACTTGATCGGTTGCCACGGAATTTTGATGTGATCAAAAGTTCGTCGCAATCACGTAGCGTACGCGGATACTCGCCGGGTAAACTTAATATACAGCCTCACTCCATTGCCCCGACCAAGTGACTGTAGGAGAACCCCGTCGCCGAAAGCATCCGTTCGGGTGCTCACGGTAGCGGTGTTCCGCCTTGGTGCACTTCGTCGACGGCGTTAGGGGTGCGGCCGCCTACTGAAGTTTGCGACGAGCATTCGATCAGATTGTCGGGAATCCTGTTGAATTGCCCGACTTCATATTGAAAAGAGTTTTCGATTTTGAGACTAAAATGCGGGGTTTATAATTGTTAGGCATGCGATGTCTAAAGAATTCATTTGATTAGGCATGCGATGTCTATGCAGGTTGCGGATTCCAACTGTTGTAGTTTTACACTTTCTTTTTTGTGACCGTAAGTGTAATATGTGATATCGCCGGTTTCGTTGCTATATGCCAACGATAATTGGGATGCGCATATTTACTTACGTTGATGACATGTGATGTTATGTGTTGCTGGATATGTTATATTAGATCGTCGTGTTTGAAGAGCCGGGGGTTTTTATGTGAGATGAGTGTTTTTCATTTTCATTCATGTAAAAACTTGTATGTAATATTCTTTTATTGGGGCGCTTCCAGGTTGCGGAAGTTGTCACCTTTTGTATATTATTTACTTTTCCGCACTAGGATAGACCCAAGGAGGGGAGCACAAGTAACCGGGTTCTGGAGTCCAGTGGGAGACCAACTCAAAGAGTCGAGTCCGGGTCTCCTAACTCTAGAATTGGTAGGGTTACTTGCCGCTCTCGTAGGGGTCTAGGGGTGTGGGTTTGGCTATTCATCACGACCGTGGAATCCGTGTTTTATACTGGCTCGTATTGAAAACACGGACGTCCTAGTATATCCAATATTTCATATGATTCTTCTGCTGCGATATCTGTGATGTGATCATGTGATGTTCTGTGATAGATACTGTATATAGTATATATGATATATTATATAAGCGTTACTTATGTTTTACACCCGCGCTAGCCCTGCCCCGCTCTGCCGTTAGTTACCTAACCTAACGGTGCACGAGGGGACATCGAGGCGAATGCGGATGGCATAAGTGTACGTCGTATTTATCTGTGATGTTTAGGTACTTAAATGATGGGACTTCATTAATGTGATTAATGAAAGTAAAAGAAACCTAAGATGTTGTAGAATCGAATTTCAAAATAAAACAGGTAGCTACAGTTTTTGCTTTGCACAGCGGTATATATGATATATCCTGCACCTTATTTGATAAGGAAAGGACCGAGATCCCTTCACCGGGAGTGACTTCTTTAGCAATAACTGGCAGATGCTACACACTCAGTTTATCTTTTGATTGCTTTTAAGAGTTTTTGCTTTGCATAGTGATATATATGATATATCCAGCACCTCATTCAACGAGGAAAGGACCGACGATCCCTTCACCGGGAGTGACTCCTTTAGCAAAACTAGAAAAGCCTCGAAAGCACTCCATTTTAAAAATCATTTGATTCTACAACGATATCAAGTTCATTACGCAATAGGTTTTCAGAAAAACCTGTCGTAGCCCTCCGTCATTTCAGATAAGTTGTATATAGTATTCGTGCTGCATTTGTTGGCTTTCGTCAAGGTGCAGTGTGCGGTAGCTATATGCTGCTTATCTGCCAGCATACGATGCGATTGGATTAGGGTAGTCGTGCGGCTTTGTTGGCTTTCGTCAAGGGTCGTGCGGGTGGGTTTAATTCAATCAAGAAATGTATGGGTTGAACTTGACTAGCGGGCTATGGTTTGTTGGCTTTCGTCAAGGTCATAGCACGTTAGGGGCAAAATATTATCGGGAATTTCAAGTGTTGAAATTTGCAATGAGATTGTATACCTTCTATGAGATAGCTGGATCCCGATACCCGCTGCGAGTAAGAGTTACTCCTGGGAGAGTTTTATACATTACAATTAGCCGATCAAGTAGGTGTCTAGAAAGGTGTCAACGGGGTTACGCCTCTGGGAAAACGAGGTTTACATTAATTAGGTTCGTACGAAAGCACGGAGGACCTCCCTCAAAGTACCGACACTGGCCTGGCTGAAAGATTGGCGAACTTGTAGTGTGTAATTAATCCCGGCTAGTCTTTCCTTTTAGGGTTTGAAGGAAGATTTGATAAAAAGCAGTGGGAGCCATCCTGATTAGATAAAATAAAAACCAATCTATTCTTGCAAGAGCGCACGCTGAGTGTTTTCTTCTCTCTCTCTCCAGGTAGCGACCATATCACGCCTTAATCAAGATAATAATACGGATTTTTGACCGAACCCGCTTGTTATACTGAGCTGGGGAACGTTGGTCCCGCTCCAACTTATAATTGTTATAAGACAGAGCAGGAAATTGGGGAATACCAGATTTCCCGTGCCGCCCAAACGAGGAGAGTGCATGATGATGCATTATCTTCGGGTGTGTTCATTATATAGAACTGTTTCTCAGTGTCCTTTACGTCCTGGGTATGTGATACCATATCAGGATCCCAGATATGTAATCTGTTACATAGGGCTACAGAAAAGTAGAGAACTGAGAACGGGTGATAAGTTTCATGAGGCAGAAAACGGGGCAAGTGTTGCAGTCAAGTCTGTTGGTCACTGTCACCCTGTATTACCAATACATTGATTCTGAACGAATGTTATTAGATACTGAACCTGATATACAAAATCATATCAGTCTCTTTATTAGTAAAGAAAGGATATAATTTTGTATTGTTGGATAATGTTTTGAACATTTCCTATATCAAAAGTTGATCGGTTCAAGCACGTTATCTAAAAGCGTTGATGTTCTAAATCAAACTATAGTTCTTAGTATATGGAACACACATAAGAGGAAGAGTTCAGAAATGAACGGATCCTTCTTAAGGTATTGTAGACTAGGTCAGATCAATGTGACCCGACTAGCTGAAGTTACATGTAGATGCATATTTAAATCAGTTTGAATCTACATCTTGTGAAACTTGCCAGTCATGTCACAAAGATATAATGACACTAGCTCTGTTTATTGGAAACAGAGAAAGAGTTAGTGAACTCTTGGGATGATACATGTTGATGTATGTAAGGTCCCCTGTCTACACATGCCAGGACTGGTTCTTTGTACTTCATTACATTCTCTGATAATCTCTCAAGATTCAGACATATGTTCCTGTTGAAACATGAGTCCGAGCCTTTTGAGATATTCACAGAATATAAGCGAGAAGTAGAGAACCAAAATACGGGTATAAGTATTATGTCCTATGATGAGATCAGGGAGGAGAATACTTGTGCATGGAATTCCTGGACTATTCTAAAGGAGAATGAGATTCTCTCTCAGCATTACTCCTCCGTATACACCATAGCACGATGGTATATCGGGGTGGAGCAGATACACCCTATATGATAAGGTGTGCTCTATGATGAGTACTACTGAGTTACCTATTTTCTTTTGGGAGTTATGCACTTAAGAAGCTGCATACCTATTGAATTAGGTTCCAATCAAATCAGTTGCCTACCACTTCATATGTGATATGGAAAGGGAAGAGCCTATGTCTTAAGCTAGTTAAGATTTGGGGTTGTCCGGGCTATGTCTAAAAACATAATCCGAACAGGCTCGAGGCAAGGTTAGTTATGTAGAACTGGAAAGGTTCCAGCTATGCAAACTACAGAAGATGATTTGGTAGAACCAAAGGATTCAGTAGATTCCAACGAACCTCGGCCTCTCCCCCGATCTAGAAGAGTTCCTCACCCACCTGAGAGATATTTCGGTTTCTCTATGACAGTGGGAGCGAGGATTGCATCATGAGATGATGACCCAACTAGTTTCGAGCAGGCCATCGAGAGTAAGACTCTGTAAGAATGGCTGGATGTTTAGCGATCTGAGATGGAATCCTTATACACCAACAAAGTATGGACTTTGGTTGCTATATCTGAAGGGTTAAATCCCCATCAGGAGCAAGTATATCTTGAGAAGATTACTTGGTGTAGATGGAAAAGTTGAGACTTTCAAAACTGGACTTGTTAAAGGTTTTCGTCATCGACCAGGCGTGGATAATGATGAAACCTTTTCCAGTACCTATGCTTAAGTCCATCCAGATACTACTTGCCACGGCTACATACCATGACTACGATATCTGGTGGTTGGGTGTCATGACTGCTTTTTCTAAATGATGTTTTAGAAGAGTGCGTCTATAAGTACACAGCCAGAGGGTTTCGTAGACAGTGGGAGCAGCGGAAACGTGTGCAAGATGCTTTATAGGATTAAAGCAGGCATCGCGGAGTTGGAACATCTGTTTTGATGGATTTGTCAAAGAGTTTGACATCATCAAAATGGTAGATGAACCTTGTATAAACAAAAAGGTAGTAGAGAGTATGGTGACGATCCTCGTAGAGTACGTGGATGACATACTCTTGATAGGGAAAGAGTTTCCTATGCTACGCTCGGTCAATCTCCGCTTATCACAATGATTCTCCATATAGGATCAAAGTGATACCAACTAAATCCTAGGTTTTGGATCTATGAGATAGATCTAAATGGATGTTAGGATTCTCACTAGTTGTAGTGAGAAGGTATCAATCGACCCTGGGGAGAATCACTGGAATGGTTCCAGGGTGATAAAGACGACTGAGTGTCAGTCACAGGCATTGTCTTTACCCTCAGTAAAGGGACGGTATGTTGGAAGAGTTCCAAGCAAAATACCGTGACATACTAGACGATAAAGGCAGGATACATCGCTACTTAAGATGCTACCAAAGAGGCTGTTTGGGTGTATATTGGTTCATAAGATGAACTATGTTCCTCCCATTGTGTGACAATGGAGTTGTGGCTTATGCCAAGGAACGCAGGTCCCATCAGTGATCCAGACATATTCTAAGGCAGTATCACCTGATCATGGAGATAGTTGATCTCCAGGGAGATCGAGGTTAGGAGAGTAGACTCAGAGGACAACACAGCGGATCCACTCACAAAGGCCTGTTCCTAGAGAGAGACTTTTATGGGATGGTTGAGTATGAGATACTGCAACCACTGCTATCAGATGGCCCTAGTGCAAGTGGGAGATTGTTAGTTATATGTATGCCCTAGAGGCCATTACTATACATAGGATGTATATTGTCGTAGATGCTGGGACATATATAGGGAGGACTTTCTTGCTCGACATGATAGTATGCTATCTGGTTGCTCTTTACCTTAACGTGTACACAGATTATCTCTCTATTACATGTTGGTAAAGCCCTTAGGATGTGTACTTGACTACCTGGACTATGATGCGGATCATACTAGTGGGGACATGGTGGTCCATAAGTACATCCTTCAAAGTCCCTAGTCGTGGGTATATCGAGACGGGGCATCGATATACCAGAGTAGACTAGCGTATACCTTCTCGACCCATACAGATGGGCGATGGATGATCCCATATCCATTGGTGTTTGACATCAGAGATGATATACGGGTGCTCAGTAGAGACTGGGTACACTGGACGGACTCGCTGAGAACTCCCAAATGGTATTATACCTTACGTCAGATGGCAGTTCTCTGGTGACACTGGTACAGAGTAGTCTGTTGACCCGAGATCGTCATAGAGTCTTGTGTGGTTCCTACTGTGCTTTGATTTCCATCTTACCACGTCCAAGAGGGCGTGCAAAACGGTGGTTTTTGGGTACAGTCCCGAGTCACATGGAGGCAATGAGCGATAGGAGGGGATTCGTCTCTCCCGGTATAGGGGGTTGATGTTGCGCTGTGTTCGATTGGCTATAACAGGAAATCCCTGGCCAGGGTTGCTGAGATTTACTGGTAAGTGTTACCAGTAGTTTCTCGAATTGTTATGGACCTCATATCGACATGAATTATCGAGCTATTGGGGTCTGACGTTTACCACCCCTAGGCGAGATATGCGACATATCAGACGATCAGACCGGACTGTACGGTAGTGTTACTGGTTGGATTCACTGGAGTGTGAGCGGGCTTGCTCGTCGATCTTCAGATCGCTCAATACCCGGGTGGCCGTTACGTTTAGCAGACCGCTTGCGGCTTGTGGGTGCTTGATATGATCATCATCTGCTGCCGGCGTATTGACGAGTCTTTAGAGTCCTACACAGAGGTTTCCTGGCTCAAGCGAAACGAAATAGGAGCGCATATGAGATATGTGCGGGACCGAGAATAATGCGTGTATGTGATACCGTATTCTATTCTCGCGATGAATGTGTCGAATGGTTGTATGTGATATAACCTAGTTATCGAATGAAGGATTGATTCGATAAATCGATACATTGGATATTAGTCGGTTATATGCGATATAACCGGATCGTTAAATCAAGTGTTGATTTAATGATTTAATGTATAATTATATATTTGATATATTACTTTGCATTAACTAATATTGGTTCACTTTAAATGGATTTTCTCGCTCGGATGTGCATATTGTATATTCGATATATTTTCGTGCACTTGATTGTATCATGTTTGATGATACATGTTTGCTAGGGTTTGTGTAAAGAATTAAACCTAGTTTAAATAAATGGTTAGGGTTTTTATTTGATTATTCATTCATTTATTTATTTGTTTTTGGATTAAAGA